>JAJPUD010000495.1:237160-257586 GCA_023553655.1 Myrmecobius fasciatus
AAAAAAAAAGAAAGAAAGAAACAAAGAAACAAAGAAAGAAGGAAAGAAAGAAAGAAAGAAAGAAAGAAAGAAAGAAAGAAAGAAAGAAAGAAAGAAAGAAAGAAAGAAAGAAAGAAAGAAAGAAAGAAAGAAAGAAAAGAAAGACCTAGTTGAAAAGAACTTAATATTTTTTATGGCATGAGTTCCTTTGGCAGTCTGGTGAAGCTTATGGTCCCCTTCTCACAATAATATTTTTCAATACATAAAATAAAATATATAGGTTTACAAAGGGAACCAACTATGTTGAAATATGTCATTAAAACATTTTTATAAAAAAAATTTATGAACTCCAGATTAGTAATCTTTTTAGAAGTACCTATGCTGATGAGTTCAGATCTAAATAAAAATAAGTAAAATTTTTTCACATTTTTTTTAAATCTGGAAAATGAGAGTAAAAATATAAATGGTGTTTATGAAAGTAACTGATGAATGATTATAGCCATTTGATGAAAGCATAAAGCTCCCAGTTCTAACTTGGTAAAATTAGCTTTGTAGGCACATACTGTAGACTGAAGGCTTTACACAAATTAATAATACAAGTGATTTTTCAACTTCAACAGAACAGGGAAGTAAATATCTGAAAGTAGCAAAGTCAGCAGTTGGTTAAGTGGTTCTCTGAGATGCATCAAGGATGGTGCCATTAATTTTCTCAGCTGTGGAGGAGGATCCTGACACGATTCCTTCTGCTTTTGGCCCAGAGCCCTATATTCTTGCTAGGAATGAAGTTGGCAGCTATTTCAGCAAAACAACATTTAACCAAAGAAATATTCTTTAAAATCTTCCCTATGGAAAACTAAAGCAATGAGAGGTAGTTTAAAAACAAACAACAACAACAACAACAACAACAACAACAAAACAATGGCCAGGAAGCAGGAGACCTGGATTCCAGTCCATTATTCATTAGCTGTATGACCTTGAACAATTTTCTTAGTCTCTCCAGGTCTGGTTCCCCTAAGATTTAGTGAATATTGTTCATATTTCTATAGCAATTTACAATTTCCAAAGCATTTTCCTTACAGAAATGCTGTAAGAAAGGTCATTCTTTCATCATTATCCCCACCTTAGAGTTGAGGAAATTGGTAGGCAGAAAGAGATGCCCAAAATCACATAACAAGATTGACTCAAAACTCCAATCTGACCCCACATCTACTCTTCTATCCACCCCATCATGTTACCCCTGTTTCCCTCTATCTCTTAGGCATCCCACAGTTGCATATCTATCTCTACTTAGGTCAAAGAATAGTTGTGAAAAGATATTTATTTTGGGGATATAGTGTTTTGAGGATCTATCTTAGATGTGGAAAACTCTTTGCCCAAAAAGTATTTATTGATGAATGACCTATAATTGTATATAATATAGTCTAATTACTGCACATGTAGTTTTAATTCTGTGATATGTTCAGATACATATACCAATATGAAATAAGTAATAAAAGGGCAGGGACTGAACCTGTAAATTCATTGCTTTGAGAAATGCTTAAGGTACTAATAGGGTGACTTGCCCAGAGTTGCACTACTAGAATGTATCAAAGGTAGGACCTGAACCCAAGGTGTCTGGGTTTTTAGGTGGATCTTCTACCCACAGTAATAAAGCTTCTTAAGATTTAATTCTTTATGTAGAAATAAAAAAGCACATCTATCTCATTAGTATGAAAATTTGCTTTCATCTTTTATTAAAATTATATGTATACCAAAGAATTCTTTTTTATCAATTTTGGCTTTTATCAGTATACTTTTTTATGTTTTTTTCATTAGTGAATATTTGATTCATATATGTATTTTATATATCTAATGTAAAAAATTGGGGGGCAAAAGGGGGTCATAAGTGGAAAAAATTTAAGAAGTCCTGCCCTATGCCATGCTGCCTCTCCGACAAGTAGCATTTGTGTGACAATATTGTCTTGATGTTTCTATATAGTGCACATTGATTTGTTTATATTGTTGTTCATATTAGTACAGTAATAATAAAACAGAGCTTCCTAAAACCACACAATTATGTCAATTTTATATGAGTGCTGGCTAGCCAATCCCTACTGGCAAACATCATAATTGTTTGAAACGATAATATCTTTGTAAGGCTTTTTTTTTCTTTTTTAAAGATTTGGTGTTTGTTTGCTTGTTTGTTTTTTACAGTCATTGGTTTACTTTATATACACCATCATCCTGTAAGATGTGCAAAAGTTGATATTTTCATCTTCTGTTTACAGATAAGAAAGTTATACCTCAGGATGGTGTCAGTGAATATTCAGTTCCTTGCAAGCCAATCATTTGCAGGCATTCTTAATGAACTACTCCTTTATCCTACTCTACCCTTCCTCATTGCACTTAAAAGCTTTTAGTGGCTAAGTTGTACCTTAGCATAGGTGAACTTGATAGGGCACCCTTCCTTTCCTGTTCCACAGCTTTGATGCAGAATAAGGGAAGGTGGGGAAGGAATGTTGAGGGCATGTAAAAATGATTCTGCATTCTACAGAATATTAGTCATTAGTCAGGGAGCAACTGGGTTCTTAAGCAGAAAACTATTCTCTCTAAGACTAGTAAAGAACCCAATTTTGCCATCTTTTAGTACTTATTCTGGTCTCTCTAGGTATCTGTTACTTAATCACAATAATCAATTAGTAAAAATGTATTAGGCATCTACTATGTGCCAAGCATTCTGCTAAACCCTAATATACAAAAAACAAGCCCTCAAGGAGCTCATGATCCAATGGGGAAGGCCACATTCAAATAAATATTTTCAAATGAATCATATATAGAATAAAGAGGAAATAATATAGGTAAGGCATTAGAATTAAAAGGGGTTGGACAAGGTTTTGTGTAAAAGGAGATTTTTAGTTGAGACTTAAAGGAAGTCAAAATGAAGTTCCCGGAACTGAAAGATGAATGTCTTGTTTGGAAAATAGCTGGAAGGTCAGTGTCACTAGATTGAAGGATACATGTCAAGGAGTATAATGTAAAAAGACTAGAAAGGTAGGACCCAGCTGGGTTCTGAATGGCTCTAACAGAAGACTTTGTATTTGATCCTGGAGACAATAGGGAGCTACAAGAGTTTATTGAGTTAGTGGGGTGACCTATTGGACCTGTGCTTTAGGAAAATTACTTTGATGGCTGAGTAATTTTGAAGAAGGCAGAACTGGAGGCAGGCAGAACAACTAGCCTATAATGGTCCAGTCATGAGGAGATGACTCTGGAATGGTGGCAGTATCAAAGGAGAGAAGGGGGTATAATTAAGAGATATTGCAGAAGTGAAATAATCAGTTTTTGGCAATGGATTGGGTTGAGAGGGAGGGAAGAGTCCAAGATGACTCCTAGATTGAGAACCTGAGGGATCTCTGTCTTGATCTGAAGAATCTCTCCTTTATCTCTGATGATACATTTATAGTGAAGGATGGCTATATGTTTAGATTCTTTAAGAAGGTACTAAATGGCAGGTCTCACATTCTCACACTTTCAAGAAAAAAGCTCAGCCTTATCTGTGAAGGAGCTGAGGAAAGGAGCTGAGGAAAGGACATGAGTATTATGCCCTGTGATGAATGCATATATCTACAGGGAACTAAACTGACATTCATATTAAGAGAACAACTCTTGGGTGGGAAGCAACAAAAACTACCTCCTGAGGTCAATGGTTGAAATTAAATATTTTATTTTCTATGTTTAAAAAAAAATCTTCACAGCAGAAAAGATCAATTTTGTTCAAATCCCTGTGCCATCTTGAATAGGAAGTAGTGCCCACAAAAATGCTTTATGTTTCACTGATTTGGTTTCCAAATGCCCATTTTCTTTTGTGACTGAAACTAAGGCTTGTTTCATAACCATGATGGGTTGATTCTCCTGGATGAATGAGAAAGTTTCATTTCATTTCAAGTTTTGTAGAAAACTTAGTGAGTTTCAGTTTCAACTCAAAGCGTGCCTTCTCCTTAAGATAATGACTATGGATTGCCATTGCCCTGAAAAAGAGGGAAAGCAGTGACCTGGTAGTAAGGGGCCTAATAATCCATTTAAGTAAGTCAGCAGCATTCAAAGGGGATAACAAAGGGCTGGGCACAGCTGACTCTGTGGCACACCAGTATTAAGTACACTTCCTAGGGAAAGTAAATGAGGGGTAACTAGTACACTGTGGGAATATTCCATCTCTCTATTATTAAAATCAATGTCTTTGTTTCTGGGCATCAATCCCACAGAGGCACTGCTATACATCCATATTATTCTAAATGAAAGTCAGTGACTGGCAGCAATCAGTTAATCATGTTAAGGACCATGGGTCTTCTCTAATTCCTTCTGACCACAACCTTGTGCTCTCTAAAAATCATTAACTCTTATTTCTGATGAGCTTAAATTTACCTTCTACAATTTTTTTAAGCAAAATTAAATCATGTGTTTTCTAACTGGAGCAAATCCAATAGTAGCTTGGCATCGTTAAGTCAAAAACAGAGAGAGAAGGAGATGGAGTTAAATTGTGACAATTCTTCAAACTGCAAATGCTGCCTTATTTTACTTTCCTGTCTGTACCGGGGCCTAGGCTTGGACTACCTTAAAGCACATGACTGAAAAGAAAGGGTTGTGTCTGATTTTCATCCCTGATGTAAATAGAACTGAAGAGGCAAAGTCCATTTCTTCCTTTATCCTTCAGGTTCTCCCATTGCCTGTTTCTCTGAGTAGCAACATCACTGTGACTCCTAAATTACAGTCTACGCATAGACTGCATGAAATGTTTTTTGTACAGCTTTCCAACTGATTCCCCTCGAGGCTTGTTTACATAAGATATTAATGGTGCTGCCGAAGAGCTGTTTCTCTGGGGAAAAAAAAAAAAAAAACACCCACTAGTTGATGTAAATGCTTTGGGGGATGACAAATAGAATCCCTGGATTTTTTAGACTTGTTCTGTATGAAGAAGCTTCCTACACAATTCCTTTTGTCCTTTCTATCAAATCAGGAGCCGATTAGGAGGTACACTATGAATAGAGGAAGCCTAGATGAGTGCTGTCGTCTGCTAGATGCCTGCTTGTAATATTTGGGGAAAGTGTTGCCAGTGTGCTATATTACTACCTGTAGTAGTTTGATTGTTGAGACTTTTAAAGACTTTTCTAGATTTTCTCTTCTATTTCATTCATTTATTAAAGGTAGAGAATATCTTAGCATGGACTAGGGTGGGGAAAAGAAGGAATGCATTAGAAATAACTTGCAGAGGAGAGCTGGAGAAGAGAAATATTCTAGCATTTCAGAGTAGGTCCCTCTTCTTTTGTATTCTTCCTACTCGTTTGTTAAAGCCCAACTCAAATGCTGCTTCCTTTTTGATCAATCTTTCTGGTTAATAACTCCTTCCCCCTATCAATGTGTTATGTGATATTGCTAATTTTAGTCATTTATAATTTAATCAAATGACAGCGTAGATAAAGAGCTGACTTCTAAGTCAGGTCTGTTTTCAAGTCTTAACTCTAATTAACTCTGATCTGTCCTCCTGATGATGACATCTGATGGCTGTGTAGCTCAGGGCATATAACTTAACTTCTCTGTGTTCTAGGTGACTCTCTAAGGTGATAAACTATGGAAGAAAATGTTAATCTGTAATAGTACAGCTCAAGTCCCACCTTTTTCAGAAGGTTCCCAGTCCAAGAAGAGACCCCAAATGCTAGAGCTTTCTCTCTAATGTTACCTTTCATCTGCTCTGTCCAATGGCAAGACAATAGTCAAGACAATTAGAACATTGTTATTGTTCAGTTCTTCAGTATTGTCCAATTCTTTGTGACTCAGTGGGCCACAGGATGCCCTGCTATATGCAGGATGTAATATGTGCAGGGGCCACACCCCAGCAAACCATTTGGGCAAGTAGCCTACCTAAACCAGGTTGAAGCTAACCAAAGGATCTCAGACCTGTCAGTGAGTTAGGGGAGTGTTTAAGCACAAACATGTGAATACTTTCCTTGTGGAATGGATAAATGAGAACAATTTGTTCCAATGAAGGCAGATAAAGCAGGTCTTGTGAAGCTCTGAGAGCTTGGTTAGACATCAAGGTCATCCACTGTAATCCAGGCCATTACCAGTAATTTTTTTTTTTCTTGCTCTTGGATTTGGATGAATTTGGAAAGGAGGTGGAGATTGATAACTTTTTGCAACTTTGTCTTATTTAAATCTAATTCTCTAGCAAGTCAAAATATGGCCCTGGATTTCTTTAGTCCTCTTTGGAAATAAAGGACCTATCACTGAAACTCTATGTATGTACAAATTTTTTGCATATTGTGTTTCCACCCTTTCATTAGAATGTGAATTCTTTTTTTTCCTTTCTTTGTGTTCCCAGAACTTAATACAGTACCTGACACATGGGAAGAGTTTGATAAGTATTTTTTTAGTCAAACAACTGACTGTGGACATACTAGCCCAAAATAAATTGAAGTCTTTGAGGAATAGCTAAGCCAAATGTTAGAATAATTGACAACTCATCAAACTCACAAAATTGTCTCAGTTTGCCGTAAGTCCCAAATGTTCAGGGTAGGGTTAGGAAAAGGAAGCTCAAAATATAAGCTACCTGTCTGCTTTAAAATCTACATTCCCAGCACTTTTAGCAAGTGATCTCCTTTCTCTCTGATTTACTGCAGGAATTCATGTTACTTTTCAGAAGCAAAGTGCCATTTCTTTTTAATGAAGAAGCTCTGGCCTTAATGAAGGTGAGTCAGCCACATTTACAAAGTTCAGCTTTCTGCCTTTTGTAACTGTCAGGACTGAAGGGCTAGAAACTGAAACCAGCCAGCAACTTTTCAAAAATAGAATTGGCTATTTAGCTTTCATCAGGCTTATAACTCTCCATGAAAGTCCTCAGATGCCTCATTATAGTATGGCCTCTTGAAGGTAAGCCCTGTAGCCCAAGCGCTAAAAGATTCCACTAAGCTGGAAAGACTTCATGTGGTGATGGACTATTATCCAAGAACCCACCTTCCTAAAATTGAAGAGATTTCTTATCACCAGAGAATTCACTACTAAATGATGTGTTTGGGAGGGGGGCAGAACTCATTAAACTATCTATTAAAGGGAAGCAGGTCAAATTCAAATGGAAACAGGAGCCACCAATATTGACTTAATTTTGAAAATTTTGAAATGTGATATCTTCTATGTTCTATCAAGTTTTTGTTTATTTTGTGAAATATTTTCCAGTACATTTTAATCTGGTTTGACCTATATTTGTGACATTGACCACATTTTGGACACCTCTGTTCTAAACAAGAAGGGGTTTAAATTCACACCAATGAAATCACAAGAAATTGAAGTATTGTTGTATACCCATCATAAGATGGTTATTAAGAAATTACTTCAGCTTTCTCTTTGTTAAAGTATTCATTAGCCAGCATTCTTCCCTGAGGTCATCCTACTTGAAAGATAACAATCATAGAATTCAGTGTTGGAAATGATCTCAGAGGTTTTCTAATTGAATTATCTTCACCATTATGCCTTTGGTATCTTTTTTTCTATGTCTTGGGTATCTTACCCTCCTTTATCTATCTTATATATTGAACTCTTAATGCTCTTGCAATTGTGTCAGCTCCAGCAAAGTTTCCATGCTCTATATTCCTTTGCTTCAATACAGATGCTTTTCCTGTCTTGGTTCTCTTTAGTGCCATTTTTATTTCTCCTATAAACACATCTGGTACTGTAATGTTAGATTCCAAATGCAAAAGAAAAATAGTGTGCTATAATAATTTTTTAGCAGATCATTTTCATTTTTCTTCTGTTGCTTTCCTTTCCTTTTTATTTTTAAATGCCCTTGGAATGACTTTGCTTAATTGAACATATTGCCAAGCATTTCTAAACTGGCTTTACCTTCTACTGATTTTTTTTCTCTTTTATGAGATAATGCTGTTCATAATTTTCCCCATTCTTTCCCTAAGATTTTTTTTTTTTTTTTTTACCAATGAGCTTTTATTCTAAGCGTTTGGCAGCTATCTCTCCATTTGGCAAGTAATTCAGAAGTTTGCTGTCTAAGATGCCTTTTGTTTTCTATGACCTTTGTGGCAATTTACATTCTACTATTGTACAGAGCTATGAGATACAATGTGCAATAGTCTATAAAGAATGAAGAATAAGAATACAAAGACAATGGAAAAGTGGATAGTGCGTGTAAGCAGTAAGCAATATATAGTCAATGAGAAACTTTAAAGAACAGAAAAAATGTCATTCATTCAAAGAAGTGTGATAGTAAGAGAAGATGGGCTAGTTATAGGTCAAGAATGAAGAATGACACATGGAAGCTAGACTTCCTCCATACTTTCAAGATACCAGGAGAAAGTGAGAAAGGTTTCCAAAGTGTTGGTAAACTTTTTGAGATGAACTTCTGGGAAGACAAAAGCACAGGATAGATGGGATACTGATCTATGTTGTTAGAGGAAACTTCCTAATTGATAAGACCATTGTTCCATTTAACACATCACCTTTCTTGAAAACTAAGGTAAATGACAAATTCTCTCTTGCTGGAAGGGTCAGTTACTAAATATTGTTCTGTTCGTGTGTAGAAAGAGAGATTTAGTACTTGAAGAGGAGCAGAGAACCACCATTAAAATGTTTTTTCTTCTTCAGTGTTGATTTTTTTTTTTAAATCTAAGAATCGTTAGGTACTTCACAAAGTTAACTATTGTTTGGCTTGGAGTGGGGTATTTGAGGGGAAGCAGTAAAGCTAAGAGGATTTGTTGATTAACAGAACATTCCATTCTCCATTTGTGATTTCAGTTCCCATTAGTATTTTTCTACCACATCAATACTGAATGGCAACATTATTTCCAGTAATAAGAGCTTGTGACAATTTGAACTTGGGTTGTAGTCATGGGGGGAAATTTGAAAATTGATGTTTTAGGGCAGCTTGCAAAATGTGTTTGTGATAGATGAGAAAATGGGGTGAGAGGTAGCATTTAAGTGAGGTCCAAGGATAGAGTTGTGTGACATGATTAGCAATTACGAAAACAACAACAAAAAATATTCAGAATAGTTTACCAAGAAATATCTTGGTAACCGCAGAAGACCATACAAAAGAATTTTGTACTAATGGGACCCTAGAAATCATTATGGGATGCATAAAACAGAAGCAATTCAGGGTAAAAATGTCCTGTGGTCCCAATGGACTTTTGTCCCAAGCCCTAGAAAGCAAGAACTATTTCTGCCTGTTTATTGTCAGAAAACCACTGGAGAGGGGCCAGCTCAAGAGTTCTTAACCTTATTTGTGTTATGGATCCCTTTGGCAAAGGTCTCAGGACACCTTTTCAGAATAGTGTGTTTAAAAGTATAAATCTAACTGAAAGATAATCTCTAAAGGTTAAAAAGGCTCCATGAGGAGAAAAGAAAATATTTACCTAGTAAGATGGCTAGCCACATCATTTTTTTCCCTTTTCCAATCATTTAGAGCTTTTATGTATGAAAAAAGACTCTCTGGGGATTGTCTGTGAGTAGGATTATACCACAGGAATACAATGTCAGAGATAATCTAAGGAAGGAGGACATTTTTTCTCTTCACTGATAGCTACATAGACTGGGCTGGAAGAAGTTCTGGTGACAAAAAGGGTGGGGAGGGGAAACACTCCCGTGCTTAAGTATTTTGAATCCAGACTCCTGGGCTGTTTCCATAAGATTTTGAGGGGAAATGGTGGTCAAGGTGGTGGTTAGGGGTTTTTTTGGCACATACTTTCATCTTCCTACTGGGGTGCTTCACTGTCTCAACTAGGCTGACTGCCTGCCCTTTGACTGGCAGTGCATTGACAGCAAGTGGCAACTGCTAACCCCTTCTCCGTAGGAGTTGCTCTCTTGCATAGTAGTTGTAAGGGCTAAACTAGAAGCAAGATAGGTAATCTGTGGGAAGTGCTATCATTCACAGAACTCTTGTGATTACCTGCCTGTTGGTGGCAAGTAGTCAACAGTGATCACTGTTGATGATGAAGAAGGTGGCTTCCCTTCTCTACATTGATCACTTTTATCAATAATGGTGGTGGGGCTCTGCCAAAAGGAAGTATGGTAATTCCCAAGGCTTTTAGGTTCAAAATTCTGAACTGTCTCCATTAGCAACCAAGGAAAAATGGTAGGTAGAGTGCTTGAGTGTCCCTCAAAGAGAATGATAATTTGGCACATGCTGCCTCCAGTCTCTTCTAGAAAGGCACCCTGTCACTTTAGGTAGAGGCTGGAGGCTGACAGGAATGCTTTCTTTCCTTCCACGATTTTTCCTTTCAGAATCCCCCTTCTTCATAAAGCTTTAACTTATCTCCCTATTTGCTAGTGCCTCCCTCACAAATTACTTTTTATCTATTTTATATAAATAACCATGATGGAAAAATGGGTGAACAAGGTTCAACCATTTCAATCTGCTCTATCTCACCCTACTACTGACTCAGTGCCTAGATGAGTTTGTTGATTTAAAAGCTTCTCTGCTTTGGGAAATTGTCCTCTCTATAATTCTCGCTCCATAACCTCTCTGCCTTGCTCACTACCATCTCCTCTCTGAGCTGATCGTAGAGCATTGAGTTGTAGTCCTGCTTCCATAAACCTAAATAGGCTGGCCAGCAGTATTACTGTATTCTGGAGCTCAGGGGATGTCTCTGTATTTTGAGAGTAAGGGGATAACAAAGCCAGATCATACTGGTATTAACCAATTAAGCAATCTTCAGTGTGAGCATTTACACTTTGGAACTCAGACAAATTCTACAAATCAGAGCTTAATTCATTATTTTGTTGATTAGACTTAAGAAAGATATGGACAAAATGATAATTCAGATTAAACTTTAAAATGTGTTAAAATGTTTTATTTTGAATTCTGGTTGTTAAACATTTACCAGCACATCCCTGCCTAAGCATCTCTATTGAACTATTAGTAGGTCAAGTGTCATGTGCCTGTTTAGTCCACTCATCCTATTTGGACTGATTGTTGGATTACAGTACTCTGAGTCTTCTGGAAATGTTTGTTTTCTGAACCTTCATATTGTTCTGATAATCTTTGAAAAACTTGGAGGCAATCTCTTTTGCTCAAAATGTACTGAGATGGATGCCTATCAGTCTCTTCCTGCTCTTCTGGCAGTCCTCACAACTCTCCCATAAGTAATAAGTGGTTTCAATGAATTGTCTTTACAAAGCCTCTGCCAGTTTCTGGGACTATTCTGTAAATGGGCAGCTTGCCCAGTCTCTTCGTAACTAGGTATAGACTTGTTTTCCATTGATTTTCTATCTTGTGAGTCCCATGGGAACCAAGATTTCTTTAGTAAAACTGTTTCCTTTTTCATAGTCCTGACAATAAATTCAGGCATGATACTGTCATTTGTTTCTGTCAGCATTCTTCTGAATTGAAGTTGTAGCCAGGTGCTAAGCTTCTCTCAGTTCCTCTCTCAGCTGAGAGATGTATTGAGTTTTCAGTCTTTCCATCCTTAGAGATTCAAACACAAGTCAAGAGATAGATATTCTTCTTACCCATACATCAGTAAATATAGTTTAAGGTCTGTGACACTATTCCTGGTAGGGTTGTAACCATGTACCAGGAATACCATATATTGACTCCAATGAAATTCTGAATCAGATCCTGTTGTTTTTCATTGTTTTCCTTCAGTGTGTGATCAAAGTGACGACACTGTGGATGTGGTACCATTTGAAGGTGGTATTGTGTAGTTCTAGACTTCTCAATGTCAGCTTAATTTAATGTCCCTTTGAATGGTGGCCTTTCAAAGTCTCTACCTTACTGAAAGGATCTTGAAGGGAGGTCCATACACTGAGAAATACATCTTCCACAATAATTGGGCAATTCTTGAAGCTTCTTGTTCCTGTGTAGATATTCCTTTTCATACCTTGGGAGACTGTCATCATCAAAATATAGTTTTTGTTCTTGACATTTCCTTCTAGAGTAAGAAATTTAACATAAATAAATTTCAGGATTTTTCTAGAGCTTATATTCTTCAAGTAACAGGAGATAACAGTGATTTGAACACAATAATCAGAGTTTGTGCTTCTTAGTGATATCTGAAACCACCCTGCGCCAGTAAAATCTATTTCTTTCTGACTCCAGACTCCTCTTTGGACCTATATTTCTAAGGCCATCATATAAGCCTTCATGGACATAGCATGATTTGCTCTAGGTAGAACCTGCTATTTCCTGATAGTTTGGGTGAAATCACTTACTATCCAGTACAGCAGGTATTATATTGAACAATTCTAACTTTTCTCATTGTTTCAACAGCAAAGTACTTTAGGGCAGATGGGAACTAAAGTTCTTTAGAATCATTGCCTCATGTTTCTTGGCTTGTATTACTTCTTATAGTCTCCCATCAGCCATCTGTTCTCACTGTCAGTCATCTGCAAGCAACTGAGGCAGAGGTTGATCCAAGGAAAAAAAGTTCCCATATGCTCTTGGCATACTCAAACCCTCAGAGGAACTTCCATTCAAGCAGAAATCTCAAAAATTTTTTAATTTCCTTGTACTCCAGAACCCCTGGTGTCAATTATAGGCTACACTCCTTCTTTGGGCATTACCATTCCTTCAGCATCATGTAATACAATGGATAAAGTTCTGGCCCTGGAATCAGAAAGACTTGAATTCAAATCCCATATCCAATTAGCTGTGTCACCCTGGTTATGTCAGTTGCAGACTTCATCAGCAAAATGAGAATAAGATCAAACCAGTTCCTATTGTTCAGTGATGAAGAAAGCCAAATACACCTAGAGAGAGGCTTGTGGGAACTGAGTGTGGACCACAACATAACATTTTAACGCTTTCTGTGAATGTTTGCTTGCATTTTGTTTTCTTTCTTAGGTTGTTTTTTTCTTTCTAGATCCAATTTTTCTTGTGCAGCAAAATAACTGTATATATATATGTATGTGTATGTGTGTGTGTGTGTATTTATTGGATTTATCATATATTTTAACAAATTTAACATGTATTAGACTACCTGTCATCTAGGGGCGGGGGTGGGGAAAGGAAAGAAAAAATTTGGAACAAAAAATTTTGCAAAGGTCAATATAGAAAAATCACTCATATGTTCTGTAAATAAAAAGCTTTAATTAACAAAATGAGAACAACAGTAGTCACCTCACAGTGCTATTGTGTAAAAAAAAAGATTATTTTTGTAAAGTGTTTTTTTTTCCTAGAAAATATGCTACAGAGAATGTTAATATAGTATGGGAATGTGAATTATTATTATTATTTTTATGTGACCCTTAAAACAAATCATCTGTATTCACATTAGTCTTCCTTTATCTGTATTGTATATTGAATTCAGACAGCTAATGCTTCTGCCCATTTTTGAAAACCAGACTCTAACTTGTCAGTGGATTGTTTTACATCTAAAACTTCATTCTAGATCTTTGAACTTCTTAATAACAACCCACCTCAAAACTGAGAACTCTACTTTGAATATGAGGTAAATCTCTCTTTTAGTACAAGATTGTTCTCAACTTCTGTAAGCTGACATCTGTGTGAAGGACAAAGAACTTGTTTGGATCTACATAGGTTAATATTGGTACATATAAGAAGCATTAGAACAAGTGGGTGAAAGCTTGCTCATATCTATACATTCAGGACTCTCCAAAGAGTTTTGTGGATTTTAAGACAAATCAGTTTTTTTCCTTGTTCTTTTCACATATATAAGGTCATTCATTGGTTTAGCAAAAGAAGCACCATTCTTAAAAACCCTTGTTAAAAACAGCCAAATCCTAGAAAAATCCTTAAATCTCAAAGTCTGTGTGGATATATCCAAGTCAAGAATAATCTATCTTCTTTGAATAAGAAATCACATCTTTTTGAGGTAATGACCCACAAACTTGACATGCTACTAAAAAACTGGCATTGATTAATTGAAAATTTCAGATTCTTTTCTATCCAGACAATACAATATTTTCATCAGCATCTTCTCATGTCCTTGTTGAGTCTCCCCAAAAACAATGATGATAACCTCTCTTGGGCTATAGCAATAGCCTGCTTCTTGGCCTTGATGCCTCAAATCCCTCTCCATTCCACTCTAGCCCTTTTTAAACTTAGCTGTCAAATTGGTTTTCTTATAGTACAGATCTGATCGTATCACTCTCCTACTCACGAACTGCAGTGGTTCCCCATTACTTCCAAGATGAAATATAGAATCTTCTGCTTGCCTTTTAAAGCATATTAGAACCTAGTCCCTTCTTATCTTTCCAGTATTCTTATACCTTACTTCCCTTCACATAATCTTATGATCTATTGACACCAATATCCTTGCTGTTTTTCAAACAAAACACTCTATATGCCATATCCATATTTTCACTGACTGTCCACCAAGCCTGGGATTATCTCCCATTCATCACTAATGGCTTCCATTAAGTCACAGCCAGAATGTCACCATCTACAAGAAGCCTTTCCTGATGCCTCTTAATATCATAGCTTTCCTGTATTATCTCCAATTTATCTTGTATATTTCCTATTTATACATAGTTATTTGTATATTCTCTCCCCCATTAAATTGTCAACAACTTCAGAATAAGACATTTTTGTTTGTTTCTTTGCTTTTTTTGTTTTTTTTAATGCCCAGTGTTTAGCAAAGTGCCTTGGCAAATATTGAGTACTTAAACTTTTGATTTAACTTGTAAATATGGTACATCAGTACTTCCAAGTACTTCAACCTCTCTGTGCCTCAGTTTCCTAATCTATAAAATGAGAGAGATATGAATGTGATAGCTTCTAAGATTTTTTCCATCTCTAAATCTCTTTAGATTTAGATATCCTTATCCCCACCTGTTTCCAACTACTTTCTCCATCAGTAATTAGAAAGATCAAGTACTCCAAATATGCCTTGGGACTTATACTTAAACTGGTAAAATCACACCAGACAATTCAAAAGTAACTTACCCTTGTCTTCTTCTACCAGAGGAATCTGGTAGTCACTGTGTAAGTTTAATACTGAGAACTATTTAAACAATCCAGGCATTTTGAACATTGAATATTGAGTACTTTTATTCAGAGTTTGAAATCTACACATATTCAAATGTCCCATACTTCTTTGATTCCACTACTATAGTTGATACACATGTGCAGCTTGATTCTGTAATGATGCAGTGCATCAACAAGTCTTTTTTTTTTAGGATAAATTATATGACAAATACAATACATGTATACATATCTATACAGTTATCTTACTGCACAAGAAACATCAGATCTAGAAAGAGAAGAAGAAAAAAAAACAACCTAAGAAGGAAAACAGAATGCATGGAAATATTCACAGAAAGCGTTAAAATGCTGTGTTGTGGTTCACTCTCAGTTCCCACAGGCCTCTCTCTGGATGTATATGACTATCTTCATTGCAGCACAACTGGTTTGAATCACATCATTGTTGAAGAGAACCATGTCCATCAAAATTGATCATCGTATAGTCTTGTTGCTGTGTATAATGATCTCCTGGATCTGCTGATTTCACTCAGCATCAGTTCATGCAAGTCTCTCCAATCCTCTCTGAAATCCTCCTGTTGGTCATTTCTTACAGAACAATAATATTCCATAACATTCATATACCATAATTTATTCAGCCATTCTCCAATTGATGGGCATCTTTTCAATTTCCAGTTTCTTGCCACTACAAAAAGGGCTGCCACAAACATTTTTGCACATGCATCAACAAGTCTTTCAGATGGTTTCTGAGGTCATTCATTTGGGTAAAGGAAACTTACTAGATTATTGCCCAAAATTCAAAGAATTAACAAACTAGGTCCAGTAGATTGCTCTTTGGGGACACCCCATGTCCTACTGAGTTAAGATGAACATTTTTGTCCTCTCGATCTTTTACATCAATCAGTTATTTCATCTTTTTGGTACCAGAGAAATCACTGAAGTCAAAGATCTTAGAAGCAGAGCTGATGATGCAGTGGATAGAGTGCTGGGCCTAGAATATGGAAGACCTAAGTTCAAATCTAGCCTCAGGTTCTTAATAGTAATGTGATCCTGGGTAACTAATTTATCTTACTTATCTCAGTTTCCACAATTGTAAAATAGTATCTATCCTGATGAGTTGTGAGGATCAAATGGGATAATATTCATAAAAAATATTTAGCACAGGATCTGGCATGTAGTAGGTGCTGTATAAATATTTATTACTTTTCCCTTACTCCCCTTTATTTTCTATAGACCTCTCCGTGGAATTCCATGGGTTGCGTGTTCCAAATAGGTTGGTATTGAGCCTTTATTTCTCATTTGCCATATCCTACTAGTTTCTCAATCAAATTTAAATTGATTCCAATCAGATTCCAATCAATCCAATTGATGATGAGCTAAAAATAATTTCTCTGTCTGGACATGCAAGAGTCAAGGTGTCTGTGTTTCTGCCACCTATCTGCCCATTATCCATCAATACTTTTGTAATATCCTTAACCTTATAACCTCAAGGATCTTACATTCACCTACAGAGACAAGAACATAAGTAAATACAAATAAGATACATATATCTAAGAAAGCAGATTTTTGACAGCCCAGGGTCTCCTTCAAATATTAGTGATTCCTCCTATGAGCATCAAGGCCATTAAAGAACAGTATTTTCCACAAGCAATGTACATGTTCTGATCTGCAATGATGATACTTGACTGAATACAGTATAAAAGTGAACTAGCCATGCAATCTTCCACAATGATATTAAAACAGTCTTCCAAAGCAATTGACACATAGCAAATAACAGAACCGCAAATATGCAAATTGACAACAATAACAGCAATAGCATTCCATTAAGAAACCTAGTGGTAATAAAATAATGCTTAGTGTCATCATTAGCACCTTTAAATGTGTCTTTCATATGTAAATTTGGCATTGGAATTCAGTAGAGTGGGTGTAATGGAGGCAAGTGCACAAGAGAAACCAGAAAAACAAATATGAAATAAATGTAGCAATAACATTGGAAAAACCGTCTTCCAAGGAAGCAGAAAGAAAGAATTCAAATCGAAGTCATTTTCAGATTTCCAAGCAAAGAAAGGCAAAACTTGGAAAGGAAAAAAGCAGCCACTTGTAATTGGTGTAATGATCAACAGTGCTTATCCACTCCTGTCTTAGAGCAGCTAGGAGACAGTGGGTTAGCCATCTTCCTGAGTTCAAAGATAGCCCAGACCCTTATTAGTTATGTAGTCCCAGGCAAATTGCTTAACTCTTCTTACCTCAACTTTCCATCTGTACCTGTAAAATGAACTAGAGAAGCAAATGGCAAACCATCACAGCATCTTTGCCAAGAAACTCCAAAAGAGGTCATGAGGAATTGAATATGACCGAACAATATGTTCCTCACTTGACCCAAATATTGATGCATTACATAATTAGGTTGACTCATTAAATGCTTCTTTTCTCTGCTTTCTAGAGTTTTATCTAAGGATCTGTCCAAGATTCTTTTTTTTTTAAGCTCTGAGCTCCCAACAAAAGAGAACACTCTGTCTTTCTATGTTTCTGTCTCTGTCTTTGTCTCTTTTTTTTTTTCTGGCTTTATCTTTGCCTCTTTGGCTCCAGGTCTCTCTGTGTGTCTGTCTCTCTCTTTTCCTCTCTTTCTGTGTCTCTAGTTTTGCTGTGTCTCACTGTCTCAATGTGTATGTCTCTGTGCCTCTCTGACTTTGTGTGTCTTTTTCATTCTCTGTTCACATTTCCCTTCCTCTCAATTGTATTTCCATTAAATAAATCGAGATCACAGTGGCTAATTTGGTTTATAAAGACAAAGTAAATGTTTAAAACAAAGGTAAACAGAGGGAAAGGTTTTAGTTTCTAATGAAAGAACCCAAGAGGAGAAAGAAGTTATAGAAATGATTGCCTTGGAATCTGTAGAAAAGGGGCAAAGTTAGGTTCAGCAATACAATATTTTTTCTAATACTCTCATATTCAATTGGCCCAAACCACCTCAATTCTAAAGTCCTGGATCCTTATGTTATGTTAGCTGCCTATACCTAGACTTTTAATCCAGTGAGGTTTCTGCTTTTGTCTGCCTCTTCTTGAGCATTTTTGCATTTTGTACATGTCTCAAGAAATTAGATTTTCATTTCTTACTTCCCTTTGGACTAACTTTTAAGGGATACACAGGGAATGTAGATTATCACTATTTATCTCTCCCCATTGTTTACTTTCTTTTTTAAATTTTTTTAAATTTTTTAAATTTGCAAAACATATGTATGTACCCATGTTTAATTTGCAAAACATATGTATGTACCATTCCTAAACATTAACCCTTACAAAGCTTTCTGTTACAAATTTTTCCCCCCTACTTCCCACCCCTCCCCTAGATGGCAGGATATCCACTACATGATAATTATGTTAGAATACTTAAGAAATCGAATATATGTATAGTTATTGCATCATTTTTTGTGCAGGAGAAATCATACCTACAAGAAAGAATAATCCGATAAAGGAAATACAATGCAAGCCAACCTCAATAGAGAACATGAAAATGTTATGTTGTGGTCCACATTTCACATCCCTCTCTCTGGGTGTATATGGCTCTCTTCACTGAACAATTGGAACTGGTTTGAAGCATTTCATTGTTGAAGAGAGTCATGTCCATTAGAACTGATCCTCATATAGTACTGTTGTTGCCGTGTACAACGATCTCCTGGTTCTGCTCACTTCACTGAGCATCAGTTCATGCAAGTCTCTCCAGGCCTCTCTGAAATCATCCTGCTGGTCGTTTCTTACAGAGCAATAATATTCCATAACATTCATATACCATAATTTATTCAGCCACTCTCCAATTGATGAGCATCCATTCAATTTCCAGTTTCTAGCCATTACAAAAAGGGCTGCCACAAACATTCTTGCACATGTGGGGTCTTTTCCTTCTTTTATGATTTCTTTGGGATATAAGCCCAATAGAAACACTGCTGGATCAAAGGGTATGCATAGTTTGATAACTTTTTGAGCATAGCTCCAAATTGCTCTCCAGAATGCTTGGATCCGTTCACAGCTCCACCAACAATGCATCAGTGTCCCAGTCTTCCCACATCCCCTCCAACATTCATCTTTATCTTTTCCTGTCAGTTTAGCCAATCTGACAGGTGTGTAGTGGTACCTCAGAGTTGTCTTAATTTGCATTTCTCTGATCAATAGTGATTTGGAGCACCTTTTCATATGATTATAAATAGTTTTAATTTCATCATCTGAAAATTGTCTGTTCATATCCTTTGACCATTTATCAATTGGAGAGTGGCTTGAATTCTTATAAATATGAGACAATTCTCTATATCTTAGAGATGAAACCTTTATCAGAACCCTTAAATGTAAAGATGATTTCCCAGTTTGATGCTTCCCTCCTAATCTCGTCTGCATTATTTTTGTTTGTACAGAAACTTTTTAACTTAATATAAACAAAATTATCTATCTGGTGTTCAATTAAGAGTTCCAGATCTTCTTTGGACATAAATTTATTCCATCTCCACAGGTCTGAGAGGTAAACTATCCTATGTTCCTCTAATTTGGTTATAATATCACTCTTTATATCTAGATCATGAACCCATTTAGATCTTATCTTGGTATGTGGTGTTAAGTGTGGGTCAAGCCCTAATTTCTTCCACACTAGTTTCCAATTTTCCCAGCAGTTTTTGCCGAATACTGAGTACTTATCCCAAAAGCTGGGGTCTTTGGGTTTATCAAACACTAAATTGCTAAAGTTATTGCCTAGATTGTCCTGATATCCTATCCTATGCCACTGATCGACTGCTCTATTTCTCAGCCAGTACCAAATGGTTTTGATGACCGCTGCTTTATAATATAGTTTTAGATCTGGTACAGCAAGGCCACCTTCATCTGTCTTTTTTTTATTAATTCCCTTGAAATCCTTGACCTTTTGTTCTTCCAAATGAACTTTGCTACTATTTTTTCTAGATCTGTAAAATAATTTCTTGGGAGTTTGATTGGAGGGCAGCTAGGTGGTGCAGTGGTTAGAGCACCAGCCCTGAAGTCAGGAGGAAATTAATTCAAATCTGGTCTCAGACACTTCTTAGCTGTGTGACCCTGGGCAAGTCACTTAACCCCAATTGCCTCAGCAAAAAAAAAGGGGGGGGGGGAAGGGGAGTTTGATTGGTATGGTGCTAAATAAGTAAATTAGTTTGGGTAGTATTGTCATTTTTATTATATTCGCTCAGCCTACCCATGAGCACTTAATGTTTTTCCTATTGACTATGTCTGATTTTATTTGTGTGGAAAGTGTTTTGTAGTTTAGTTCGTATAGTTTCTGACATTTTCTTGGCAGATAGATTCCCAAATATTTTAGGCTATCATCCGTTATTCTGAATGGAATTTCTTTTTCTATCTCTTGCTGCTGAACTTTGTTGGTAATATATAAGAATGCTGATGATTTATGTAGATTTATTTTGAATCTTTCAGCTTTACTAAAGTTGTGAATTGTTTCTAGTAGTTTTTTAGTTGAGTCTCTAGGGTTCTCTAAGTATACCATCATGTCATCTGCAAA
>JAJPUD010000495.1:270695-290620 GCA_023553655.1 Myrmecobius fasciatus
CTGATCTGTAGCAGTATTTTAGGCTGTCTGTTCTTCTGGGAGGGGACAGGTGGAGCAACTTCAGGCCTCGACCTTCCCCCTTAGAGTCTCTGATGGCCTGTGCAGCCTTACAGGGGCTAACACAGCTGCCTTGGGCGCTGCTGCTCCCTTTGCAAGCAGAGGCTAGTGCACAAACCACTGCAGACCTAACATTGAACTGTCCATCTCAAACTGGATTCCCTGGCTGAGATGGTGCTCCAGAACGGCAGAAGACCTGATAAGCTTGCAACAGGGAGGACTATGGAAGGCTGTTAACAGCTCGGGGGCTATCAGGGAGAGACTTGCCTTCACTGTAGGTCCTTGCACCTTTTCTAGTTTTATTTTGGTTTATCTGCTCCTGGTAGATCAAAATTATGGTGCTACAACCTTCCAGGTATCTGGGGGGAGGTGATTCCATGATTTGAATATTCAGGAGAGAGAGTGTGGAATGTTGTGCCTCAGTTTCCCTCAATTGCTCTGTTTCAGTTTCCCTTAATTGTTGTGCTTCAGTAGCAAACCCCACCCCCCACTTCCTGACCATCAGAAATAATTGGGCTAGCATTCCAAAAGAGTCATAAAACCTCCAGAAGGTCCTTCTTGACATACCCCTTATCTTTTGGCTTCAGACTTACTGTCTTCTAGTTCCTTCCCAAGCTTCCTTTACTCCCTACTTGTCAGAACTAAATTGATAGTCTTTTCTTGGAGCTCAATTTCCCCCTTCCCCTTCCTCCCCTTACCCCCCAACGCTCAACCCCTCTTTCTGCTCCTTCTGCCTCATGAGCTCTTTGTTCCTGGGAACCCTATAAGAATCCTATAACAAAACATCCTAGTTGCTAGACCTACTTGAGATCCAGTCAGCTGGCATGTTTGCCACTCTAAACTCTCAATGGATTGTGTGCTTTGAGACAAGAGTCCCAGCAGTCCTGATTCATAGTTATGGATTCTAAATTCTCAATTAACATCAATAAAGTATTATCTAATCTCCAATGTGTGATACTACCTCAGTTTCTCCCTGAGCATTGCAATATCATTTGCAAAGAAAGACAGTTTTGTTTTCTCATTACCTATTCTAATTCCTTCAATTTCTTTTTTTTCTCTTATTGCTAAAGCTAACATTTCTAGTACAATATGGGATATGAGTGGTGAAAATGGGCATCCTTATTTCATTCTTGATCTTATCGGGAATGCTTCTAACTTATTTCCAATAAATATAATGCTAGCTGATGATCTCAGAGAGATGCTACTTATCATTTTAAGGAAAACTCCTTTTATTCCTATGGTCTCTAGTGTTTTTATTACAAACGAGTGTTGTATTTTGTCAAATGCTTTTTCTGGATCTATTGAGATAATCATATGATTTCTGTTAGATTTATAATAGTTATGGCCAATTATGCTGATAGCATTTCTGATATTGAACTAGCATTCCTGGTGTAAATCCCACTCAGTCATAGTGTGTTATCCTGGTGGTTGTTATACTCTCTTTGCTAACATTTAAGGTTTTTCCATTGATGTTCATTAGGGAAATTTTTCTATACTTTTCTTAGTCCAACTCTACTATTTTATAGATGAGAAAAATGAGACTCAGAGAGAGAAAGAAACAGAAGGAGAGAGAGAGACAGAAAGAAAAACAGAGAGTGTGCTAGGTGGTGCAGTTTATAAGAATGCTGGGTTTAGAACAAGGAAGACTCATCTTCATGAATTCAAATTTGTCCTCAGACACATAGTAGCTGTGCCATCCTGGACAAGTCATGTAAACTTGTTGTCTTCAGTTTCTTCATCTATAAAATGAGATGAGAAGAAAATGGTAAAACACTCTTGTATCTTTGTTAAGGAAACCTCAGATGGGATCACAGAAAGTCAGACAGATCTGAAAAATGACTGAATAACAAACAGTAAGCAAAAGCACTTCAACATAAAAACATTAGAGGATTTTGTTTGAAAAATATGAATATCTGTTATATACAGTTTATATTTAAAAATACATATTAAATTAGCATGGTAATAACAGAGTTGCCTACTGTCTACTTTTAACTTGTTTTCTTCTGTCTTTTAAAATATTTATTTTTTTCTTCTTTCCTCCTTTCTCTATCAGTACTTCTTTATTCATTTTTCTGCTAAAAATAGATTTTCTTTCCTGCAACATTTAAATCATTACCTCTTCACCAAAAGATAGGTTGCATGTGTTATTATCATTGTAAAATCTTGAAGTCTCTTACAGGCATTTTCCTTTATATTATTATGGTCAACATATAAATTCTTCTAATTTTGCTTATTTCATTTTTTGTCAATTCATATAATTCTTTTCATGTTTCTCTGAATTTGTCATATCCATCATTTCTAGCATATAATAATATTTCATCAGATTCAAATATTATAGTTTGTTCAGTCATTCCCCAACTGATGAGGACTCACTCTGTTTTCAGTTTTTTGCCGCAATAAAAAAGTGCTGATATAAATATTTTTATACAAATAGATGCTTTTTCTCATCTTCCAGCTGAAAACCATGGGAAAGGAACTATATGTATAAAGATATTTATAGGAGCACTTTTCATTGTAGCAAGATTTGAAAGCAAAGTGGATGCTCATCAGTTATGACAGTTAAAAGAAAGTATGTCTATATTCACACATATGTATATGTGTGTGTACACATCATCCAGGGCCATTTCTAGTCGTCTTGATCTATATCCGGCCATTGGACTCAGGGGGCTCTGAGGGGGAAAGTGAGACAGGTGACTCTGCAGAGCCCTCCCTCACTTAAATCCAGTTCATGCATATCATGGTATCACCTCCCTGATGTCATGGTCCTCTTCAAGAACAAAAGACAAACAACAACATATATATATATATATATATGTATATATATATATATGTGTGTATATATATACATATGTACATATATATATACATACACACACATATATATGCATATCTATGTATCCTTATGATAGTATTGCATTGTCAAAGTGTATATATGCATTTTATTGACAATTCCAAATTCTTGCTTGGATCATAACCACAGCCTCCTAATTGGTCTCTTTACCTCCAGTCTCTCCCTTCTTCGAGCCATCTTTCACACAGTAAAATCATTTCCTTAATATTTAGGCCTGATTGTGTCACTCTGCTATTTAAAAAAAGCTTCAGTAACTCTTTGTTACTTATAAAATAGAATTCAAACTCCTTAGCCTGGCATTTAAGCTCCTACACAAACTGTTTCCTGTTTTGTTTTTGTTTTTTTTTTTAGTCTTATTTCATATTGCTCTTTGTTCCAGAACTTATAGATCTTCAAATTCTACCTGCCAATTCTCATCTATAAGGCTTTTCTCATCTATATGCATTTACACTGGCCATCTTTGTACCTAGGATATTATTTTGACCTCTTAAAAAATTTTATTTTCATTTAAGATTTTATTCAGATACTATCTCTTTTCATGAAGCCTTCCCTGATTCCTTGATCTGTTTTTCTTCAAATTTTCCTGTAATGCTTCATTTGGATTTCTTCTTTATCCCATTACACTTTACTATTATATTTATTTACCTCTGGTTCTTGTATTCTCTAGGTAGAATGTAAGCTTTTTGAGGATAGGAACTGTTTTTTTCAACTCTGTACGTTTTTATACCTGTGAAAGTTCCTTTCACATATGTGGTACCTAATTAATGTTTGTCTAATTGAGTTGATTAGATTGAATTAAGACTAACAATATTATAACTGGAATGGAGCCCAATTTTTGGATGAATGTTTCTGAATTCTTGTGTTTGCACTGGAAACCACTGCTTTTTAGATTCCATGCTATGGGGTAGGTTACTTAAGTAGCCTCCTCACATCTCAAAGTAGCATTTGCTTGCTTTTGTAAAACATTCTCTTTTTATTTTATTTACAGACATACTTGATTCCTGACAAAAGGAAATCCATTCTAATTCTGATAGCACTCTTGAGGTGAGAGAGGTTATGAATTAAAAGAAATACTTCCCCTCCCTCTCCTCCTTCCTTGCCATACTACACTCTTATGAGTCTAATGTTAGTACACATTGCTGACAAGGAAAAGATAAGAACTGGAATCTAGAACTAGATGTTTTTGCTCAGAATGCAAAATGAAGTTCTTAGGATTAGGATTCCTTTCTATGGTGAGTTGCATTTTTCTGAAACCATGTGAAAATTTTGCAACCACCTTTCTTCTCTCTCTCCACTGAGAATTTGCATGTAAAATGCGGATTGAAGTTTAGAAAATATTTTTCTAATTATTGTTGTCATTTGTCCTTCATTCTTGAAGAGGACCGTGACATCAGGAAAGTGAGCCATGAATTGCAAATGAATTGATTTAAGTGAGGGAGGGCTGTGCAAAGTCACCACCATTTTGCTAGTATGAGTTTGTTAAATGCTAGAATTACCAAAAGCCTAAAAAGAAAATTTTTCTTGACCTCATTAGTCCCTCAAACTTATCTTTCTATGATTTGTATGCCTTCAGAGCCAGACTTAGAGTAGCCTATCCTTAGTAGCTTCAGTTACTCACTGCTCGGTAATTTCCCACCTTTTTACTACTATGTGAATTCTAGCCTCACCACTCTACTGAAATTGCTCTCTTCAAGGTCATCCAGAAATCTTGCAATTAATTTATTCAGTATGACCTCATATTGATTTTTCCCAATAGGTTCAGTTCTCACTTTCCTTCACCTGTTTTAAGAATTTTATACTCCTGTCATCTATTCCATCTTGATACTATATTTTCTCTTGCCTTTTATGATATTCCTTCCCTCTCACTATTCCTCTGGCTACTCCTTAGTTTTCACTGATTCCTCTTCTTTTTTACTGTCCAAAGTTCTCCACTTAGCCCCCTCCTATACTTTTCCTACTCTTTCTGAGAGATCTCACCTACTACTCCTATATCATCAATTGTTTCTTCTAGGTTGGTGGCTTCAAAATCAGTATTCCCCAACCCGACCACTTCTCTGAGATCTAGGTATCCCCCTATCCCCAGTTCTCTGCTCAAAATCTAGGAATCAGAGGGAAGGAGAAATGCTGGAGAATATCTAGAAAAGCATCAGTAGAAGAAACAGAAACAATAATGTTATGATATTATAACATACCAGCTAGACAGAAGCAGGAATTTGATTTTTAAAAATTTTTTTCAAAGTTAATTTAGAGTAAGGCACATCCCTAAGATCTGTCTTTGGTCCTGTTTGATGGTATTGTGATTGATTTGGATCCCAAATCTGACTTGGAGATATCAAGGTTTACAAAGCATTTTCATCACATTTGTGAATATCACCATTTTACAGCTTAGAAAATAAAGTCTTAGAGACATTGACTTGCTCAAAGTAATCCAGCTAATAGCCATCAAAGATGGAATTTGAACTCAGGTATCCTAATTTCCACTTGATATAAACTGTGACCTTTGGGGGAAGGGTGGTCCTGGGCTGGAGAGACTTAGGAAATCTCAAATTCCTCCTGGCCTCTGTGAGGGTCCCCACCCTCCTGTTCATAGGGAAACTCTTAGATGGGATCTCCACTTATTCAATTGGAGATCTTGGCCTAGGGCATAATCATTGCCCACTATAGAAATTAACCCTTAATCTCCCCAGCCCCAAGCCTCAGAAGGTTAAATAAAAGGAAGACTCTGAACCCCAATCTTCCCTACTTCCCTTTTGGAATTGGCCGGCTGGAAGAGTTGTTTTTGCCACAAACCTCTCGATTTATTCATTTGGGTTTGCAAGGCTTGCGACTGACCAACTCTCTAAACTCAACACACTGACACTCTTTCCATTACACTACACTGCTGTTTGCCATGCCTCTCAACATGATAAAGTATACTATGCTTACAAGTAGGTAGCACACCTATTAAATTTGCAGAAAATGTAAAGCTGGGAAAGATGGCTAATGAATGTGATGAATGAGAAATAAGCACTAACAAAAAGGCCTCTGGAATTAGTACTTAGATCTTAAGCAGAAGGTAACAAAGAAGAGGCAATGAATATAGATAGTTTTTTTTTTTTCCTCCTAAGAGTTTGGCTGTGAAAAGGAGGACCATATCAGATGACATTTTGAGGAAATGATAATGATTCTCTTCTCAAATCTTTAGGACTGTTTTGTTTAATTTCAATTAAATAAAATTATTGAAATTTTATTATAATTCTTTATAATAAAGAAAGAAATAAAATCTCTTTCAGTAGACTGAAGGATTTTGGAGAACAAGATTTATGTATATTTCTTTTAAGATCTAAAGCACAAAGTGCTTTATGCAAAAACCCCTGAATTTTTACTCAGTGAACTTGAATCTCGACCAGTTTGAATCTCCATTCCATGAATTCAAACCCATGCGACCTTTGGTAATATGTCTTTAGGCTTGAGTTTCCTCTATGGCAATAAGGAGAGGATTGTACTTGGTGACCCTTTAGGGTCTTTTCCAGCTCAACTCTATGAAATCAATTAATCCAAAGAGCACTGTAAAATATCTTCATCTAGATACATAAATCTATTCATAAGGTCAATTCTTTTTGAAGGCAGGCAACTGAACTGATTGACACCTCCAGTTCTTCCTGACATGAGGATTTTATGCTGTTTGGAACAATCATGACTGAAGGCTTTGTCCAAATTATAGATGTGATGCCTACAAAGCAAGTAAAGCAAAGGCCACTTACCAGGGCTGATTTGAAAAGAGAAAGGGTAACTGGAAGGATTGATTTTCTCTTCTCTCTCCTTGGTATCAAGCTAAGCATGAAAAATATATAAAGATGCCAACTCATGACAGTCTGTTGCAACTCAATAACTCTGTCTTTGGGAATCAGCATGTTTTGTAAAGCTTTGATGGAAATGCTAAGCAAATAAGCTACTTTAATCTTTTCTGGGCTATGAAACTTCACAGACCTCACGAGGAGAGGGTGTCCAAACCTTTTGTCAGATTCCAGGATGTGTTCTAGTCACATTTCAGCTGGGAAAGAAGCCATTCTACATGTACAGAGGTTATCTTATTATTTAAAAAAAATTCAGAAAAGCTAAGTATGTTTTACTCCATTGTCATGAATTCAGAGACCATCAGCAGGAACATTTTTAGCTCTGATTGTTTTAAAAGAAGGGGATGGGGTGGGGAATTGTATCCTAATGCAGTACTCAAAAGTGTAATTTTCCCCCCATTGTTAAGTAATCCTAAAGAAAAAGAAACACAATATACAAGCAATCAAGTTAAATAGCCTCCTTTTGGAGAATGCAACAGAGAAAAATTACACAGATGTTATGAGGAAATGAAGAGGTAAGAGGAATGTTAAGAGTAAGATTATGCTTTCAGTTAGACCAATAGAGTCTTCAGTCTGACCATTCCAACTCTGGACAAGATATTATGTAATACCTTTAACCCTTCATAAAAGGACCCTAACCTATATTTCCAAACTTATTTTAGATTACTCCTTTACATACACTTCATGTTCTAGTCAGATTGGTCTATTTGCTGCTTTCCATGCAAACTTCCCAGCTGTGTCTTTACACAGGCTCTCCTTCATCTCCTTAGTACCACTCAAGGCTCAGTATAAATGCCATCAAGATTTTTCTTGATCCTCCTAATTGTTAACACTCTTCCCAAAATATTATTGCATTTTATTTGCATATATTTTACATTCATTTGTCTGTATGTATTTTTTTTCTTCCAGTAGAATATAAACCTTTGAGAGCCAAGACTATTTACCTTTTTGTCCTTACCATCTCAAGTGCTTAGTAAAATGTCTGGCACATAGTAGGCACTTAATCAATTCATACAGAGTTTAATTGAACTTAGCCAGACATGAAATCTTTAACACAATGGTGGAGAAGTGGATAGACTGCCTGGTCTGGAGTCAGGAAGACCCAAGTTCAGATATGGTCCCAGATATTTACCAGCTATGTGACCCTGGGCAAGTTATTTAACCTGTTTGCCTCAGTTTTCTCTTCAGTGAAATAATAAAAGCACCTTCCTCCCAGGAGTGTTGTGAGGAGAAAATGAGATAATAGCTGGAAAGCTTAGGATAGTGCCTGGCACATAGTAAGGGCTATATAAATGTTAGCCATCATTATTTGTAATGTAGATTAGAACTTTTTGTTCAGGCAGCTAGGTGGTACACTGGATAGAGCACCAGCCCTAAAGTCAGGAGGACCTTCATTCAAATCTGGTCTCAGACACTTAATACTTCCTAGCTGTGCGACCCTGGGCATGTCACTTAACCCCAATTGCCTCAGCAAAAAAAAAAAAAAAAAAAGAACTTTTTGTTCTCTGATGGAGGCCTACCAGTGGTGACTTAGCCAATAAAATGACTAATGTATACTGGTAAATACAATGATAGTATACATATTGCCATAGTAATATTATACTCTGGCAAGAGTACTCATTGGTCTTGTCACCAGGACTTTAATTCGGTTTTTCTGATTCTGATTTTTCTAAGCTTTGTGAGTTGGGGCAAGTTACTTTAACTTTCTTGCATCAGTATATTCATTTCTAAAATGGGAATAGTAATTATTCCATTATCTACCTTGTAGGATTGATATGGGGTTTGCATTTTATGAATCTCAAAGTGCTATAGAATTGTGAGTGATCATTTAAAAATATATTGGGGTGTCAGGACTCCCCATATGAACCACCAAAATTATGGTGTTAGCTACCAAAATGATGGGGGTTAGGGAATATTTTACCCCAAAATATGCTGGGGTTACAAGCTGATGCCACAGGTTAATTCAAAAGAATTTGTAGACTTAAATCTTCTACTGTAATGCTCTGGGAGAAACTGAGGCAGTATCACACATTGGAGATTAGGTAATATTTTATTAATAGAGAGGTAAGACTAGTTGAAGGAATAGGATTATTGTCTCAAAGTATTCAGTACTCTATTGAGGGGTATCAAGGATTTTATAAGACTCTGTTGCTCAGGGGAACAAAGTGCTCATGGGGCAGAAGTAGAGGCTGAGCACTGCAGAGATTGGAATTCAAGGAAAGGACTATCAATTCAGTTCTGACAGATTGGGGGTATGAAGGATCATAAATTGTGATGAGTTTGGGAAGAAGCTAGGAGACATTAAGTCTGGGGATATAAAGATAAGGGGTATGCCTAGGTATTTGAGATGGGCCATCTGGAGGTTTTATGACTCTTTGGAATGCTAGCCCAAATATTCCTGATGGTCAGAAGGGAGGGGGTTGCTATTGAGGCAGAACAATTAAGAGAAACTGAGACAGAGCAATTGAGGGAAACTGAGACATGGGAACTGTGGCACAACACTCCAAATCAAGGGGAAAAGATTTTCTTATGCTGCTGAGTGGGCTAAATCCATAAGGATTACTAAAACCCATTTAGCAATTAATAAGGGGAAAGACAATTACCCTAGCAAAAGTCACCATTAATCAGGGAGAAGACAGCATTAAGGAGGAAGGCACTGAGGCATGGCAAGTGAGAGATTATACCACTGACTGGTAGGGAAACACTAAAAAGTTAGGATCCTAATAGGCATTAGCCAGTGTGACCCTTAGCATTAGGTAAGTAAGTTAGTAAGTAGTTAACAAGTAAGTGAGGTACAGGTAGGTTCTTTTATAGGAAAGATATAACTGGGAAAGGGGGTAGCATCATAACTTGGCTTTCTGATTGGATTCAGTAGCTGTGAAATTATGATTTGTCAGTGCAAAGAATTCAGCTAAGAGTCCCATCAGAGATCTCCTCCTGAGGTGGGGCAGGAATAAAGGTCCACTTGAACAAAAGGTCTTATCAAAATCAAAAAGTCCATATATAATACCATAAATGCTCCTTTCTACTTACAGAGGCTTCCAGATTGTTCACAGTAATTCAGGCTCTCTCAGTCAATGCCCACCTAGCTAATCAAGGACCTTATCATTTTCTTCCTCAAACAAATAGGACCCAAAATCTTTAAAGAACAAAGTTCTTTTGAAACTGCTACCTGCTGAGATTGGGCATTGAGTTGTCTTTTTCTTAAGGGTCCCATTCAAAGATCTTGAGGACCCAGAAGCTGGTCAATGCAGCATCCAGTTGGTACTTTGTCTCAGGCCATTGTTAACCATTAATTGAAGCTCAACTAAAGCCTAGAAGAAGCAAATCTAATGAGAATTGGGATGGGGTATAGGTGACAACATTATAAGTAGAAAAAGAGTGCTCAGGTGGCTAAGGGTACAAGTGCCAAAGTATTTAGACACTGAGTGAAGAGGATGATGGGCTAATGAGGTTTCTAGTTGGCATAGAAACAAGAGCAAAAACTGACTTTACTCCTATTATATTTAAGCACTTAAAATTCTCCAAACTACATTGATATATCTAGTAACAAGTAGATGACTAGGTCAAATACTCATTTACCTCATTGTTAAAGATATAATGACTACACATTTGCAGATTGAAAACAGCAAGATTTTACATATTTGCATTGTACTCATACTCATGCTCATCTCTTCTATTGACCACTTGCTCTGATTAGAAAAAATTGCTGTAAGAGGAAAAAGCTGGGATATGAGTATAACAGGATAAAGCATTCTTGGCTCTCTTTGACTTCAGGTAAGAGTTACAGTTGACAACCAAGAATGCAATAACAATTATACCACTTCATAGCTAGACTCAGGAATAATCAGATGGGAAACCCAGGAAAACAGAATTAAAAGGATCTCATCTTAAGGGAAGCATAAAGTTGTTCACCCAGCTTTTGCCCAGAAACAAATTTCTACCTGTAAAAGTTGTTTCATATCCCTCTAAATAGCTTGTGTCATTTCTTTTGAATGGTAAGTTACTGACTTAATGATACATCAGAAAATCATACCTGAATTCAAAATTCAAAGACAATCAGTAAATAGTCCCAAGAGATTTTATCTCAAATAGTAAGTAAATCAGAGACTTCAGATGGATTCAACTCTAAAGGATTGATTATAGTCTTACATTGATAAAGAAAACTGCAACCAATTAAATTAGCCCTTTAAACTCATCCGGGTGTAAAGACCAATGATTAGAAATCACTTCTATATAATAAACAGACTTGCAAATCCTTAGCAAACCAAGCTCTAAATTAAAGAAACCTGGTAAGTTTAGGGGAATGGATAGGGACCTCAGGGAAGAAACTGAGCCTGCTACCCTTGCCTGAAGGGCTGATGTGGACTGTGTGCTTTTAATATAATGATTTTGTGGTCCCCTGATTTTTTTTGGGGGGGAGGTTTCTGTTTTAACAATAAATCCATAAATCCTAAAACTTCTGGTTTGAGAGTCTGCCTCAGGGACTTCCCACCCTCCCAATCTAAGAACAATAATTTGTCTAATTCTGAATAGACTACCCCTCAATTCATTGCTGCCTGATAATTTTAGTGATAATCTTGTCCATGAGAATTCTAGAGACCACTCCTCTACTACCTCTGGGCCATAGAATTGGCATGTTAATGATAGAAAACTGGATAGATGTGCCTCTTTGCTTAAATTTCCTTGCTGATTTCTTTTGGAGTTAACCCCCTTATAATTGACATTACAACAAACTTTGCCCTTGACTTGGAAATGGGTTCAAGCCTGCAAATTCTTTCACAACACCTCACCACACTGGTCTATGATTCCAAACTTTTGAGGTTCCCTTCCCAAGCTTAACACTTTGACACTATCCCCAAACTGTGAAGTGGGGTGGGGAATAAATTGACTCTGATGCATATCCTCATACCCTAAGATAAATTGCTCAGAAAAAGCAGGAATCACCTGTGAGAAACGGTTAGGCATTTGTGTGATTTCCACAGTTATGAAAATTAAATCGGATAGTATAAAATATTTGGGAGTCTATCTGCCAAGGGAAAGTCAGGATCTATATGAACAAAACTACAAAACCCTCTCCACACAAATCAAGTCAGATCTAAACAATTGGAAAAATATCAAGTGCTCTTGGATAAGTCGAGCAAATATAATAAAAATGGCAATATTACCATCAATTCTGATGGACATGGTTCTCTTCAAAAATGATATGATTCAAACCAGTCCCTATTGTTCAGCGATGAAGATAGTCATATACATCCAGAGAGAGGCCTAAGGGAACTGAGTGTGGACCACAACACAGCATTTTAATGCTTTATGTGAATATTTCCTTGCATTTTGTTTTCCTTCTTAGGTTGTTTTTTTTTTCTCTCTCTTTCTAGATCTGATGTTTCTTGGGCAGTAAGATGACTATATAGTTATGTATACATATACTGGATTTGTCATATAATTTAACATATTTAGCATGTATTAGATTACCTGTCATCTAAAGGTGGGGAGTAGGAGGAAGGAGGGGAAAAGCCTGGAAGAAAAAAAAAGTTTTGCAAAGGTCAATGTAGAAAAATCACTCATATGTTTTGTAAATAAAAAGCTTTTAATAATAATAAAAAAGAAAATTAAATTGGAGAAACAAAACTTAAATTAGAAAATTGAAACCCACAAGGACATCAAAGAATAGTCAAGGGTGGAGTTTATCTTCTCCCAAAGAATGTAGGAATATGGGGGCAGGGGACTAGATTTTTTTTTTAAACTTTTTATTTGCAAAACATATGTATGGGTAATTCTTCAACATTAACCCTTACAAAGCTTTTTGTTACAAATTTTTTCCCCCGTACTCCCCACCCCTCTCCTAGATAGCAGGATATCCACTACATGTTAATTATGTTAAAATACTTGACAAATAGAATATATGTATATATTTCCACACTTATCATTTTTGTGCAAGAAAAATCATATCTATCAAGAAAGAAAAATCAGAGAAAGGAAACACAATGCAAGCAAACATCAATAGAGAGCATGAAAATGTTATGTTGGGGTCTACATTTCATAACCCTCTCTCTGGGTGTATATGGCTTTCTTCACTGACCAATTGGAACTAGTTTGAAACATTTCATTGTTGAAGAGAACCATGTCCATCAGACTTGATCATCATATAGTATTGCTGTTGCCTTGTATAATGATCTCCTGGTTCTGCTCATTTCACTCAGCATCAGTTCATGCAAGTCTCTCCAGGCCTCTCTGAAATCGTCCTGCTGGTCGTTTCTCACAGAACAATAATATTCCATAACATTCATATACCATAATTTATTCAGCCACTCTCCAATTGATGGGCATCCATTCAGTTTCCAGTTTCTAGCCACTACAAAAAGGGCTGCCACAAACCATCTTGCGCATGTGAGTCCCTTTCCTTCCTTTATGATTTCTTTGGGATATAAGTCCAATAGAAACACTGCTGGGTCAAAGGGTATGCACAGTTTGATAACTTTTTTGAGCATAGTTCCAAATTGCTCTCCAGAATGGCTGATTCTGTTCACAGTTCCACCAACAATGTATCAGTGAGGGACTGGATTTTGTAATCAGGGGTGGTAGCCTGGGTATTGAAAAAAAATCTTTTGTTCTTTGTCCCTAGCTCTCCACTATTATCTTCCTCCTTCTAGAACATAAACTCCTTGGGGACCTGGACTAGCTGTGCAATGAGAGGTGGAGATTAACGTTGGACAATATTTGAAACATTCAATTAATGGGAATTAGGTGAGGGACTTGCTTCAGGATAGGAAATAAAATACTGTCTTTGGAATTTCAAAGGTGTGTTAACTCATCTAGACACCCATTCTTGCAAGAATGTAAAATAAATCTTTCCTGCATTCATCAGTGAATCAGTGGAGTTCTTGACAAGATATTTTGTTTCTTACATTACTAATGTTAGCTTTTAATATTATGATAATCATAAGTGATAGCCAAATTGTTTTAGCTATAACTTCTTTAAGCCTACAAGCAAAAGTGAAAGTTTTTTTTTTTCCCTTTTCCCTATTGCAATTCTAATACACTATAAAACAGAGTTAGAATGGCTGATAATTCTCAGAGGTCTTAAGCTTCCCTCTTAGGATAAAACAAGACAGAGTGGAAGGAAAAGAAAGTAACTCTCCTCTATGCACTTTTCTCCTATGTCTTGGGATATAGTTTTGAGAGCTCATTAATTGCCAGTCAGGTGACTTTAATTTAGTTGAATATACTTCTAAATAACCTTACACAGAAAAATATTTATCTTAACATTGCATCATATTTTGGTCACAAATCTATATAAAATTATCAAGCATTAAGCAATTATATCCAATAAGATTGTTGTTTGGATCTTCCTTAAGTCACACTGGTTTCCATACGTGGAGTCCTGTGGGAAGTAGAGAAGACACAAGGTTCTCAAACAGATCCCTCCATTCAGAAATCTTGAGGGTTGTGATATAGGGGTCCTGGGGCCCAGAAAGAGGGGTGAACTGGGGCCTAGAACCAGGGGGATGCTTTGGGATGGCCCAAAACATCCCCAAGTCTATGCAGCTAGCTATTAGAGATGCCAGCAGTAAGGAAGTGAGTTTACCTTGAATTGGAGAGGCAGCAGAAATGTTGGGAGTACACCAAAGGTGTTAAGGAAATGGACATGGGTTTTGGTATCATCTTGAGGTGTTTCAGAAGGGGTGAATCCCAGGTTCAGAATCTCTTTCCTGCAATCTTAAAATGACTGATCGCCAATTTGTTTAATGATTACTCTCAAAACCTACAGAATGTGCTAAGGTGGTTTTGGCAGTTATAAAATTTTAGTTATCTTTACTGTTTATAACATTATTGTTGCCTACCACCTACATCCCCCCTCCCCACTCCCCTTCTCATTAGACTTGTTGATTCTAGGTTTCAGTTGATTCATCTTCAAATGATGGACAAAGCTGCATTGACCAGCCTCTGGTGATTTGAGCTCTTTATCCCTTCGAGTGGGACCCATATACCCAACCTCAGCAGGAAGAAATTTCAGAAGGCAAGACCTCCATCCACACCCCAAAAAATTTTGGGTCCCATTTGTTTGAAGGGGGAAATGATGAGGTCCTTGTTGGTAGGTTGGGTATTGACAGAAAGAGCCTGAATTACTGTATACAATCTGGGAGCCTGGTTACTCCCTTGTAAACAAGAAGAAGTACTGATAGGTTCACATAGGCCTTTTATTACTTGTGGAATACCTTGCATTTATAAAATCATCATATTCTCACAATTACTACATCCAATCAGAAAGTCAAGTTATGATGTCAACACCAAAGTTACATTTCCCCTATATAAGACCTACACATACTGTAAAGCCTGGCTAAATTTCTTTAGAAATTTAGCCTGCCAGGCAATGGCCTAATTCCCAACTTGCCCTGCCTTAATGGAGTCTTCCTCCTGGTTAATTGTAGTTCTGCTAGGGAACTTTTCTCTTATCTTCCCCTTGCTAACTGCTAAAAATTCCTTTCCTTTCTAAAAATTCTTTTAAAAAAATGCTTAAAAAAATTCGTAGCATCGTAATAAAATCTGTCTCTTGATTTGGAGAAGGTCTAGGTTAGGGGTGGGGAACATCCAGCCTATGGGCCATATAAGGCCCAAATAATCTTTTGATAAGGCAACCACAGGCAATGATGAGTCGAAAGGCACAATAACATCTCACTACCTAAGTTCTATAAATTGATAATTTTGAATGGCTTGTAAATAATATTTTAAATATCCAATTGGCTCTTGGCAGAAAAAAAGGTTTTCTACCTTTCGTCTAAGCCTATAAGAGACAACCTGTGACACCAGCCAATATACTTTGGGGGTCACACTTCCCAAAACCCCATCATTTGGTGGTTAAACCCTACCTCTAAGGTCCTGGATTACAAGAGAGGCAAGAGACATCCAGGTGTTTATAGTCAAATGATGGAGATAACAAAAACAGATCTAGACAAACTAGACAAACAAAATGAAGGAATTGAAGATAATAAACAGAGAATAGGCATTAGAATTAAGAGGGAATGGGCAGTTTCCTGTAGAAGATGGGATTTTATGTGGTACTTGAGGGAAGCTAGGGAAGCCAAGAGATAGGAGATGAAGAGGGAGAGAAATCCAGGCATGGGGAAGACCAATTGAAAATTCCCATAGTCACAAAATGGGATACAGTGTACAAGAAACAAAAAAGAAACCAGTGGGACTAGATTGAAGAATACACAGAAGGTGGAAAGGATAAGAAATCTGGAATGGGAGGAGGTATCAGGTTATGAAGGGCTTTAAATGCAAATGAAGTATTTTATTTTTGATGCTGAAAGTGATAGGGAGCTATTAGAGTTTATTGAGTAGAGGGCAACATGGCAAGATCTGTCCCTTGAGAAGATTACTTTGACAGCTGAATAAAGGATAGACTGAAGAGGGAAGAAACTCAAAGCAGGAAAATCAACCCAGGAGTCTATTACAATGGTACAGTCATGAAGTGAGGAGAATGTACACCAATGAGGTGGCAATATCAAAAGGAAGGAGTGTGTGCAAGATATATTATGAAGGTAAAATTGACAGACCTGGAAACTTAGTAGATATAGGGGATAAGAGAAAGAAGTTCGAACACCTAAGTTGTATCCTGAGTGACTGGGAAGATGGTGGTTCCCTCAATAGAGAAATTAGGGGGATTGAGGGGAAAAGATAATGAGTTTAATTTTGGACATATTGAGTTTGTTTCCTATAAGAATCCAACATAATATGTCTAATAGGCAATTGGAGATGTGAAGCTGAAGATCAGAGAGAGGTTAGGGCTGGATAACTAGATTTGAGAATCATCAGCATATCGATAATAATGGAATGTATAGGAATCATAATCTTCACAAGACCATCAAAGGGATCCATGGCACACTAAAGAGTTAAGAATCCTTCTTTCCTTGTTCATCCTTTTTTGAAAGAGGAACAATGACATCACAAAGGTGATATTTTGACTTTCAGGTGAATTGGATTTAAGAGACATAGAGCTGCACAAAGCCGCCAGCCTCACTTTATTCTCCAAAATCATTGAAGTCAAGTGATGAGATTAAAGACAAGATGATTGGTGATTGCCCAGGATGAAATGGGTGATTTTGGCCTTTCTAATTTAGATCTTTCCCAGATCTCAGTTTGTCTGAGGCAAAACCCATTCAGTGACTTTGGCAAAAGATGGCTCAGTTTACCATCACAAAACTATCACTTTGGGAGGGGAAGAATGTTAGATTCCAGAAAAAAATAGCTGTGAAACTAAGCAATGAGCCACAGAGATTTGAGTTGGAGACTATTATTGGCTATTCAATGCAAGCTGAAGTGATTTGGATTTAAAAGTCAAACCAAACACAGTGGACTTTTTTTTAAGACTATTTTCAGAGGCATTTTTCAAGAAAAATAAAAACTATGCAGGATAAAAAAAATTGTCATAGTATTTTGAAAAAAACAATAACAAACAAATGAATGGTTGAAATGTCAGCCCTGGTAACAAATGATGGAAGAGTCACAGAAAACAAAAAGCTTTCTTTATTCCATGAGGGAGGGGAATTAGACATGTATCAGGGCCTCCTCTAGGACATCCCCATCACAGTGGGGCTAAACCATGATTTATCTATTTGTGGTTAGAAAAAGAATCAACCTTGTGTAACAGTGTAACAGCACTGATGAGGCATAACAACAACAGTGAACAAGGCTACTGCCTAATGAATTCAAAAAGTCCATTCATACTAGGGCTTCACGTCTAGCCCTGTTGGTGCTTGCCCAGATTCAGGGATCATCAGTTCTGTGATTTAGTTGCCATAGAGTTCATTCTAAAGGTGAGCACAAAGGATCATTATTATGCCAAGGTCAGGGTACAGCTGGGCCTTAGCTCTGGAAAACAGGGTGTCTCCTAATGAGAGAGAGAGAAGAGTAAAAAAAGAGGTGATTTTAGCATGGGGATCCTGACAGAATTAATCAGTTAATGTTTCTTTTCTTAGAGTAATGTGGAGTGTAAAAATCTCAGAGGAATATGCTATGGCCTTTGTAGTCCTAACTTATTAGCTATGGAGAACACTGTAGCTTTTGCATGTAACCAACCTGTTACACTGAAGCCCTAAATTCATAAACATTTTTGCATTGTATTCAGTTAGGAGATAGAATCAGGATGAACAAATTTCTTCTCATCTAAACTCATTCTCCTCACTAAAACCTAAAAGGAGTTAGGTTAGATGACCGCTAAAATTCCCTGCAGCTTTATGATTCTCTCCCTTATTTTTTAAAAAGCCCTCAAATTTTTACTTTCTCCCTTCCATTCACCCAAATCTTTGAGTCTATTGCTCCTCTAGAGTTTGATTTCTCTGTCCTGTCGGCCTGAAGTTATCCAAGAGAAATCAGGCCATGGGGGAAAAAAGGATACATAAAAAGCTTGAGCTTTATCAGAAAGCCAATTTATTTGTGTATAATGGGATCCTCTGTGGAGGATTTATAGGACAAAATAAACAAGAAATGCATCAAATGAGAAATTGTGGGTGGATTGCAATCCAAAACAATGTTGGGAATGCCCACGTTGATGAAACCACTGATCCAGTGAAGGATAATAGAAAAGAGCTTTCCAGTCAGAAAGTTGTCACATGATCTCAACCTGCAACTGGTGCAGATCATATTCAAATAATGAATAGAAAAGCAAACACTATGGAACCTGTCTTATTTGTATTGACCAGGACCCTAGTTTCTCTGTAAAGACCCCCTTCTTCATTGCTCCAAACTGTCTTTTCAAATCCCAATTTCATCAGCATTTACCCAAAACCCCTAAATTGCTCTAGGCTCAGGCAAATTTCCTCCCTTCTCCCATGCCCTCCCCTAGATGGCAAGTAGTCCAATATACATTAAACATGGTAGAAGAAATATGAATCCATATTTATACAATTATCGTGTCACACAAGAAAAATCAAATCAAACCAGTAAAAAAAAATAAGAGAAAGAGAAACAAAATAAAATGTAAGCAAATAACAACAAAAAGAGTGAATCCTATGTTGTGAACTACACTCAGTTCCCATAGTCCACAGAGGACAATTATTTAATGACTTCTTAAAAAAATTATTATCAATTTTATTTAATAATTGATTTTCCCATCATATGTAAAAACAATTTTAATATTCCTTTTTTTCTTCAAATTTTGAATTTCAAACTCTCTTTTTCTCTTTCCTCTTTCCCCATTGAAAAGGGAAGCAATTTGATATAGATTATACATGTGCAGTCATACAAAACACATTTCCTTGTAAGTCATTCTGTGAAAAAAAAAACCCAAACAAAAAAAGAAAAACAAAGAAAGTAAAGAAAAAGTATCTTTGCTCTGAATTCAGGATCTACCAATTCTTTTTCTGGAAATGAACACAGTACCTTTTATTATAAATCCTATAGAATTGTCTTAATTCATTATATTGCTGAGGATAGCTAAATTATTCATGTTAGATTATCGTACAATATTGTTGTTACTATTATAATGCTCTCTTGGTTCTGCTCATTTCATTTTGAACTGATGTTCATGTAAATCTTTCCATGTTTTTCTGAGAGCATTCTGATTAAAGCAAAATAGTGTTCCATCACAATCATATATAGCAACTTCTTCAGACCTTTCCCAATGATGGACATCCCCTCAGTTTCCAATTCTTTGTCCCCACCAAAAGAACTGCTATAAATATTTTTGTACACATAGATTTTTGTTTTTTATCTCTTTGGGATACAGACCTAGTTAGTGGTATTGCTCTGTCAAAGAGTATGCATGATTTTATAGCCCTTAGGGCATATTTCCAAATTGCTCTTCAGAATGGTTGAATCAGTATAAAATTTCACCAGTGGTACATTAGTGTTTTAATTTTCCCACATCTCCTCCAACATTTATCATTTTCTTTTTCTGTCACATTAACTAATATGACAGATATGAGGTACTAACTCAAAGTTACTTCAATCTGCATTTCTCTCATCAGTAGTGATTTAGATCATTTTTGTATGAATATAAATAGCTCTGATTTTCTTTCTTTTTTTCTTCTTTCCTTTCTTCCTTCCTTTCTTCCTTCCTTCCTTCCTTGCTTCCTTCTTCCCTCCCTCCCTCCTCTCTTTCCTTCCTTCCTTCCTTCCTTCCTTCCTTCCTTCTTTCTTTCTTTCTTTCTTTCTTTCTTTCTTTCTTTCTTTCTTTC
>JAJPUD010000495.1:290630-300714 GCA_023553655.1 Myrmecobius fasciatus
TTTCTTTCTTTCTTTCTTTCTTTCTTTCTTTCTTTCTTTCTTTCTTTTGTTAGGAGACAGAATCAGGATGAACAAATTTCTTTTCATCTAAACTCATTCTCCTCACTAAAACCCAAAAGAAGTTAGGTTAGATGACCACTAAAATTCCCTGCAGCTTTAAAATTCTCTCCCTTATTTTTAAAAAAGCCCTCAAATTTTTACTTTCTCCTTCCCATTCACCCAACTCAGACTCAGAGATCTGCTTTGTTGTTTGTTTGTTTGCTTTTTGAGAATAGAAGATCTTTTGTTTCTTTTTTTAAAAAAATATTAATAAGTGTTTTATTTTTCCAAATTCGTGCAAAGATAATTTTCAAATTCACCTCTACAAAACCTTGTGTTCCAAATTTTCCTCTCTTGCTCCATTCTGTCCCCCTTCCCAAGACAACAAGCAATCTGAAATAGGATAAAAATGTAATTCTTCTAAACATATTTCCATATTCATCATGCTGCACAAGAAAAATCAGATCAAAGGGGAAAAAAACCCATGAAATAGAAAAAAATAAACAACAAAAAAGGTGAAAATACTATGCTTTGATCCACATTCAGTCTCCATAGTTCTCTCTTTGGATGTGAATGGCACTTTCTATCCAAGTCTATTGGAATTGTTTTGAATGACCTCATTGTTGCAAAGAACCAAGTCCATCATAGTTGATTTTATCGTCACTGTGTACAATGTTCTCTTGGTTTTGCTCACTTCATTCAGTATCACTTCATGTAAGTTCAGGTTTTTCTGAAATCAGGCTGCTCATCATTTCTTATAGGACAATACTATTCTATCACTTTCATATACTGTAACTTATTCAGCCATTCCCCAATTGATGGGCATTCACTCAATTTCCAGTTTCTTGCCTCTACAAAAAGGTCTGCTACTAACATTTATGCACACATGGGTCCTTTTCTCTCTTTTATGATCTCTTTGGAATACAGATCTAGTTAAAAAACATTGCTGGCTCAAAGTATATTTACAACTTTATAACACTTCAGGCATAGTTCCAAATTGCTCTCCAGAATGGTTAGATCATTTGCTCCACCAATGTAATGTATTATTTTGACATTGCTTTTAAAAGCAATAAAACATTTGTCCACCTTCTATTGCAATGCTCATAAATATTTGCTAGAATATAACAAAAATAATTGCAGTATATATACTTTTATCTGTTGCAGAGGGAGAAAACATAAAAAAATTATGGAAAATTTAATGGCATTATCCAAATTAAATAAACATATATGGAGATATTCAACATCTTACATATAAAAGTGGGAATAAATGAAAAAGTTGAAAATTATGTTGGGAAAAATAGTTCAAAAATAATGAATGAGAGAGATCAAAGATTTGTAGGCTACATAGAAGAAGTTTTGATGAGGGAGATATCTGGTGCTGATGAGGTGCATGAAAGAGGGGAGATGGTGTTGGACCCCCTTGGCCAATCGTGGGCTTTGTGGAGGAATCCATGAACCCCAAGAAACAAGGCAAGCCATCTACATGGTAAAAAGGAAATGAGTTTATTTCACTGGAAAGAACAAATTCTTGCCAGTGAGCATAGGCCTGGTAGGGCTTTCACCTCAGTGGGTTTACACTGAGCAGCAGGAGCTGGGGAAACCAGCAAAGATAGGTTTAGAAATCCTTGGTTTTATAGAATTCTTCTAGCTCTAGGCAAATGGAGCAGTATGAATATCTATCTGATTGAATTGAAAGTGAAGTTTGCTGTTTTGCAAATAAAATAAAATTAAAAACAAAAAACAAAAAACAAGCCCCAAAACTTAGCAAAGTGCCTGTCACATAATAAACAATTAGTATTTTTTTGAAAAAAAAAAAGTGAAGTTTGCAATGAATAGAGGGTAGGACCCCTCCCATCTCGACAGAAAGGTTTTTGAGATTTGGGGTCTCTCCATCCCTCCCCCCACGACCAGGGGACACAGAATCAAGGTCACAGTTTACATCAGTTTCATACCCATATACATGACTAATTTATTTGAGAAAATTATTGGAAGGCCCTGGACATAATAAACATTAAATAACATCAGAAGAATTGAAATTGATCATATTTTAAAGGACAGGAAATGATTCAATGTTGATCAGACACCTGCAAAAATGAGACCATAAACTTGTTAGAGCAAAAACCAAAATTGTCACAAAAATAGAAGATAGTATAAAAATTAGAAAATTATATGCTGTGCAATCAAAACAAGCTGATCTATTTTAAAATTTTTATTATTTTATTTTTCTCCAATTACATGTAAAATAAATTTTTTAAACATTTTTTTTTTGGCTTTTTGCTGAGGCAAATGGGGTTAAGTGACTTGCCCAGGGTCACACAGTAAACATTTGTTTTAAAAACTTTGAATTCCAAATTCTCTCCCTTTCTCTTTCCCATCCCCTCATTGAGAAGATAAACAATTCAATATAGGTTATACATGTGAAGTCATGAAAAAACACATTTCCATATTAGTTATGTTATAAAAGAAAACATTAACATGACCATAATCAAAGTTATTTATAATGAAAAATTAAATTTTGAAAGAAGAAAGTACATAGACACCAGTTAGCAATAATTTCATAGAAATGTAAAAGCAGTATAAATCAGTTGCCATAACAAGGAAACCAAAAGAACCCCAAAAGCACTCTAGTCAGCAAACACGACTTGCCAGCAGAGAAATATGACAGTTAAGGGCAACATGGGTTGAGGATAAAATTTATTTTATAGGATCTCACAAGGAACACTGACAAAAGATTGTGAACAGCATCCATTCATAAGACTGAGAGAAGCAATTTAGTGAAAAGCCAGCTTAAAGAAAGCTTGACAAGGGCTCTAAACATGCAAAGTCATCCTGGAGGCATTTAAGGATTAGCATTTGAATATATATATATATATATATATATCTCCAAACTGAACTCAATCCCTTCTTTCCCTCTCCACCCCTTCTTTTCTTTTTTTCTTTTGGTCTCCTTTTGTATCCTTTACTTTTAGCATACTGCCTGGGATCTAGGAGGCATTTAATAAACCTTGATTCAATGAAGGAGGTGCTTAGTAAATTTTGTTGAATTTAAATCCACTTCCACAAATATTTATTAAATGCCTTTTGCCTTTATAAAGATGGATGGACTATGGAGGTATCCTTGACCTTGGGGAATAACTCCCTTTTGTCATATGACCCAGAAAATTTCTGTCATCTTTTGTAGAGCAATGGACCCTCCTTTTTGTTTTGAATATGTAGATAACATGTTCACTTACCTTGGCAATATTTTCCAGGTATGTCCACATTGATAATGAGGTTAACACATGCAATTTGGGAGACTCCAAAGGAAAGTGTTAAGGAGAGAAGACGTATTAGATCACCTATCAAACTGAAGGTTTACAGGGTTACTGTGTTGATCTCATTGCTGTGTGTTTGTGACACTTGGATAGTATACCAGTGCCATCCCAAGAAACTTAATGGCTTTCATTTGAATTGTCTTGTGAAGATTCTGAAGAGTGCTTGTCAGGATCAGATACCAGACACTGAGGTCTTTTCTTGAACTAAACTGCCAAACATTCAAACTCTACTGCAGAGACGGCAATTCCATTGAGCTGGCTATATTCTTTGAATGCCAAATGTACATTCGCCAAAAAGACTATTTTATAGAGAACTTACATAGGGTTAAACACTCACATGGTAGGTCAGAAAAAACAATACAAGGAGACTCTCAATATCCATCTGAAGAACTTTGAAATTGGTTGTGGGATATGGGAAATGCTGGCACAGGACCACTTAGTATGAGGTGCTCTTATCAGAAAAGGTGCTATGCCCTATGAGCAAAGCAGAATTGAAGTAGCTCAAAAGAAACTAGAGATGCCCAAATTTAGAAAATCCACCCCAAATGTTCACATGCACTATTATAATGACCTATGGTAAAGCATCCTGAACTTGTATTTGGTCTGATCAGCCACAGTCAGACACACTGTAACTTTACTCTAATGTAGTGATGTCATTTGGTCCTCTTCGAGAATGAAGGACAACAACCAACCAACTAAATACTTACTGTATACCATTTATTGTGCTTGGAAAATAATGTCTAAGGCCAAATATGTACTTAGGTCTTCCTGACTTCATACCCAGAGCTATACCCAGTGCACTGCCCACATGAGAAATGGAATATTGAGATTAGGGCTTAGCAAAAAGGTTACTTAGGGTGGAATGTAGAATCCACAAACAAAAATTATATATAATTGTAGAATAAGATGATTTACAAACAGAATCAGATTTTCAAATCTAGATATTAATAAGCTGAAAGAATAGACTGGAGTCAGATTGTAAAGAATTTTTCAGGTCGTAATGAATAGCTTTAATTTATTCTAGACCAGGATTTCTTGACCTGGGCTCTGTGAATTTGCTCTTTAAAGAAAAATTGAGGTATGTCGTGTGTGTTGAGGTATGAGAAATGAGGGCAAGAGATCCCCTGGCCAGTTGTAGGTTTGGGGAAAGGATTTTCAATCCTGAAAGGTGAGATTTGTGGCAAAAAAAGGGTTTATTACTTTGAGAAGAGATGAGTTTACAAGCTTTTGGTTATATTGGGATTTTGTAGCCTGGAGCTAGGGAGCAATTTGAGGGACTAATTTTCAACTCAATAAAGGGTAGTGATTATGTCCCAGGCCAAGATCTTCAATTGAATTGAATGAGATTAGTATCTGGGAGTTTCCCCCTATGAACAGAAGGGTGGGACCCTTCCCAGAGGGGTTTGAGATTTCTAACTCAAGACCACCTTTCCCCCAAAGATCACAGTTTACATCAACTGTATTTCAATATAATTGCTTTCCTTTGTAATCCTATACATACCCTCAAAGTTTTTAAAGAAATAAGAGGGGGAGGAAATAGGAAGGAGATATAGAAAGGTATGTATATTAACAAGAATGGAACAAGATGTATATATTAATGGAAATGGGATAAAGAGGGTGGAAAAGGATGGTGAAAGAGAGAATAGAAGAGGGATCCTTGGGGAGGGAGTAGGTTAAGTGATATTAAGGCAAGATAACAGGAAGAAATAAATTAAAGTAGTCAGTAGGGATAGGAAATAAATAAACACAAGTATAATAATAATGATCAGGAATAGAATTTAGTAAGGAAAAAAATCAGGGCTGGTAATCATTGATCTCAGGCAAAATCAAAGCAAAATAGATTAAAAAAAAAAGAAAAACAGGGAAACTATACTATATGCCAACTATATTAATTAATATTGCTTTAGACTGTTTAAAATAACTGAATAGTATAAGGTTGGAATATTGCTATGATGTATGAAAAGATGAGTTGGTGGATTTAGAAAAATATGAGAAGACTTGTACTTATAAAGAATGATGTTATCTATCTTCAGAGAAATAGGACACACAAATGCAGTATGGCCTTACATAGATGTAAATGAATGTGTATATGTTGTTTATGCATATGTATATGATTACATCTATCTTTCTATCTATATGTATATATATGTGCGTGTGTGTGTGTGTGTGTGTGTGTGTGTATACATGTGCTTAACTATAGCTTTTTGGGGAGAAATGAAGGGGAAGAAAGGGAAATAAAAGAATAAGGTAAAAAGTATATAACAGAGAATAAAAGAAAACCTACAAGGAAGCAAAGAAATGATGGACAGTTCTGAATACAAGATGGAGTATTTATTATATAGTCTTTCTTGAAATGGAAATTTACTGTTTCCTATTTTGATTTTTCTCTTATGTGCATGTGACAATGCTTTCTTTTTTCTTTTGAAATAAATGAAAAGAAGAAAAGTTAGGCTCAGTTTTTCAGGTCATGGCATTTGGAATTGCATCTTCACCTCTTTTGCTTTTCAGAATATTTTCCCCCATCCCTTTCTTCAGTTTCAAATTAGAGAAGAATAAACTGGTCTTATTTACACACACACACACACGCACGCACACACACACACACACACACACACTCTACAGTTATAAACCTGAATGACTAGAAGGATGATGGATGGTGCCCTCCAAGAAACAAAATGAGTTCAGAGGAAGGGTGAGTTTAGGAATGGGAACAATGGGTTCAGGTTTAGACATGTTCTGTTTCAAATGCCTTTAGACATCTAGTTGGAGATGTGCAACAAGTAGCTGATGATACAGACCTTCAGGAATTCAAGAAAGAAATTTAGAACAAATATGTTGATGGAGGTGACATGTAAGGAGATGATCTTTGAACCCTTGGGAACTGTTGAGATCTCTGCAAAGAGAGAAAAGAAAAGTACCTAGAACATAGTCTGGAGTAATATCAAAGCTTAATGGGCAGATTTTGAATAACGACCTAACAAAAGAATTTGGGGAGTAGTCAGACTAGTAGAAAAATAAGCAAGAGAGAACAGTGTCAAGAAAATCTATAGGAAAGAGAAAACACAGGAAGAAGAAATGTTCATCAGTGTCAAACATGGCAGAGAGATCAAGAAGGGTGCCAAACAAGAATAGAACATTAGATTTAGCAATTGAGATCACTGGCAACCTTGTATAATCTTTCCTCTTATTGGAAACTTTCTTTAAACTTAAAATAAAATAGAAATTAGTGGAGAGGGCTTTAAGGATTGAGTATTGATTTCAGCACTGAAGAAGAATTATTCCAGTATTTAATAGAAATTGAGTTGGATCCCATCTTTCTATTTTTGGTATCATCCCTTCTCTTGCTGTGAATTATTACAGTAACAACAAATGTGTTTATGTGAAAAAAATTTTTTCACCTCTGTCACTCTTCTTCTCCTCTCACTTACCCAGAAGTTATAATGCTATAATGATATTGACACAATCATCCCCATGGTAACACAGGCTGCTATCATCAGTAGACCATTATGGATTCTTAGGAAGAGTAGGCAGATGAATTTTTCAGCATTGTACTAGGGAAACTGATGCAGAAACACAAATGCTTTCCAGCAGAATATCAAGGCAGAAAACTGAGGGACAATATTTTTAGTTTGTTTTTGAAAGGGTCAAGTAGAATAAATCCTCTTTCTTGGATAACTCATCAAATACTTGATAGCAGCTAATATATCCCATCTACTCATTTTTTCTCTGCCAGCTTAAACACCTTTAGTTTCTTTCAATTAGTTTTTAACTGCTACAGATTTAAAGCCCTTACCCATCCTTGTTGCTTTTCTTTGGACATTATCCAGATGATCAGTATCATTCCTAAAGTATGGCACACAGAAATCCAAAAATACTCTGAATAGGGCAGAAGTCAGCAGAACCATAATCACTGTTTTGGTTTCTCTATTTCTCTTAATGCAACCTCAAATTGTTTGAGTCTTTTTGGCTGCTATAGTATCTTGGCTCATAATAAATTTTAAGTTCAACAAAACTATTTGATTTTTCCAGGTAAATCACATGAAAATGAAGACGTGGAATTGGAGCTTAGGAAAGAAGTGAGGTCTACATAGGTATGTCTAAGGGTCACCTACATTAAAATGAAAATTGAATCCCCAGAACAAATGAACTAAGGCAGGCAAGGGAAAAGAAAGAAGAGGATGCTTTCCTTTGTTCTCACTCATGGGATCCCAATTTGTAAGATCTCAGCTTTAGATCCAGAAGGAATCTTACAAAAAAAAGGTTACAAAGTTCAATTGCTTCATTTTGTAATTGAGGAAATTGAGACCCACATAGAGTAAGTGTTATGCCCAATATTGGTTGGTTAGTAAGTGGCAGAGGCAGAATTTAAACCCAGTCCTTTGACTTCAAAGGATTCTCTTTCCATTGTACCATCCTGCCTTCTTTATTCCTGATTTCAATCTGATAAATAGAACTTGATTTCCCAACTAGGTTCTTGACCCTGTAATGCCTCCTGACCCTGTTGTTCAGAAGGAAGGCCCTTTCCCCTGAATAGAGGAGTGACAAAGTTTAGGTGAGCCAGGGGTAAATATCACAGTATATCTGGGTGAGAGATTTGAACTGTGCCTGAAAGTATATGAAAAGGTTTGAAAAGGGTGAAAAGAAGACCTTGACAAGCTCGTGACAAAAGACTTCTTAAATAGCTAGGGCTTGCAGGATGGAATTAAAGCCTATATATATCTTTGTTGCCCTTATCTTCCACCAGGGGCTTATACTTTGACCTATTCCTTCAGAGTCTTGATTTTAGATGAGCATCAAATAATATCCTCTGATATTAGGTGGCAAGGACTAATGATTCTCCTTTCCAGGGGCTTGAGGAGTAGCATTTATAGATCCCTCATATCCTGAAGGACCTATAAGATTTAAAGGAATAAATGTCTAATCATAGAATACCAGGGACTCTGATGAGTAGTTAAGAAGAGGGCATATGGAGGAAGGAGCTTTTTTTTTTTTTACCATTGTGGAAACTGAGGACCAGAAGAAGTATATGAATTCATAGAATTACAGAATTTTTTTCCCCCTGAGCTAATTGGGGTTAAGTGACTTGCCCAGGGTCACACAGCTAGGAAGTATTAAATGTCTGAGGCCAGATTTGAACTCAGGTCCTCCTGACTTCAGGGCTGGTGATAGAATTACAGAATATTAAAGATGGAAGGGGACCATCAATATTTTTTTTCAGATAAGGAAACTGAGGCCTGGGGAAATGAAGTCATTTATCCAAGGTCATGATTTCAGGTAGTGCCAATGTCATAATGACAGCCTAAGTCCAATCCTCTTTTTCTGACCCCCACACTGCTTTTTTTAGTCTGCCTTCTCTAGGGAGCAGGTCACCCCTCCTTTCTGTCAAAGGGAGAGAATCAGCAATAAAACTTTTCCCCCTCAGGTTACAATTTTTATTTTTATTAAAGTTTTCAGCAGTTTGTGAAATTAACTCAATGTGAGCCTGAGCTGAATCATTTAACCTCAGTCTCCTGCAGTCACTCTTATACACAGACTCATTTTAGTGGAAACTCTAAAGCTTGTGGCTTAGAAATTTTCTTGCTTTATTAGATAAGCAAACTGCTCACAAACAATACCTGGCCTCAAATTGTGGCTCCAAGGATTTCAAGACTGTAATCCAGACCCCTTCACCTGACAAAATTTTGCAGAGGATTTCATTCTGAATACATTGATGCAAGAAAAGTCCTTTTTATTTTCCTTTAAACTTTGTGGTCATTTGGAACCATAGCCAGACACACAGATCAGTGTCAATCTGTTATTGTTCTCAATTATTTCAGCACTTATTCAGCACATATTTATTAATAGAAACTGTATGCAATTAGATGACAAAGTAGATAGAGCACTAGGTCTGGACTCAGGAAGACCTGAATTCAAATCTGGCCATAGACACACATGTGACCCTAGGCAAGCCACTTAAACCTGTTTTCCTCAGTTTCTTTATCTGTCAAATGAGCTGGAGAAGGAAATGGCAAATCATTCCAATGTCTTTGCCAAGAAAACTAAATGGGGACATGAGAGTCAGACATGACTGAAATTACTAAAAAACAACTCTGTTTAGAGCACAAGGTAAGATACTAATCCAATGAGTATTGTGCATATAATTACTATGTGCCAGATACCGTGCTAGGTGCTGGGAATAACTTCAAGGAGTCTACAATCTAATTGTAGGAAGTAATACATACACGGATGAGTAAATACAAGATAAAAACAAAATAAATACCTAGTGATTTGGGGAGAGGGAGATTTAATAACTAGGAAAACCAGGAAAGGCCTTTTGTAGGAGATGGCTCCTGAGTTGAGGCTTGAAGGAAAATAAGAGATTTCCAGAGGCAGAGGTGAGGGTGAAGGGCATTCCAGGAAGCGATTACAATCTGCACAAAAGTATGGAAAAGACAGATGGAATGTGGCATCCAGGGAAGAGCAAGGAGGTGGCTTGGATTAGAATGGAGATTGCATAACGGGGAGAAATGGAAAGATAGGAAGGAACCTGAGTGTCAAGAGTTTATATGCAATTAGAGAAGTTTGTATTTTATCACAGAGACAATAGGATCCTGTATTTATGTACATGTATACATACTATGTAGTATGTAGTACAGTGTAGCAGACAGGCTTAGGATGGTGTTTGGAGTCTGACATCCTGGATTTCTTCCTTCCTTCCTTCCTTCCTTCCTTCCTTCCTTCCTTCCTTCCTT
>JAJPUD010000495.1:300724-322571 GCA_023553655.1 Myrmecobius fasciatus
TTCCTTCCTTCCTTCCTTCCTTCCTTCCTTCCTTCCTTCCTTCCTTCTTTCCTTCTTTCCTTCCTTCCTTCCATGTAAGTAATTGTGAAAGAAAACACAAACAAAAGAAAATCCCTAAGAAAAATAATGAAAGTAAAGCAAAAGTATCACTGATGTGCATTCAGGCTCCACAAGTTCTTTCTTTGGATATAGGTATCACCTACAAATACTACAGAATTGTTTAGTATCATGTATTATTGAGAATAGTAGATCATCATACTTTTTCTTTTTATTTATTTATTTTTGCTTTTTGCTGAGGCAATTAGGGTTAAGTGACTTGCCCAGGGTCACACAGCTAGGGAATGTTAAGTGTCTGAGACCAGATTTGAACTCAGGTCCTCCTGACTTCAGGGCTGGTGCTCTATCCACTGCGCCACCTAGCTGCCCCAGTAGATCATCATACTGTTACTGTGTACAATGTTCTCTTGGTTCTGCTTATTTCACTTTGCATTAGTTCATGTAAGTTTTCCAATGTTTGTTTGCTTTTTTTTTTCTGAGAGCATTCTGCTCATTATTTCTTAAAGCACAGTAGTAGCATAATCATATACAATTTGTTCATTCATTCTTCAATTGATGGACATCCTTTTAAATTTCAATTCTTTGTCACCACTAAAAGAGCTACTTTAAATATATTTTTTACACATGTATTCTTTTTCTTTGTGTTTTTTATCTTGTTGGGATGCAGACCTAGTAGTGGTATAGCTTGGTCAAAAAGTTTTATGAGCCTTTGGACATAACTTTCAAATTGCTCACCAGAATGGTTGAATCAGTATAACATTTCCAATAGTACATTAGTTTTTTAATTTTCCCACATGCCCTCCAATATATATCATTTTCCTGTCATATTAGCCAATTTGACAGGTATGAAGTTGTTTTCATTTGTATTTCTCTCATCAATAGTAAGTTAGAACATTTTGATTACTTTGTCTGAAAACTGCCTCTTCATATTCTTTGACCATTTATCAGTTGAAGAATGGCTCTTATTTTATAAATCTGACTTTTTTCTATATATTTAAGAAATGAAGTCTTTATCAGATAAATATTTTTCTGACAATAATGATTACCACCTATGTATTTTTTCCATCCTATTTCCTCCCTGCTTTTCCTACTCTCTCTCCTTTTATCCTACCCATTCTCAAAAGTGTTTTCCTTCTGACTTTTATCTTCCCTGAACTGTCCACACTTGTATAAGTTCCCTTTCCCTTTCTCTTATTCCCTTCCCTTCTCATTTTCCTTTATATAAGGTGGATTTCTACACTCAACTCTGTACACTGTTCCCTCTTTGAGCCAATTCTGATGAAAGAAAGGTCCGTGCATACCCCTTCCCACTTTTCCATTTCCCCCTCCAATGTAAAATCTTTTTCAATCCTTTTTCATGCTAATTTGTCTTATCCTATGTTTCCTTTTCCTCTTCTTTCAGTCCATTCTTCTTTCTTATTATTTCATTTTACTTTTTAAGATAATCATATCATCACATCCAATTCCCACCTTTGTTTTCTCTCTATGTATATTCCTTCTAACTGCCCTAAAAATTAGGAAAGTTTTTGAGTTATAACTATTATTTCCCCCATTTTCCCATTAGCTTTATTGAATTCCTTATCATTTCTCTTTCCTGTTTCCCTTTTTATACTCTTCTTGAGTCTTGTATTTCTATTCATCTCTGGTCTTTTCATTTCAAATGTTTGAAAGTTCATTCTCTTTCATTAAATTTCATTTCTATTTAATTTCATTAAAGAGCCATTTGTTTAAGACTTCACTTTTGCTGGATAAGTGATTCTGGGTTGTAATTCTAATTCTTTTGTTCTCTGGTATGTCATATTCCCAGACCTCAGATCCTTTAAGGTAGAAGCTGCTAAATCTTGTTTTATCCTGACTGTGCTCTAAGATATTTGAATTTTTTTTCGGGGGATGCTTGCAGTATTTTCTCCTTGACCGTGGTTGCTCTGGAATTTGGCTATAATATTCCAGGGAATTTTCATTTTGTGATCTCTTTCAGGAGGTGATATGAGGATTCTTTTCATTTCTATTCTACTGTCTGGTTCTAGAATATTAGGGCAGTTTTGATAATTTCTTGAAAGATGATGTCTAGGTTCTTTTTTGATTTTTGATTTCAGGTAATTAAATAATTTTTGAGTTATCTCTCCTGGATCTATTTTCCATTCAGTTGTTTTTCCAATGAGAAATTTCATGTTGTCTTTTATATTATCATTCATTTGATTTTGGTCATGATGTATTATCCTGGGGATGATTTTCTGTAATCTCTTTGCTAATATTTTATTTAAGATTTTTGTATCAATATTCATTAGGGAGATTAATCTATAATTTTATTTCTCTGTTTTTGTTCTACCTGGTTTAGGTATCAGTACCATGTTTGTGTCATAAAAGGAATTTGGTAGGAGTCCTTCGTTCCCTATTTAAAAATGTACTTTTGCAGCCAAATTGTGGAAAGTCTTAAGTGCCAGACCAAGGAGTACATTTTTGTTGTTGTACAGTCATTTCAGTTGTGTCCATCTCTTTGTGACCCCATTTGTAATTTTCTTGGTAAATATACCAGAGTGCTTTGTCATTTCCTTCTTTAGCTCATTTAACATAAGAAGAAACTGAGGCAAACAGGGTTATGTGACTTTGGACTACATAGCTAATAAGTATCTGAGGCCAGATTTGAATTCAGATCTTCTGGAGTAGAAGCCCAGCACTCTATGCAATGAACCACTAAGTTGCTCCTAAGGAGCATATATGCTATCCTGGACCCACTGATGGTTTTTTGAGAAGGGGGAGTCTTCTGCTTTAAGAAAATTGCTATTGGTAATCATCTGAAAGATGAATTCAAGATGAGAAGCTAGAGACTTAGATATCAATCAGGGAACAATTATACTAGTCTAGATGATAGGAAATGAATAACTGAACAAATGTAGGAACAATGTATGTAGAGAGAGAAATTAGAGAGGCACAGAAGTAAAATTGGCAAATGCTTGGATATGGGAAGTGAGGGAAAGAAAGGGAAGTGTTGAGGATTACTCTGAGATTTAGAGTCTGGGAGAGGGGTTGAAGGGGAAGTTTGTTTGAGAATCAGGTTTAACAGGGGAGATAATGAGTTTGGTTTTGAACATTTTGAGTTTAAACTCATTGGATCATAGCTCTAGAGTTGAAGGGATCTTGAAGGCTCTTTAGAGTACAATAAAAAGCAGATAAATGTTTGTGGAATCTAAAATACCACCTACATTTGTACCGAATTTTATAGTTTTCAAAGCATTTTCATCTCCTTTGTTTCATTTGGTACAACCTTATGCAGTAGGTGACATGGGTAATAATAATAATTAGCATTTATGTAGCACAAATGTTCACACAACTATATACCTGAATTCTTCTCCTATTGCAGAGGAGACTCATCCTCTTCCCCAGGAAGATCACACAGCCAGCAAGGATCCAAGTCAGGATACAAACCAAATCTTCCAATTCCAGAACTGGGTCTTCTCCACTGAGTCATCAGATTTGGAAACTGAGGTTTAGTGAAAGTAAGTAATCTGCTCAGTTTCCCTCAAATACACAGATAGATCTGGGATCTTATCAACGTTAAGTCTCTCCAGTCATCTCTCAACCCATCCATATCTGTCCAACTTATGTGACTCTTGTCTATATTTTCCCATTAAGTTCTTCCCAAGGTTGCTTGCTATGTTTTTAACCCTTGGCATCATGGGGGCACCAGTGGAGATAAGATCTCCATCAGCTAAACCTTGCTCTCACACAATTCTTTCAGAATATCTTTTACTCCAGTTCGCCTTCATATTTCTTTGTTTATGGTGTCTTGTGCCCTTTACATGTCCTCTACAGACTTCTCTATCCCACCTAGGTCATAATTCATTTTCAGTTATTTGGCTTTATTCAGTTAATAAGAGAATCAGTCATTCCGCAAATATTTATTAAATGATTCCTATATTCCCAGGCATTAAGCTATTCAATGGGGTACAAATTAAGGAAATCCAGTCCCTGCCCTCAGAGAGCTTCCTTTCTAATGTAAGAAACTAAGGTAAATAACTATGTACATACAAGAAATACGTAGTGTGAATGGAATGTTCCCAAAGAGTGAAGAGATTGGGCAGGGGAAAGAATGGGAAAGGCCTTCTGCAGAAGTTAGGATTTGAGCTTAAGCTTAAAGGAAGCCAGGAGTCAGAGAATTCTGAGTAGCATTCCAGGCTTGGAGGAGTCAGGGCATGGGTTTAAAGTCAGGAGAGCAGGAACAATGTATGAGAAGAGCCAACAGGACTGTGTATGTAGTTGGACTATAGAGTACATGGAGATGAGTAAGGCTGGAAATGCAGGAAGGGTTCAGGTGCTGAAGAACTTTAAATGTCAAACAGGATTTTTGCTTCCTGAGATTGTTGGGATTCACTGGAGGGCTGATACGATCAGACCTGTATTTTAGGAAAATTCACTTTGGTACATGATAGTCAGAAGGATTTGAGGAAAGACTTGAGACAGCTACTACATTATTCTAGTGAAAAATGTTAAGAGCCTGTTTGGGGATGGGGACTAAATGAGAAATGTTGTGAAGGTAGAAACAGTAAGATTTAACAAGAGGTTAGATATGTGGGGTGAGTGTCAGCGAGGAGCTGAGGATGACAGGATGACTGGGAGGACAATGGCCACTTTAACAGTGATAGGAAAGTTCAGCAGAGGGACCAAAGCAAAAGTCTTTTTCATAATATGGTGCCATGGGTTAGTCTTCTAAAAATATCTAGGCAGGTAGAGTTGGCAGGAACAGGACGTTAAAAAAAACCCAACATGTTAAGCTTTTCAAAGAGAATAAAGCATAGAGCAAAGCAGCATATGACTATCATGTTCAGCTGAATAGCTATAAAAGTCAGTACAAATTCACTCAAAAGGCATCATTGAAAATAGCATAGAAGATTCTGGACACAAAAGCACAAAACAAGGGTGTATTTATCAGGCATGTAGATAGTTTCTGGGCCAGCAGGATTTCCAGCATTTATTAGTTTGGATTTCCAGATACAGCTGGGTTTGGGGACACCATGACCAGGACTTTAGTCTGAAGATATCAACATATAACTCCCAGCAGTGCTGGTCAGGAGGCTCCCATTGTAAGAAGTGCCTCTGATGGATGAATTGTGGAAATAAAAATGGATTTCATTTCTCCCACCAGCTGTGTCCTGCCTGCAAGTTCAATAGGCTTGCCACTTAGTGGGGCAGGCTGGCATTGCCAAAGGCCTCTTCCCCATTTCCCTTTGACTGCCGTATGGATAGTCCAGAATTCTGCAGGGAACAAATACTGGGCGACTGCCTTTGAGTGGTGTGTGGCTGTGGGGAGAATGGGTATGTATGTGTGAGAGAGGGCTGAGATAGAGGGGGCTGCCTCTGAATTCATCCTTTATTCATAACTCCTCTCAGCCACAGGCTAGAGAGGACATGCAGTTTTGGCCACCACCATCAGTATGTTCAACTCAAATGGCAGCTGTTTGCTTTTTTAAAATAAATTTTTATTGAGTCTTTTGTTTCTATATCATCTACATTTGCCAATGTATCCCTCCCCTGCACTTTCTCAGAGAATTCTCCCTTATAACAAAGAAAAAAAAAGAAGAAATTCACCCAAACTAACCAATATATCCAAAAAGTTTGACATTAAATGCAGAGGAAGGTGGTGATTTTTCATAGTTCTGACTTTTTTGGCTTTTGAAAGCAGGGTGATTTGCTTCTCCAACCCATTTTCCCCATTCTGAGACAAACAATTCCCCTCCCTGAACTCTCTGCTCCTGTCAAAATGTACTACTCAATATCTCTCCAACACTGGGTTTTTCCCTCATCTTTATTCTCCTCTTATTATTATTCTAATTACAATTCCTTCTCTGCCTCTAATAATCTCAGCATTTTGTTTTCTTGCTGATGTATCACTTATCAATTGAAGAAATATTTATTAAGCACTTAACTATGTACAAAAAAAATGGATAGTCAGGTAGTACAGTGAATAGAGTATTGGGCCTGGAGTCAGGAAAACTCATCTTCCTGAGTTCAAATCTGGCCTCTGACATTTACTAGCTGTTTGACCCTGACCTAGCCACTTAACCCTGTTTGCCTCAGTTTCCTCATATGTAAAATGAGCTGGAGAAGGAAATGGCAAACCATTGCAGTGTCTTTGCCAAGAAAATCCCAAATGGGCTCGTGAAAGAGCTGACTGAGCAACAACAATGATAATGTATATGAAACAGTCTCTTCCTTCAAGAAACTTCTATTCTCCAAAGTACAGATTAAAAAAATTGAGAGGCAGTGTGATATAATGAATAGAATACTAGACTTAAGAAAGGTACGGGTTCAGTTCCTGCCCCAGACACCTATTAGCTGTGTCATACTAAGCAAGTCACTAATTTCTCAAAACCTTTATTCCTCAGTTGGGGGAAACTCAGTAGGAAAAACCTATCTAATGGAGTTTTGTGAGCATCAAATGAGATAAAAAATGGAAAGGGCAGCTATTAAAGTAGATGTTGGTCATTATTTTTAAGCTTACAGAGAAGTTTAACTTAAGTTTTACAGATAAGTCCAGTAGGACATGGGGAATTAAAATGGGAAAGGAAAAATTAGACTAAATGCTTTAAGTGAGAGCATTAACAGCTGGGGAAATGAGAAGATTCAAGGAGATGGTAGCAACTAAACTGAGCTTTGGCACATACTTGGGAATTGTATGAAAGGTGGAAATCAAGGAACAGTGAACTGCAGGCATGTGGGACGTGATTTGTGCAAAACCCAGAAACAGGAAGGGTAACTGTGTTAAAAATTCAGCAAGTAGCTATTATTCCAACTTGGTTGGTATACAAGATGTATGCAAGAAAAATGGGCTCAAAAGGTTGGTGAAGCTACTAGACAAAATCCCAGCAGTCAATGACAAAAAGGAAGTCCTATATATACACATCATGATAATTATAGCAACACTTTTGTAGTAGCAAAATAAAATAGATGCACATTGGGCAGCAGCTAAACAAATTGTGACTCATGGATATAATGGAGTATATAACTCCATTGTAAGAAATTCTGTATGATGAATATAGAGAACCATGGGAAGATACAAACATATATATATATATATATATACCCAACACATATATGTACTGATATCAAATGAAATAGAGTCAGAAAAATATATGTATCAAATATGACAAAATAATAAGAAATAAAATTTTCCTATTCCCAAATTGAAACAGGGAAGCTAGGTCCAACAGCATTTGGACCCGTGTTCAAATCTAACCTCAGACACTAGCAAGTCACTTAACTCTATTTACCTCAGCTTCATCATCTGTAAAATAAGCAGGTGAAGGAAATGTCAAACCACTCTGTAACTTTGTCAAGAAAATTCCAAATGGTCAAAAGAGTCAGATGTGACTGAACAAGAGCAACAAATTGTAACTGTATTCTTCAAATTTATAACGACCAAAGAAAAATCTATGAATCTGTCCCATTCCCATATCATACATGCTGTTTTTTTTGTTAGAGGTGGTGCACTGTGGGTATGGATCATTGTATATAATTAATTTTTTTTGATATATCAATTCATTTTGCTAAATTATTTTCCCTTTCTCTTTATTATTTGTTATAAAGGAAGACATTCTGGGAGAGGAAGAAGGAGAGATATGTGAGAAAATAATACCTATTACAAGAACAAAAGGTATCAATCTAATGATTTTCATTTATTTATTTATTTTTAACATTCTTTTTGAAAATTTTGAGTTCTAAATTCTCTCTGTTGCTCCAACCCCTCCCCCACTTATTGAGAAGGCAAATAATATCAATATGTAATGCATGTGAAATAATGCAATACAATAATGTATATGTGATGCATATGAAACAATGAAATCATCCTGCTGGTCATTTCTTACAGAACAATAATATTCCATAACATTCATATACCATAATGTATTCAACCATTCTCCAATTGATGGGCATCCATTCAGTTTCTAGTTTCTAGCCACTACTAAAAGGGCTGCCACAAACATTCTTGCACACATTGAGTCCCTTTCCTTCCTTTAAGATCTCTTTGGGATATAGGCCCAGTAGAAACACAACCATTGAAATCTTATGTTGAAAAATGCAAGCAATAAGAGAGGAAAAGGAAATTGAGAAAATCAGCTTATAACCAGAAAAAGTTGAAAGACTTACATGAACTCATGCAAAGTGAAGTGAGCAGAACCAGGAGAACATAGTATAAACTAACAGTAATATTATTTGATGAATAACTTAGTGAATAACTTAGTTATTCTCAGCAACATGATCTAAAATAATCCCCAAGGATTAATGATGAAGCATACTATCCACCTCCAGAAAAATAACTGATACTGTCTAAATATAGACTGAAATGTACTATTTTTTATTTTCATTCATTTGATTCTTCTTGTACAAAATAAATAAAAGACATGTTTTACATAATTGTACATGTATAATCTATTGCTTGTTTGCTGTTCCAGGCAGGAGGAAGGGAGGAATAGAATTTTGAACTCAAAACTTTAAAAATGTTTAAAAATTGTTTTGACATATAATTGGAGGAAATATAATATTATATATTTTAAAATATTTACCAGAACACTTTTTTCTCACTCTCCTAGTGAATCATTCCCTGGAGAGAGAGAGAAAAAAAGAGACAGACAGACATAGAGACAAAGAGACAGAAACAGAGACAGAGAAAGAGATAAAGGAGAAACAGAAAGAGGGAGGAGGAAGAAAAAAAAAGAGAGGGGAGGAGAAAGAGAATTAAGCAAAGGTAACAAAACATTATCAGTAGGATCTGATAGGATATGGAAGATGCTTGCAAAGATGGGAGGAAGTCGCATTTTTTTCATTTCTTTTTTTTATTGAAGCTTTTTATTTTCAAAACATATGCAAGAATAATTTTTCACCCTTGACCCTTGCAAAACCTTGTGTTCCAATTCCACCCTTCTTCCCCCACCCCTCCCCTAGATGTAAAGTAATCCAATATATGTTAAACATGGTGAAATATTCCATTTTTTCTTCAGAGACAAGATTCCAATTTTGCCATTTTCAGATGTGGATAGATATAAATGGGAAGATATTTATTGCACTGTCTCATAGATTACTAGACAGAGCTTAGATTCTAAACAGAGTTATGTCCTTGGATTCCCAACTAATAGTCTTTATACCCTGACAGTTATATCAGCTTTCTTCTCCTCTATTATTCCACCAACATTGACAAACAAGCAAAATAAGTCCTTAAAATAAACAAATCCAACTCCAAACCACCCCTAACACCATGAAAGAAGAATATAAGTAGAAGAGACAAAACTAGAGTGCAGTGTATTTTTTTAAGCATCAAAGTCTGTTTCTGGCTAGAAAATGAAGGTATGGAAAACAAAGAGAAACAAAGCTGTCCCTGAAAGTGTTAAAACTGAAGCTATCTTTCTTCAATGATGCCTACAAGCTCCTGGCGATCGATGAACTGTATCCAAAATGATTCTGTAAACAAATACTTTAGTGGCTTTTACTTTCTCCAAAACTGACTTGTCTATGTTCTTATGAACCTCTAGGGGTTTACATGCATCAAATATGAATGAGTCCTTCCTGCTGAGAATTTCTGTTTGGGATTGCTTTAAATCAAAACTCAATCATTTATTAAAAACATCCTGCTTTCAGGGTTTAAAACTCTCTCCAATATGGATCTAAAATAATCTCACACCATTCCTCTTCATGCAGTCCATGTTCCAGTCTAAATGTATTATTCACTTCCCCTGTTCTCACCCTAACTTTGGCCATTTTCATATTTTTGCTTATTGGCCATGCTTGGAATGGATTCTCCAATTTCATTTATCTCTGCTAAAGTCTTTCTCTTCCTTCCAGAGCTCTAAGATAAAGGATGTAATTTAGCACCAGGTGAATGAGAACAATTTGTTCCAATGACCACAAAGGTGCTTGAAACAGTGCTATGAGGCATCTAGAGCTTGGTCAGACACCAGAGATTCCAAGGTCATCTGGTGCATCTCGAGCTGTCACTATTCTTCTTGACTTTTGTCCTGCCACTGCATTTTGATGACTGCAAGAGAGTGAGGGCAGCGACTTTGTACAACTCTGCCTCATTTAAATCCTGTTCATATGCAAATCAAACCATCAAACATGAATTCATTGATCCTCTGAAAATGAAGGATAAACAACAATTAAATGTTTATCATGCACCATAATTCAAAAAACAGTGTCTGCCTTCAGGAAGTTTGCAATATAATGGAGGAGACAAAATGAAATAACTAACTATATATATGTCAGATATATACAGAGTAAATGGAAGTTAATCTCAGAGTAGAAGCCACAGAGGTGGAGGGAAGGAAAAAAAAAAGACAAGAAACAGTCTCCTTTGGAGCATGGGATTTGATCCGAATCTTGAAAGAAGTTGAGAAAGCTACAGAATGGAGATGAGAGGGCAAAACATTCTAAGCATGGGAAGAGCCAAGCAAAAGGCAAGCAAATTCTATCTTCCCTGTGTGAGAAGTAGTAAATAGGCCAAAACCAGAGGATGAGCAGAGGGAAGATAAAGTGTAAAAATACAAGAAAGACAGAAAGGGGTAAAGTGGCAGAGAGCTTTAAATGTCCAAATGAGGATATTATTTTTGATTCTGAAAGTAATAGAGAGCCTTTAGATTTTACTGAGTAGAGAAATGACATATCTAGACCTGCAATTTAAGAAAATCACTTTGGATTTTTGTTTGCTTTTTCTTTCTCATTTTTTTTTCATTTTGTTCTGATTTATCTTTCACAACATGATAGACATGGAATATGTTTAAAATTATTATACATGTGTAACCTATATAAGATTCCTCACTATCTTGAGGAAGGAGGAGGTAAGAGTGGGAGAGAGAAAAAATTTGGAACTCAGAATCTTATAAAAATAAATGTTGAAAACTGTCTTTACATGTAATTGGAAAAGTAAAATACTATTGAGAAAAAAATGAAGGTCACTTTGGAGACAGAATGGGAATAAAGAGAGATTTGTCAGGGAAAACAATTAGAAGGTTATTGTATTACAGTTAAATTCCAATTAGAATAAATAAATCTTATGACATGACCATGTTATTTGAATTTATGACCATATTTCACATAATTACAATTTCAAATAGTGTAAGTTAGAATACATATGACCACAGGATTCATTATTTTCACTAATCAGAATATATTTGTAATCCAGGTGAGAAGTGATAAGATCCAGATCTAGGATCATAACTTTGTGAATAGAGATGAGGAAATCTGTAAGAGAGATGTGAATGTAGAAATGGTAAGTCTTAAGAATGATTTGGATATGTGGAGTAAGTGAAAATGAGTAGTTTAAGGAAAATATTAGTTATGAATCTACACGACAAAAGAAAAAAGTCAAGAAAAGGAAAACATTTGGGAGAAGATATAATGAGTCGCAGCATCTAGATCAAGATTTCCAAAAGGCAGGTATAAATGTAGGAATGGAATTTCAGACAGAGGTCTGTGAATCATTTCAGAAGGATGATAATCAAACCTGTGGGAACTGGTGAGATCAGCAGAATGACAATAAATTACTATGTGAGACACAAGGTAGGGGTAGGAGGAAAGATTATCATTGGATGGGCCAGAGAAATATTTGTGGAAGCAATGATATTTTCCTGTTCCAAAAGTTTTAGAGTTAATAAGCATTTAATGAGTATCTACTATGTGGCAGGGACAGACACCTAGTTATCATAGTGGAAAGAGTGGTCAGCCTGGAGTCAGGCTCAGGAACCCAGGAAGATGAGTTCAAGTCTAGTTTCAGACACTTATTAGCTATGTGACCCTAGAAAATAGCAAACTACTCCTGTATCTTTACCAAGAAAACCTCAATGAGAGTTGGACATGACTGAAAAATGATTGAACAACATGTTCTAGTCATTCTGTTAAATGCTGAGGATACAGAGAAAGAAAAAATATCAACCTATGTAACAAGGGGCTTACATTCTTCTTTTTCTTTTCTTCTTCTTTTTTTTTTGGTGAGGGAGTTGGGGTGAAGTGACTTGCCCTGGGTCATACAGCTAGGAAGTGTAATTACATGCAATTCTATCCACTGAATTTTCTAGTTGCCCCCAAAGAGCTCACATTTTCATGGGAGAGACAATAGACAAATAAATAAGTACAAAAAGATTAGAATTAAAGTGGATTGGGGCAGCTAGTTGCTGTAGTGGATAGAGCACCAGCCCTGAAGTCAGAAAGACCTGAGTTCAAATCTGGCATCAAAAACCTAATACTTCATCAATCAATCAAAAAGTATTTATTAAGTGCTATATATCAAAGGAAGGGAACAGATATTTATTAAGTTTCTACTGTGTGACAGGCAATATGTTAAGCACTTTACAAATGTCTCATGTGATCCTCACAACATGCCTGGATGGAGAGAGAAACTAGTAATAGAGTTATGGGGGAGCAGGAGCAGTGAGGAAGGAAGAAAGAAAAGAGGATCATTTAAACATTTTTTATTGAATCATTTACTTCCATTTGTTCAATTCTATTTTTTAGTGAATTATTTTCTTCCCTTAGTTGACCAATTGAACTTTTTTTTTCTCCTGAAGGAGCTTACTTTTATTGTTGGTTTTTTTTATTAAAGCTTTTTATTTTCAAAATATATAATAGATGATTTTTGACATTCACCCCTACAAAATCTTGTGTTCTAATTTTTTCCTCTCCCTTCCCTCTTCCTCTTCCTCCAGTCGGCAAGTGATCTGAAATATGTTAAACATGTGCAATTCCTCTATACATATTTCCATAAATATCATGCTGCACAAGAAAAATCAGATCAAAAAGGAAAAAAAAAAGAAAGAAAACAAAATGCAAGCACAAACAACAAGAAAAATAGTGAAAATGCTATGTTTTGATTCACACTCAGTTCCCACAGTCCTCTCTCTTGGTGTAAATGGTTCTCTTCATCACAAGATCATTGGAAGTGGCCTGAATCATCTCATTGTTGGAAAGAGCCACGTCCATCAGAATTGATCATAATACATCCTATAAACTTGTTGTTGCTGTGTATAATGATCTCCTGATTCTACTCATTTCACTCAGCATCAGTTCCTGTAAGTCTCTCCAGGCCTCTCTGAAATTATCCTGCTGATTGTTTCTTATAGAATAATAATATCCCCCAACTGATGGGCATCCATTCAGTTTTCAGTTTCTTGCCATTACAAAAAGGGTTACTACAAACATTTCTGCACATGTGGGGCCCTTTCCTTCCTTTATGATCTCTTTAGGATACAAGACCAGTAGAAACACTGCTGAGTCAAAGGGGATGCACAATTTGATAGTCCTTTGGGCATAATTCAAAACTCCTCTCCAGAATGGTTGAATCAGTTCACAATTACACCAACAATGTCTTAATTTGCATTTCTCTGATCAATAATGATTTAAAGCATCTTTTAATATGACTAGAAATGGTTTTAATTTCATCTGAAAATTGCCTATTCATATCCTTTGACCATTTATCAATTGGAGAATCAATTGAACTTTTAAATGAGTTTTGTTCATTGAATTTTATTTTTCATTTCACTAATTCTATTTCTCCCTCCTGAGGCAATTAAGGTTAAATGACTTGCCCAGTGCCACACAGCTAGGACTTGTGAAGTGTCTAAGGCCGGATTTGAACCCAGGTCCTCCTGACTTCAGGGCTGGTGCTCTATCCACTGCACCAACTAGCTGCCCCTACCAATTCTGTTTTTCAAGGAGTTGTTTTCTTCTTACATTTCACCAAATCTATTTTTTTAAGGAGTGTTTTTTTTCAGACAATTCTTGTCTTGTTGTTTCCTTTTCTAAAGCTTTTGTTTCCTTTCCCCATTTTTCTTCTAACTCTCTAAGAACCTTCTTCCAAGAGAGCCTTTGGAATTGAAAACCAACTCATATAATTCTTTGAAACTTCATCTGGAGATGTTTTGTCTTTAGTGTCCTTAGGGTTTGAGCTCTGTTCTTCCCTGTCTATAGTCAGAGTCTTTTTGTTTTTTTATTCATTTTTAAAGGTTGAGGTCTGTTCCTAGGGCAAAGGGAAGTTTGTCCTAAGCTTCCTCTACAGATGATAGGACTTCATGCTGCCCTGGGGCCCATGCTGCCTGTTTCCTTCCTGTGCTGGTCGGTGTGGCCAAGTCCCACTTGTTATGCTGGAATTCAGGGGCTCAATATTTTCCTTCTGTAATTGTGTTTTAGGTCTTGTCTGCTGATCCACTGGCTTCTGAACCAGAACAGAGTAGCCAGTGCTGTCGTGTTTTGGCTAAGAACCTCCCACTAGATTTCCCCAGAGGCCTCTCCATCCTGGGCCTCCCTGTGTTGCATCTGTGCTGGGCCACATTCCCCCATGCCTGATTGAGACAGACCTTTTCTGAAGTTCTTCCAAAATATTTTCTGCTGGAAATTTGTTACACACTACATATTTGTGGGTTCTGTCTCTCCAGAACTATTCAGAGGTTTGATCTAGTGTGGATTCTGAAGGAAGCCAGGAAGAGTTCAGGCAAAGAGGTCTGTCTACTCTCCACCATCTTGGCTCATTGAAACATTTTCAAATGCTCATACAAGAACAGAAGGAAAATCAGAAGGAAACATAGATACAATCAGGGCAGCTTTGAAAGTCATGTGCTATAAGAAAAAAAATGCTCTAAATCACTATTGATCAGAGAAATGCAAATTCTCTGAGATACCATCACACACCTGTCAGATTGGCTAAGATGACAGGAAAAGATAATGACTAATGTTGGAAGGGATGTGGGAAAACTGGGACACTGATAGATACATTGTTGGTGGAACTGTGAATGGATCTAACCATTCTGGAGAGCAATTTGGAACTATGTTCAAAAAGTTATCAAACTGTGATACCCTTTGACCCAGCAGTGTTTCTACTGGGCCTATATTCCAAAGAGATCTTAAAAGAGGGAAAGGGCCCCACATGTGCAAGAATGTTTGTGGCAGCCCTTTTTGTAGTGGCTAGAAACTGGAAACTGAATGGATGCCCATCAGTTGGAGAATGGCTGAATAAACTATGGTATATGAATGTTATGTAATATTATTGTTCTATAAGAAATGATCAACAGGATGATTTCAGAGAGGTCTGGAGAGACTTACATGAACTGATGCTGAACAAAATGAGCAGAACCAGGAGATCATTGTACACGGCAACAAGCCTATGTGATGATCAACTGTGATGGATATGGCTCTCTTCAACAATGAGGTAATTCAGGCCAATTCCAATCAATTTGTAATGGAAAGAGCCATCTGCATTGAGAAAGAGGATTATGGGGACTGAATGTGGATCACAGCATATTATTTTCACTTTTTTATTTATTTTTGCTTGTTTTTTTTTCATTTTCTTTCCCTTTTTGATCTGATTTTTCTTGTGCAGCATTATAAGTGTGGAAATATGTTTAGAATAATTGCACAGTTTTAGCCTATATTGGAGTACTTGTTGTCTAGGGGAGGGAGTAGATGAAGGAAGGGGGAAAAATTTGGACTGCAAGATTTCTCAAGAGATAAAAGAAAAAAATTTAAAAAGATAAAGGGAAAAAAGAACTGAAGATAATGAAACCATGAAAACTATTGGGCTATAATGTGAGAGCAAATCAACTGATGTTACTAACATAAAATTGAGTCACCCATGACTTGGAAATATATTAGAAATTCAACATATGCCATTATGAAATAGAGTTTAATATCAAAATAAAAAGCAAAATGTCAAAAAAAAGAAAGTCACATGCTGAATATATTATAAACTTAGAAGGAAAGATAGTATATATGTGATGGAAACTCATGGTTTAATCTGTAATCTTCTTTCTCTGTTCTATTTGTACATGGAAGAGACCATTTTCTTTGGTGTTCAGAATTAATATGTTTTTAAGAAGGAATAATAACACTGAGTCCCTTTTATCCAACCTAAGTCAACATAGAGAGATAGATAGGGGTCTGTAGTTACTAAAGCAAAAATCCAACCAGGAAAATATTTGCCTTTCAGTGCCAAATGGAACTCTGTGTTCTAGATAGTGAACAAACCTGGGAAGGGGTTAAAAATAGATATTTGTATCTATATCTATCTATCTATATTTATATCTGCTAGATAAATATAGCAGAATCTTCAAGTAAGGCCTGGAGCTAAATTAGTGAAGACCAGGGCAAGTCTGCATCTCTACTGCTCTTTCTTCAGAAACTTTCCACAAGAGAACAGGGTGTGAGTTCCACAACTATGTAAAGGAAAGTGACTGCAGACGAGGTGTGAACCTGCATGTTGATCACTCTAACTAGTAGAACCTTTCAAGGCATTTATATGATTTGGACTCTGCATCTATGTTATACAGAGCCAAAGTCATCATTACAAGCCTGTAGAACTCAGAGCAGGGCTGGAAGGGCAATAATAAGACTTCTTCATCAATTAGACCACTTCATATGCTAGAAACTTATAGCTCCCTAACCTGAGCCATCTCTGAGATCCTAGAAAAAAACAATGCTCAATGCATGAAGGAAGAGGCAGCAAGACCCTATATAAAAAAAATCAGGATCAATATAAGTCACATCAAGTCTGGCTCTGTCACAAAGTTCCAATTTGGGAAGTTAAGATAGAAAATAAGTAAACAAAGAAGACCCAAAGAAATTCTGTGGGTCCAAGGAAACCCAAAAGAAACAAATCCTTAAACAAAAATACAACTTGCTCACAAAGTTAACTAAGACTCCTAGAAGAAATGAATCTAAGTTTCAAAATCTTGCTGTAAATAAAATGAGAGCTCTAGGGCAATGACTTGGAGGGTCAATAAATACAGAAGTGTACTCTGCAACAGCGTTGTTAGGAATCTGAGTCAAAGGCCCAGCTTTATAGGCCATGATCATCATTGAACCTAAAAGAAAGGGGACAAACATTCAGCTAAGGCCAGTTCTGTCTCCTTGGAAGCCACTTGAGGCAGAAATTGAAGCCAGTGAGAAGTGGATTCCCCAATAGGTGAGGAGATGGGGACAGCTTTGAAATTCAGACCTTGGTGGGACTGGGAGGTGGGAGACAGGAAATTTGTGATTAAGGAACAAGGAGTCAGAAATTTAGCAATAGGGGAATATTAGGAAAGATATGAATGAAATTGCCTGAGATCTTGGGATGAAGACAGTTAAATCTTTGAGCATAAGCAGATAAACCAACAGGGAAGAGATTAATAAGAGAAGGGAATATATCCTCCAGAATTACTGGATATTTCTTACAATAAATATTGTAAGAAAATAGAACATAATAACACATCTCTCTCTTTCTAGATCTGATGTTTCTTGTGCAGTAAGATAACTGTATAGATATGTATACATGTATTGTATTTGTCATACAATTTATCCTATTTAGCATGTATTAGATTACCTGTCATCTAGGGGTGGGGGATGGGGGGAAGGAGGGGAAAGGCTTGGGAAAAAAAAACTTTTTGCAAAGATCAATGTTGAAAAATCACTCTCATGTTTTGTAAATAAAAAGCTTTATTAAAAAAAGAAAATAGAACATAATTCAACACCTGATGAGGCATAGGACCCTGTGGATTCTCAAGAGAATAGAAATACAGAAGGATGTTTTTGAAGGGTTTAAAAGAGAAACAAAAATTGTGAAAGCAGAATTTATGATCCACAGAGCAGAAATGATTGGCAGAGTTAAAAAAAAAACCCAAAAAAACTTGAATTCACAGTGGTAATTCTCTCCAAAGAAACAACAGAGAACAATTGGCTAGGACTGTAAATACACAGAACTGAAGGACAATCTGGAAGAACAGAAGCCCAAAGGAATAACATTAAAAGAAAGAGAGATCACTTACAAGCAAAACATATTGATCTTGAAGACAGGATGCATAAAGACAACAGAAAGATTATAGGTCTCCCAAAAGAACATGACAAGTCAAAGAACTTGAACATTATAATGCAAGAAATAGCACAATAAAAGTGCCCAGATCTGCTGAGCACAGAAAGCAAAATGCCAATCAAAAGAATTGACAAATCTTCTCTTGTAAAAACCATATGCAGTCAAATTTAAGAATTCCAATGCTAAATAATAAATTCTGCAAGCAATCAAGAAAAATGCATTCAAATATAAAAGAAATGAAATTTTAATAGCTTTAAGCTACTCTGCATCCACTAGAAAACACAGAATGGAATGGAATATTGTGCTCTTAGAGCAAAAAAGCTCAAAATATAGTCCAAGGTTATATGCCCTGAAAACTTGTACTTCATTATCATTGAAAATAGATAAATATTTGGTAAAAGACTGCAAATACTTTAGACAATAGATGCACGTATAAGTATAGAAATCAAGGAAAGTGCAAGTAACAAAGTAAATTACTTTTGAAAAATATAAAACCTAGAATGAGAATGATACCTATGTGGTTAAAAACAGGAACAACAACAGTAGCAGTAGCAGCAACAGAAGCAACAGCAACAGTGCACAAGAGCACAAGGATGAATGCAGAATTTAAATAAAAGTGAAGGTGGAGGAAGAGACCTGAAACACCATGAACTAAATCTTGCAGTCCTGACTACAAAGGAATCAATGAGGTTTATATATTTATTTTGGAAAGAGCACATGAGCACTAGGTGGTGCAGTGGACAGAGTGTTGGACTTGGTGTCAGAGACCCCTGAATTCAAATCCAGCTTCAGTCACTTAACTATGTTTCCTTGAGCAAGTTACTTAGCCTGTGTTTGCCTCAGCTTTCTCAACTATAAAATAGGGATAATAATAATAATACCAGTTTCCCACAGTTGTTAGGATAAATGAGATAATGACTGCAAAGTGCTTAGAACAGTACCGGACACATAAGTGCTATATAAGTTCTAGTGATTATTTTTATTATTATTACTAAAGAAACACTGTCAGTGTTCTATAGGATTTGGCAGCTGCTACAATTAAAGCAAGGAGAGATTGAAATTTACCGTTCAGTAAAACAACAGATAAAGACTCATAAAGAGAAATAACATATCCAGCAAAATTGTATAATCCAAGAGGGGGAAGAAACTTTAATGAAATATGACACCCATAATTAATAAAAATATAAGACCTGAGTAGAGATTTTTAAATATAAATACAGGAGTCAATAGAAATATAAAAAAACATATATGTCAGCAATTGGAAAGATTTATATAAGGATGAAATATTTCTATTCTAATAGAGAGAGGAAACAATTATCCTTTCAGGTCCCCATTGACCTCAAGGGTCATAAAGAAAATTAAATAAGACTGAGAACTTGGAGGTAGTTTTGTTATGTTTAACATAATTTTTAAATTAACATAATTTTTTTAAAAAAGAAGGAAAAAGGAATATTTAGAGAAAATGGGGAAAGGTAGAAGTTCTCACTATATTACATAATGAAAGTGCTCAAGTAAAAGATTTACATAAACATGGAGGAAGGAAAGAATGGACATCACATGACCCACACTTTCAACTGAACTGAACTAAGAAAATTAGAACACAATACCAAATCCCTGCAAAGAGCTTGAAATAAAAATACATTAAACTCAACAGAAAAACAGAAGGGAACTAGGAAAAGGAAATGGGGAAATAAGAGGGAGAAGGCAAATGGAGAATGTAGGGTTATTTATTTGTAGATGTCTGATATTTGACATAAGATGAGGGACAAGTGCAGACCAGTTGACCATGGGATCCTTCCATGTTCCAGTCTGACCAGTACCCCTTTAGAAAAGAATTTACTTGATCTTAGGAATTCTCTCCTTGCAGACAACTACAACTGCTATAGCTTTTTCTTTTTTTCTTTTCTTATTTTTTTTTATTAAAGCTTTGTATTTGCAAAACATATGTATGGGTAATTTTTCAACATTGACCCTTGCAAAACTTTGCGTTATAAAATTTTCCCCCCTAGTCCCTACCCCTTCCCTACATGACAGGAAATTTACTACATGTTAATTATGTTAAAATACTTGATAAATCGAATGTGTGTACATATTTTTACAGTTATCTTGCTGTGCAAGAAAAGACGGATCTACAAGACAAAAAAAAATCTGAGAAGGGAAACACAATGCAAGCAAACATCAATCTAGAGCATGAAAATGTTATGCTGTGGTCCACATTTCACATCCCTCTCTCTGGGTGTATATGGCTTTCTTCACTGAACAATTGGAACTGGTTTGAAGCATTTCATTGTTGAAGAGAGCCATGTCCATCAGAATTGATCATCCATTCTCCAATTGCTGGGCATCCATTCAGTTTCCAGTTTCTAGCCACTACAAAAAGGGCTGCCACAAACATTCTTGCACATGTGGGGCCCTTTCCTGCCTTTAAGATCCCTTTGGGATATAGGCCCGGTAGAAACACAGTTTGATGCACAGTTCCAGACTGTTCTCCAGAATGGTTGGAAAGAAGAGGATTCCTTAGTTCCAGAGGGAGAATGGAAGCAGTGGTGCCTGGACCATGCTCTCTGGATCCGGCAAATGGATCTAGAAGAAAAGTTTCTGGACCAAGTAGAAGTTGAAGCCAAAGAGAAGTAACATGGGCAAATTATTAACTTCTTTGCACCCTACTTATCTAATCTACAAAATAAAGGAGTTAAGCTGAATGGGTTTTCTTTTTAACTGGGGCTTCTATCTTAAGGAGTCTTATATTTGGAGCATCATAAAGCCCCTGGGTAAGGGGGAGTTCAAGGAGAGAATCCTCCTGAATGTGGTGTGAGTTAAATGTTAGTTCTTGGTGTTTTTGGTCATATTAACAGAACCTGCTCTATAATGATGATGAATCATAAACAAAACAAATTCTAACCTTGGAGGGTCAAGCATGAAGAGGTTAGGGAACTTAAAAAGGGGAAAAAAGGATAAAGTTGTAAGAATTTGTGATTATGTCTGAGCAAAGGAAAAGAAAGGGTGCAGGGAATTTGGTAGCAGATTGTTTTCAAAATGTAGATTGCTAGTGTATAGAAAATTCCTTGGCCCTCACAACGTTCTTCTTTGTAAAGAAGGAGTTGTGGAGGGGATGGATAAAGAAAGGGAAAAAGTACAAGGGGATAGAAGGAAATATAAAATTTCACAAGCATGTGTATGAGTGTAGATGTGACAAATATTCATAAAACAGAAGAGAACAACAGAATGAATTAGAATGCAGAATCTAAAAACCTTTTATTTCTAAGAATCATAAACTTGAAACATATAAGTTCATGCTGAGTTAAAATACAAAACTAGATTAAAATCTATTATGCTTCAGGCAAAATATAAAAGCAGAGTTAGCAATTATGATCTCAGACAAAACTAGATCCAAAAAAAGAGACTTCATTAAAAAAGAAAATAAAAACAGGAAAATACATTGTGCTTAATGGTACCACAGCCAATGAATTAATATCAATACATAATATATAGGCACCAAATGGCTTGGCATCTAAATTTTTAATGGAAAAATGAAACAATTTAGAGGAAGAAATAGATAATAGAGCATAGTTGGGAACCTCAGTGTATCCCTTTTAGAAATAAACAAAATCTAACCAAAATTAAGCAAAAAGGAAATGAAGGACTTGAACGGAATTTTTAAAAAGTTAAATTTGATAGATGTCTGGTAATTGAGGAATAGGAATGGAAAAGACATTTGAAATGAAATAACATGTAAAGCATTTTGTAAATCTTAAAAGTTCCATATAAATGCTTTGTAATAGTGTTATTACATATTTCTCATTAGTGAATGACACTTAAAAAAGTAATTATGTATTAAGAAAACCTTACAAACAAATTGAGGGAAAAAAGAAATTATAAACACTTTTTTTCAATAAGCAAAATGTAAAAATAATTCTATTAAATAAAAGGCTACTGCCCAAAAGATTTAAAATTATTTTGAAACTAAATAAT
>JAJPUD010000495.1:322671-356949 GCA_023553655.1 Myrmecobius fasciatus
GAAGTGTCTGAGACCAGATTTGAACTCAGGTCCTCCTGACTTCAGGGATGGTGCTCTAACCACTGCGCCACCTAGCTGCCTCTAAATAATTTAATCTTAAAGAATAATTTAAAGAAAAAATTATGCAACTAAAATATTATAAAAGTAACAAAACTCGGGGCAGCTAGGTGGCGCAGTGGATAGAGCACAAGTCCTGAAGTCAGGAGGACCTGAGTTCAAACCTGATCTCAGACACTTAACATTCCCTAGTTGTGTGACCCTGGGCAAGTCACTTAACCCCAATTGCCTCAGCAAAAAAAAAAAAAAAAAAAAAAGTAACAAAACTCTCCTCAAATGAACATGCAAATAGAAACTCTGGAAATAAATAGAATAACAAAGTTGAAAGAAAATAATTGCATTAATAAAAAAACCAAACAAAACCAAGCTTTTTGAAAAGAAACTCAAGAATACAAGAGACAATTTTCTAGTTTGATTTAAGGAAGAAGGAAGAGGAAAACCAAATTGCCAAGATAATAAATGAAAAAGTTTAATACATAAAAATGAATGAAGAAGAAATAAAGGAAATAATAGGAAACAAATATTTTGCCCAATTATATTCCAGACGCTAACAACTTAAATGAAATGGTTGAATACTTACAAAAAAAATGACAACAAGAAATATAGAATTTACATAAAATAATTTCAGAGAACAAAATTGAATATCCAAAAAAATTAATCTTAGGACCAGATGGACTTAAAAATGAATCCTATCAAAGAACAAGTCAGTATTTTAAAAGCTATAAAAATAGGAAAGAGTATTCTACAAAATTCTTTCTAATATTGAAATATGGCCTTAATTCTTACACCAATAAGAGACAAAGCAAAAGAAACTATACACTAGAGGTTCTTAACCATTTTTTTTGTGTGTGTGTGATGGCCCCTTCTGACAAATTAGGGAAATCTAATAACATTATGGATTGGTGTCTATATTCACAATTGAAGGAAATGCTAAATTTCAGTTAGTGGTAAAAGAAAATGAAGGTGTAGCTTTTTCCCATCCATGATCCTGAATCCTATGAAATCCACAGAATTCTTGAATCTTAAGAACTTGCTGTAGATCAATATGCCTAATGCTATGCAAATGCTTTCAAATAAAATTTTAAATGAAGGAACTTTAATAACAGACTATAACAGGAATTCAAGGTTGGTCCATTAGGAAAATTATAAACATACACTATATTAAAAACAAAATAATAAAATTACAAAATTGTGTCAGTAGATGCAGGAAATGCTTTTCACAATTCAACATGTAGTTTGGTTAAAAAACAAAATAATAACAACAGGGAAAATATAGGACTACCCAAAATTTTCCATAGTATGAAAAATGATATCTGTGTGAAACCAAGAGCTAGCATTGTACATAATGGGGACAAACAAACGAGAAGCCCTTCTAATAAGAACAAGCTAAAGTAAGGAAATTCATTATAGCCACTGATAATTTATATAGTTCTAGAAATACTAACTATAGCAATAAGACAAGAAAAAAATTAAGGGAATGGATATAGACAAAAAGTTAACTAATGTATTACATTTTGCAGATTATATCATAATTTACTTTAAAATTATAGCTAACTATTAAAATGCTAACTTCAGCAAAGGAGTGTATGTAAAATATGTAAAATACATTCATGTAAATTTCTAGATTTTCTATATATCCTCAAGAAAATTCTGCTTGAGGAGATAGAAACAGAATTTTTTTTCCAAAATAATTATAGGATATGTAAAAGTCTGGGGAAGCTACCTACTGAAGCCCACAAAGGACTTAACTGTGTGAACACAATTATAAAACATGAAATAAAGATAGCTTTTAGTAATTGGAGAGATATCAATTGCTCATTTGGTGGCTGAGTCAATATAATAAAAATTATAATATAATATTTCCTTTTATTTAACTTAATTCAATTCCAACTTAAATATTAAAGAATTACATTTTAAGATTAAAAAAATTAAATTGAGAAGAACAAAAAGCCAAGAATCTCAGGAGAAAGGATGAAAAAAAGTGAAAAGAATAGGACCTGTCAGTGACAGATTTCAAACTATACTACAAAGTAGTATAAAAAGTTCTTTTGTTGAAAAACAGAAACATAGATCAATGAAACAGATTAGGTATATAATATACTGAAGTAAATTAACATGCTAGCATAGTATTTGATAAATTCAAGGATATCAATCACTGGTAAAAACTCACTATTCTACAAAATTTCTGGGAAAACTTTAAAGCAATATGGCAGAAATTGGTTTAAACTATCATCTCATATTATATATCATATCATATTGATTATATTAATTATATTATATTATATATCAAGGTAAGTTCCAAAGAAATAAAATACATAGGGAAATAACCTATATATACAAAAATATTTATAGAATTACTTCTTCTTGTAATAAAAATATTGGATGACTATCGACTGGATAGAGACAGAATAAATTATGGTATTTGAATTTAGTATTATTGCTCCTTAAGAAATGATGGAAAGAAGGGGGCAGAGCCAAGATGGTGGAGAAAAATCAGGGACTCATCTGAGTTCTCCCCCAAACCCTTCCAAATACCTTTAAATAATTTAAATAATGACTAAACAAATTTTAGAGTTTCAGAACCCACAAAAAGAAGGAGTGAAATAATTTTCAAGTCAAAGACAACTTAGAAGATTGGCAGGAGAGGTCTCTATTGTGCCAGGATGGGAGAACTATGCAGTTCCTATACCAACCTCACCAGCATACTCCTGACCCCAGCAAACCAGGAGCAAACCTTGGTGCCTCTGAATCAGTGGCAGCACTGGTAGTTTGCAGAGCTCTCAACCCACTAACATCAAAGAGGACTTAGAAGTTGAAAGGAAAGGCTTGTTTCACTAGGGGGAGAGAGCCTTGGGAAACCAGCAAACTGGGAGCTGGCTTTGGGAGTCCCTGAATTAGCAGTGGCAGCAATGACAGCAGGAGCACCAGCAGCAACAGCTTCCAGAGGCCTCAAATCCCAGATCATAGGGGGTTGAGCAGTTGGTTTGAAGGAAATCTCTTTACTAGCAATAAGGAAGAACTCTGTTTTGCCCGAACTCAGATCCAGGATGCAGTCCTGGCTCACATTCCCAGGGTGAGGGAGAGCATTAGCCCACCAGAACTCACAGGCAAAAAAATGACAGGAAAAGATAATGATAAATGTTGGAGGGGATGTGGGAAAACTGGGACACTGATACATTGTTGGTGGAGTTGTGAACTGATCCCATCATTCTAGACAGCAATTTGGAATTATGTCCAAAGGTTTATCAAACCATGTATACTCTTTGACCCAGCAGTTTCTCTACTGGGCTTGTATCCCAAAGAGATCTTAAAGGAGGGAAAGCGACCCACATGTGCAAGAATGTTTGTGGCAGCCCTTTTTGTAGTGTCTAGAAACTGGAAACTGAATGGATGCCCATCAATTAGAGAATGGCTGAATAAATTATGGTATATGAATATTATGGAATATTATTGTTCTGTAAGAAATGACCAGCAGGATGATTTCAGAGAGGCCTGGAGAGACTTGCATGAGCTGATGCTGAGTGAGATGAGCAGAATCAGGAGATCATTGTACATGGCAACAACAAGATTATAAGATGATCAATTCTGATGGATGTGGCTCTTATCAACATTAAGATGATTCATACTAGCTCCCATGCTCTTGTGATGAAGAAAGCCATCTGCACCCAGAGAGAGGCCTGTGGGAACTGAATGTGGATCACAACATGGTATTTTCACTCCTTTTGTTGTTGTTTGCTTGCTTTTTGTTTTTGTTCTCGCTTTTTTTTTTGATCTGATTTTTTCTTGTGTAGCATATTTGTGGAAATATGTATAGAGGAACTGCACATATTTAACATATATTGGATCACTTGCTGACTGGGGGGGAAGAGGAAAAGTGAGAGAAAAAAAATTAGAACACAGGGTTTTATAGGGGTGAATGTCAAAAATTATCCATGTATATATTTTGAAAAAAATTTTGAAAAAAAGTTTTAATTAAAAAAATAAAATAAGTTGTGGGATTTATGTGGAAATAGGTAAAAATTGAATGTACATATATAACCTAAAAATAAAATAATTTTTAAATGCCTGAAAAAAAGAACCTACAGCCAAAGTGGATTGGGGACCTTCTTCACAGTTCCAGGGCAGAGAGGAATACTGATGGTCATTCACAAACTAGAGAATAGGCCAGGGGAGTAGTAAACATTTCTTGGATCATACTACCTTGGAAGAACTGAAAACTTATAGGTCCCTAGAAGTATCTTGGAAAACAGCTGCACAAAACCTCTGAATCTTGAGACCTCCTATCCTGGAGCTCTACTTTAACAAAAAGTTAAAAACTGAGTAATAGACTGGAGAAATGAGAAAATAACAGAAAAACATTGTGACCATGGAAAGCTACTATGGTGACAAAGAAGATCAAAACATAAACTCAAAAGAAGATAATAAAGTCAAAGTTCCTAGATCCAAAGTCTCCAAGAAAAACAAGAATTCGTCTTAGGCCAAGGAAGTACTCAAAAGGAATTTTCAAAACCAAGAGAGAGAGAGATAAAGGAAAAATTAGGAAGAGAAGTGAGTGATGCAAAAGGATATAGAAAAAGCTAATAAAGAGGACATTTTAAAGAGCAAAATTGGCCAAATGGGAAAAGAGGTGCAAAAATTCAATGAAGAAAATAATCCCTTAAAAATTAGAATTGGGGAGGCAGCTAGGTGGCGCAGTGGTTAGAGCACCAGCCCTGAAGTCAGGAGGACCTGAGTTCAAATCTGGTCTCAGACACTTAACATTCCCTAGCTGTGTGACCCTGGGCAAGTCACTTAACCCCAATTGCCTCAGCAAAAAGCAAAAAAAAATAATAATAATAAAATTAGAATTGGACACATGGAAGCTAATGACTTTATGAAAAATCATGAAACAATAAAACAAAACCAAGAAAGAAAAAGAGAACGATGTGAAATATCTCATTGAAAAAATTACTGATCTAGAAGATAGATCCAAGAGAAATAATGTAAAAATTATTTTTTTTACTACCTGAAAGCCATGATCAAAAAAAGAGATACTAAGCATCATCTTTTAAGAAATTCTTAAGGAAAATTGCCCTGATATTCTAGAACCAGAGAATAAAATAAAAATTGAAAGAAAACACTGATCACCTCCTGAAAGAGATCCCAAAATAAAAACTTCCAAGAATATTATAACCAAATTTCAGAAATCATAGGTAGGACAAGGAGAAAATTTTAAAGTATCCAAAAAGAAATAGTTCAAGTCAGGATAACATAAGATTCAGTAACTTCTATATTAAAGGATTGGAGGTCTTGGAATATGATATTCTGAAGAGCAAAGATGCTAGGATTGCAACCAAGAATCTCCTACCCAGCGAAACGAAGTATAATCATTCAAGGGAAAGGATCATTCAATGAAATAGAGGACTTTCAAGCATTAGTGATGAAAAAACCAGAATTGAATAGAAAATTGACTTTCAAATACAGAACTCAGGAGACACATAAGGGGGTAATCAGGAAATTGATTTCATCAGAGACTTCATAAGATTAATCTGTTTAATATTTTTACGTGGAATGATGATACTTGTAACTCATTTGAACTTTTTCATTATTAGAGCAGTTAAGAGGAGTAAATATAAATAAGAGGGCAAGGCATGAGTTGAATAGGAAGGAGTAATATCTACAACAATAAAATTAAGGAGTAAGAGAGGAGTACAGTGGGAAAAAAGGAAAGGAAGAAGTGGAATGGTATAAATTATCTGTGATGAAAAAGGCAAAAAAACCCCACCTCTTTTACAATGGAGGGGAAGGAGAAGGGAATGAGTAAACCTTACTCTCATCAGAATTGGCTCAAAAAGGAAATAGCATTCACATTTAATATGGGTATAGATATCTATCTTACTCTGAAGGTAATTAGGAGGGGAAGAGGTTAAAATAAGAGAGGAGCATGATAGAAGTGAGCACATATTGAAGGAGGTGATGGTCAGAAGCAAAACACTTTTGAAGAGGGACAGGGTGAAAAGAGTGAAAGATAATAGAATTAATAGGGAGAAATACAATTAGCAGTAGTAATTATGAAAACAATTTTGAAACAAGTTTATCTGATGAAGGAATCATTTCTTAAATGTAAAATAAATGAGTCAAATTTATAAAAAATAAGAAGCATTGCACAATTGATAAATGATCAAAAGATAGGAACTGTTTTCAGATGAACTAATCAAACTGTTTTTAGTCACATAAAATAATGCTCTAACTCACTATTAATTAGAGAAATGCAAATTAAAACAATTCTGAGGTATTACCTCATATCTATTAGATTGGCTAATAGACCAGAGGGGGAAAATGACAAAAGTTGGAGAGAATATGGGGAAAATGAGACATTAATGCATTGTTGATAGAATTGTGAAGTGATTTAGCCATTCTGTAGAGCAATTTGGAGGCATGCCCAAAGGGCTATAAAATTATGCATACTCTTTGACCTAATGATACAACTACTAGTCATGTAACCAAAAAGAGATTTTAAAGGAAGGAAAAAAATGTGTACAAAAATATTTATATCAGCTCTTCTCTAAGGGCAAAGAGTTGGAAACTGAGGGAATGCCCATCATTTGATGAATGGCTGAATAAATTGTGGTGTGTGATTATGATGGAATACTATTGTTTTATGTAAAATGATGAGCAAGATTCTCTTAGAAAAACCTGGAAATTCCTTCATGAGTTCATGCAAAGTGAAATGTTCTGTGTATAATGTAATAGGAATGTTGTGGGATGATGAACTGTGAACGACTGCTATTCTCAGCAATACAGTGAGCCAAGACTACTCTGAAGGACTTATGATGAAAAAATGCTATTCATTCCCAGAGAAACAATTGATTATATCTGAAAACAAATTGAAGTGTACTATTTTTCTTACTTTATTTTTCTTGAGGTTTTTTCTTTTTTTTTGGGGGGGGAAGCTATGTTTTTGGTTTTTTTTACAACATGACTTTTATGAAAATGTTTTGTTTAACTTCACAAGTGCCTTCTCAGTGGGGTTGAGGAAGGGAGGAAGAAAGAGAATCTGAAACTCAAAGTTCTAAAAAATAAATGTTAAAAAATTGTTTTACATATAACTGGCAGAACTAAAATATCAAATAAAAAAATAAATGATGAAAGTATTAGATTCAGAGAAATTAATTGTTAGAATCAATATATTCAAAAATGTAAAATGGAGGACAGCTAGGTGGCACAGTGGATAGAGCACCAGCCCTGAAGTCAGGAGGACCTGAGTTCAAATCTGATCTCAGACACAACATTCCCTAGCTTTGTGACCCTGGGCAAGTCACTTACCCTCAATTGCCTCAGCAAAAAACAAACAAACAGAAAGCATAAAATGAGAACAATTTATTAAATTTACAATACTACAAGGCAAAACAAAAGACCTAAGAAATATGATCAAAGAAATGACTTCATAAGACTGATGATGAATCATATTTTCAACCATTTCACAAGGAGGTGATGGACTAGAGATGCAGAATGAGACATTAATTTTTTGACATGGCCAGTGAGAGGGGTTTTGTATTGCTATAGCAATTTTCCTGATTCTAGGCCTGGATTCTATTTACTATGCCATGTAATTGCTTACCAGATAAAGAAAATATCCACTTATTATTTTGTTTTTTAGTACTTTCTTTTAAAAAGACCACAGATAGAAACAAGCAGTATGTTTAGTATACACTTTAAAAAACCCAAATTCTTAAAAAAAGATTTATAGTTCACATGCCATCCTCTTTTTCTATTTTTTTTGTAGAAATGTTTGTACTTGAGATGTTTGTTAAATTAATTACAATGAAAATAAAAATCTAAAACTAGAGAAGAAAAAAACCTCTGCTGCTAGTGTTTCGTCTATCAGAAACCAGCAAGAATACAGCTTTGGTTTCCCTACTAGAAATATCCTAAAGTGAGGCGCACAAGGATTGTCCAAGTGTTTCTACCAAATCTATTACAAGTCAATACTCTTTTTTAACCTTGGACTGTTTTCAACAATAGATAGCAATAGAATTGGCAATATGAAAACCCCTACTGAATGACAAATAGCTAATGAGGAGAGTATGTTTAATGAGAATTATTAGGCACGTGAATAAATGAACAAATAAAACATTTATTAAGCACTTACTATGTGCAAAACATGCTAATTGCTGGGGATATACATAGACAAGCAAGACAGTTCTTGGTCTCAAGGAGCTCATATTCTATTGGGAAAGATAACACATATGAATGATCTCAGTTGTAAGTCACCTGCTAGAAATTTATGGTACTTAAAATAGAGCAGGAAATCATATTAATACAGCTTTTCAAATACCATATTTAATGTTGTTTTCAGGGAAATTGCTAACAGTATAAAAATACAACTATATCAAAATAACAAAAAAAAAACAAAAAAACATGTTAAATGACTTCTACAAATTTCAAATCTTATTAATGAGTAAGATGAGCATTATTACAAATGAAAGGAATCTGTGCTAGGTTGGACTTTTATTCACATAAGACCAACTCACCTCCTAGAAGAGAGAGGAAAATGGGAGAAGAAGATAGTACCACTTGTTCTTCTTCACTCCAGAAATGAGCTAAAGGAAAAGTGGGGAGCAGAATTTGGGGCATCATGGAGAGCCTCCTGCTTAGAAGATGCAGAGTAGAGCTTTTCCTTGCTGCTCCATCTTGCAGAAAACAAGAGAGAAAAGTCAGCATGAGAGCTGCTACTCTGTCCCCCAGGAGAAGGGAGGGGGGAAATGAGTGTCTAAAAGACTTATGGTTTTTTGCCCTTATTCATTGCTTTAGGCCAAATCAAGTTTATTTCTAGTCATGGATCCCCAATCATTTTTTGTCAGAATCTACATTTTGTCCTCAATTATTTTAATGGTTGAAGGGAAAAATCATCCTTCTACATATCAAGATGCCACATTTAATGTCCAATGGAAATTTCCTCATTTTTCCAAGGGATAAATAATTTTAAATCAAAGGAGTCATTCCCTGTTAACAATAGAAAGCAATATGCAACAGATTAGGAGAACAGAACAAGAAGAGAAAATAAAAGAATAATTGGACTGCTTGAAAGCTGTGACCAAAAAAAGAACTTTGCCACAATAATGCAAGAAATTATCCAAGGAAAACAGGTAAGAATATTATTACCAAATTTCAAAATCCCCAGATCAAAGAGAAAATTTTGTAAGAAACAAGAAAAAAAATTCAAATATGCTAGACCTACAATTAGAATTGTCCAGGACTTAGCAGTCACAATAAAGGACCACAGGTCCTGGAATGATATATACTGTTAATCAAAAGAATTAGACCTGAGGTAAAAATTTCATATCAAGCAAAATTATGTATAATATTGAATGGAAAAAATAGAAATTTAATTAATTTGCTGACTTAGAGGAGGAAGGAGCGCTCATAGTTCTGAAAACTACTCACATTGGGATTGAGTTCAATAGGCAACACTATATATATACCATGAAAGGAAATCTACAAAGATTTAAGGGGAAAAATTAGAAAGCAACTCTTTTCCAATTTCCTTCTGTAGCTCTTCATGGTGCTGTAATGCCAGAGAAACTGAGGCTAGATGGAGATTGGTTTTTAATCTTTTAATGTGGAGAATTTGGACTAGCCAACTAGATGGGACTCGTGTCCAAAGTATTCCAACCCCAAGGAACTGAGGTAGGGAACTTCTATAGGGTTTTAGCTTACTAGGGTTTGCAAAGGCAGTTGAGGACACTGGGAGGATGGACAAGTCATAATTCTAGGAAAGGATCATAACTTAATAACAGTGAAAGATGCCCCAGTGCTAGGTAATCCCTGTTGTCCACCCTCTTCCCTCTCCCCCAACTTTCTAGCTTCCTTTGTGTATTGATTTCCCCCATTAGATTGTAAGCTCCTTGAGGGAAGTCATTGCCTTTTTGTAATTTGCATCTTCAGTATATATATATAAACACAGTGTCTGGCTCATATTATGTGTTTCATAAATGTTCATTGAATTGAATTGAACCGATGACTTAATTGAGTCATTTGATTTATATTGGCATCTAATTTTTCAGACTTATTTTTTATGATCACATTCAAGTAGTAGGACAAATTATTGTGTGTTTCTCCTCTCATTCTATCCCAAGTAGCCAGAAGATGACTTTTCATCGTTGATAAATGCAAAATTACCAACAGACAATTCTGCAGACTTCTAACTTGTCCTTGTAACATCTTCTCTTTCAAGAAAATTTTCCTTATTTATTGAAAGGATGATCAAGAGCAATGCTAAAGGTATAACTGTAATTCCTATCCTCTCACAAACCAAACTGAACACATTTGTCACTTCATGTTGCCTTGATGTAAAATTCTTATTCTTATTAAAGCATCAAACTTAAAGTGCAGAAAGTAAGCAGAAGAGATAATATGTTCCAGCCTTCTGCTGTTAAGAACATTTATTTATTTTTAAAGTTACTCTCTCCCACCCCAATCCTGTTTACTCTCTTTGTGACGGTGAAGATTTGTCCTTTCTTTCTCATTTTAAAGATGAACAGCAGAGCTTAGGAGAGATCTTTGTTCAATATCATATACAAGGAAAGGGAGGAGACCAGAAACAATATTCTTGTTTTCCTAGTACAATGATGCTCTTTGTTTTAACAATTTGTTGCATCTAAAATTTGTATATCTGCTTATTATTTCTATAATTACAGTTCATTTTATGAAAAACCTTTTTTGATGTTAGGAAATGCATATGTTTTTAAGTCTGAACACTACCTGGAATGGTACCATATAATAGATAGTCAAGAAATATTAAGCACCTACTAAATGTTGAGCAATATGCTTAGCACTAAAAATATAGAGAAAGGCAAAAGACAGTCTTTGATCTCAAGGAATTCATAGTCTGATAAGGGAGATAACATGCAAAACAACTATATACAAGCAAGATTTATATAGGATAAATTGGATATAATTAACAGAGGGAAGGTTACAGCATCAAAGCAGATGGAGAAAGGCTTCCTACAGAGGGTAGGATTTTATTTGGGACTTGAAGAAAGCCAAGGAAGCCTGGAGGTAGAGAGATGAGAAAGGAAAACATTGCAAGCATGGAAGACAGCCAGTGAAAATGCCCTACAATAAATAAATAAATACTTTATTAGCTTAATAAATGATTTTGATGATTGTCCAAATTAAAATGGAGTGGGTACTATAGGAATAAAACAAGGCTTTTTCCACTGCCTTGAATACAAGGAAATCCCTTCTTTACTGATTCCAGAATCTCCTTCAAGGATATAAGTGATAGATGTGATAATAAATATATGTCTATGTCTATATATATATATATATATACACATATATATATATGTATATGTATACAGGATATGACATGGTATAATTAAAGAGAACTGCATATGGGACAATGTGACTTGGATTAAAATGTTGGCTCCAATTTTTTAGGTAATAGAATCTTGGACAAGTTCACTTCACTTTTCTGGGCTTCAATTTTCTCTTCTGTAAAATGATGGGCTAAGTGATTTCTAAGGTCCCTCCCAATTTGAAATTTTATGCTCTCGATGGTTTATTCTAGCTCTAGGTGCTAGAAGCCAATGAACTAGTCAGGACCTCCAGTGTACAGAAGGGCTCTCTTTCTAAGTGCTAACGAACTATTTAATAAAGCACTTGAGACAGGAAGCAAGTGATGATGCATAGAGATTTTTCAGTTAAGGAAACTGCTTGAATCTTGAAATTTACATGTGAATTTCTACTTCAGCATGTCTGGATATAAATAATACATGGGAATTTTTATGTCGTTAAATATTACAGCAGTTGGACAAGTTCTATGAGGATTTTCATTTAATTTTGGTCTCTGAAAATGTGTTAACTAAAAATAAAATAATTTCAGAAATAAAAAAATATCACCAAGGCAGTAAGGAGAGTTTGTTATGGAAAAATGATTCATTTAATTTAAAATATGTATCTTTGACCATTCATGCAGTTAATCTGTGATGAAAGGTCAAGGTAGGTATGAGGTGACTAGAGGGGCATCATTTGAATAAGAAATGAAGAAAGCAATTTCATCTCTTGTAGAATACAATTCATTCTAACCTTTCAGTCTACATAGGTAAACTTCTCTTCTCCTTCATCCTGAACCAGATTACAGAAACATAGCTAAAGGCAGAGATTAACCATAGTCTACAAAAGGAGAGGGGAAAAAAATGAAGATGTCAAACAGATGCCTAGAATGTTAGGAGAGAACTTTAGTGACTTGGCAGTACAACCACAATAGTTAATGGAGAAGTAAATTGAGGACCAGAGAAATTAAGAAATTTATCTGTGCTAAAAAGACTCAAGTCAGGTACTTCATGATTCCCAGTTTGGGGATCTTTATACTTTTTCTTGTGCCAAATTTCACTTTTATTTCCTCTGCTTGGCATTTCAAATTGATTCATCTTCTTCCAAGTTGTGTGGAAATGTCATATATTCTAGGCAGCCATATAAGTATAATCATAATGATTATAGCCTCATAGAAGAATGAAGAACAGGACTTGCTTCTGTTTTCCCAAAGAATTAGAATTAGTTATTCCTTTTTTTTAACCTCAGGACCAAAAGAGTAAGTTTAGAATTACTTAAAGGACCTTACCAAAAAAAGTGACAAATGTTTCCTACTTATGACCAAAAGAAGTGGTAAAAACTAAAAATCCATCTAGTTTATCCCTCTACTTCCCCCACAAATATGCATCCCCAAGAATTAATCCAGTTTTGAGGCAATCAAGGGTAATGGTCTATCTTTAGCTTTTGAATCCCCACTATTGTATTTTTTTTTTTACTAGATCAACTGTAGGATACATTAATTGAAATCAAAAGACATTATTCAATTCAAACACCAAAACAAGTGTTAAGGCTATATACATGGGCACATTTCCCCAGATTGCCACAAGATTGATGGGAAAGAAGTCACACAAAAGGAATAGGAGTAACCAAAATGAAAGAGTTAGGATAAGAGCATCTTGTGAGATAATGTGGTATAGGAAAGGATGGTAGATTGGTAGCTTTAAATCTCAATTTTGCCACTTAGTACCTATGCAGTGCTGAACAATTTTACCCTACTGAATCTTATTTGTAAAATAAAGGTATTAAATTAGATGACTTCTAAGTTTCCTTCCAACTCTAAATTTATGATCTTTTGCTTTTATGAAGGACACACATTTAGGAAATACACCGGTAACAAGGATTCATGGCTAAAGCAACTCACACTTCTGATGGACAGATCTGCAGATGTCCTTCCTCATATTTGTATGCCAAATCCTTTGTATATTTCAATCTTGAACTGATGTAATTAATTTCTTCCCCTGTAGGGAAGAGGTTCAAATTTATAGCTTCAAGGACCATCAATACTCTTTTGAGATGCAAAACCCAGCCAAGTACACTCAATCAGATAATTAAGTCCTTAAGCATTTTTAAAGACTCTTTTCCCTGATGCCTCCTAAACTCTCTCAGTCCATATTTTGACTTGTGGTCTGAAATTCTTTTTAATTTATAGCATATTCTGAGTCGCTAGCCAATGTCTCTTTTAGTTTTCGAAATTGCAAAGAAGATAGATGAAGCTGAGATTCTTTTCAATCCCAATAATAGCCGCAGTAAATAATATTAGGCAAATCCATCCAAGAACAAGATGGAAAAGTGTTGGGCACCCCAAATCACTGTGATACTTACATGCATCTGATAGAGAGGCACCTTAGTGATCTCCAGAGGCAGCTCAGGATTGTGGAAAAGAAGCTGGATTTGGAATCAGATCTGAGTTTGAATGTTGGCTCTGTTATGTATTAACTGGATGCACTTGAACAATTAATTTAGCCTCCATAGGTCTCTGAAAAGTGAGCAGATTGGGCTAGATCATCTTTAAAGTCCCCTTCCAGGTCTATGCTTCTTAATGATTTGAAGAAATTGGATATTGATACTTTGGAAGGCAACTGTGCATGTCTGAACTGAAATACTGGTCAAAATGAAAACCAAGTCCAAAAAGCTCATGGCTCTATCCAATGTGACTTTCCTTGTGTTGTATCTCCAAGCAGGGAAGCTCTTCTTGTAAAGTAACTGGTCATCATGTCCCATTTCCCCCCAACTCCCAAACAAATCCCTAACTAAACCCTTGCCTTAAGTTTCTAAGCTCTGTGTGGTATGTAACCCTCCCAATAAATTTCAGAGATCTCTCAAGGTGTAAAGAAAAAGTTTTATTCGTTTCTCATGAGAAGTGGGGGTCACTCTCATCATGCAAGAGGAAAAAGTGAAGAATAAGGATCATAAGCAATATATGTTCCCTGATGCAATATTAACCCTCCCTCCCTTCCCTTGCTGGCTCATCCACATCAGCTGAGAATGTGGTCTTACATTTTAAGCACAAAAGCAATTTTTTAAAAAGCTATTTTAGGAAGCATCAGTCATTAAAACAATCTGACACTGGATGGGAAAACAGGTGTTAGATCAGTTGGAAACAGAGAAACAACACATAAACTCTAATTTAAACAAAGACATGCCTTTTGTTGACCCTGAGAAATGTGTTCTCAATGTACGGGGCTGGGTAGATAAAGGGTAGATCAGTTTGTTCTATACATTCCCAAAATTGTTCTGTTTACCCATATCCTGGGGATTGTTTGTCAGGGAGGAAAGGCAGGAGGAAATGGGAATCTGATTCTATAGCTTGGTTAATTTATAGTTTTCTTTTGAAGAAATATCAAACTTTCACTACACACCTGTCAGATTGGCTAAAATGACAGGAAAAGATAATGATGAATGTTGGAGGGGATGTGGGAAGGCTGGGACACTGATGCATTGTTGGTGGAATTGTGAATGGATCCAACCATTCTGGAGAGCAATTTGAAACTATGCTGAAAAAGTTATCAAACTGTGCATACCCTTTGACTCAGTAGTGTTTCTACTGGGCTTATATCCCAAAGAGATCTTAAAGGAAGGAAAGGGCCCCACATGTGCAAAACTGTTTGTGGCAGCCCTTTTTGTAGTGGCTAGAAACTGGAAACTGAATGGATGCCCATCAACTGGAGAGTGGCTGAACAAATTATGGTATATGAATGTTATGGAATATTATTGTTCTGTAAGAAATGACCAGCAGGATGATTTCAGAGAGGCTTGGAGAGATTTGCATGAACTGATGCTGAGTGAAATGAGCAGAACCAGGAGATCATTATACATGGCAACAACAATAGCATATGATGATCAATTCTGATGGACATGGCTCTCTTCAACAATAAGATGTTTCAAACCAGTTCCAATTTTTCAGTGATGAAGAAAGCCATATACACCCAGGGGGAGGGATCTGAATTTGGACCACAACATAACATTTTCATGCTCTCTATTGATGTTTGCTTGCATTATGTTTCCCTTCTCAGATTTTTTTTCTTGTAGATTCAATTTTTCTTGCACAGCAAGATAACTGTAAAATTTTGTATACACATATTTGATTTGTCAAGTATCTTAACATAATTAACATATATTAGACTTCCTGCCATCTAGGGGAGTGAGTGGGGGGTAGGGGGCAAAAATTTATAACAGAAAGCTTTGCAAGGGTCAATGTTGAAAAATTACCCATGCATATGTTTTGCAAATAAAAAGCTTTAATAATAATAAAAAAGAAATATCAAACTTTTCCCATTCAATTCTATTTATACAAACAATGTTTTAAAATTTTCTCAATTGAAAGATGAATCAGGGAATTTTGCAGTTAGAAGGAAACTTAGAAATAAATTTCCTCTCTCTCATTTGACTTATTGTATTTTTATTAAATTTTTTTATTAGGAATTTTATCATCATTCATAATCATGAACATTTCAGGATACAGCATTAACAAAAAAAGATGCATATGGAGATATAAACAATTGTTATTTGTTTTTTCAAGTATATATTAAAATTAATATGGTTGTAACAAATTACTCTGTAATTTCTTTTGAATTTCTTCTGTTTTTTTTGTTATTTTTATTGATGTCTATTTCTTTTTTGTATGCATTTTTATTACAACCACTAACTTCTACCTGCCTAGAAGTCTTGCCTTGTAAAAGAGAATAATTTGACATATCAGTCATGTATGAATAAATATGCTTGGTTCTGCACTTATTTTCCATCACTTTTATGCCAAGAGGTATATGTGATGCTTCATCATTAGTTTTCTGAAGTCATGATTTGTTACTGTATTGATTAGAATTCTTAAGTCTTTCAAAGTTGTTTTCTTTTATTCTGTATAGTCCTAGTGTAAATTGATGTCCTCTGCTTGTTTCACTTTAACTTAATTTTTTGTTTGAATTTGTTATATTCATAATTTCTTATGGTACAATAATACACCCTGTTATATTAGATAACACAATTTGTTCAGGCACTTTCAAATAATTGGAGACTCATTTTGTTTCTGCTTTTCTAAATTGAGTGCTACAATATTTTTGTACATAATAAGTCAATTCCTTTTGTTTTTTAACTTTTAAAGACATATCTGATGGTAGGAACATAGCTAAGGCAAAGGGGGGACATCTGAATGATTCTGGAGATCTATAAATAGATGAAATTGATTCTTAGAATGGATGACCCGTTTATAGTTCCAGCAAATGCATGTGTTCTACAGAGCTCTACCTACAATGATTGTTATTTTCATGTTTTACAATTTAACAAGTGCAAGATAGAACATTATTTTAATTTGAATTTCTCTTATTACCTCCATCATTTTAAAAAAGGAAAAATTGGCATTTATTAAAAGAGGTGTAACCTGTCCACAAGGTCAAACAATGGCCTTTCCAAAGATCAGACTATATGATAAAACAGTAATTATTTAAATTATTTGATACTATTTTTACAAAAGCAAAAACTGTATTAGAAAAATATACTAGCTAAGAAAGAATCATTAGTTCTAGCAAACTAGTGTTTAATGTTATTAATAATGAGAATAACTTCCTATTTTACAAGAACTGTTGAAAAAACTGGAAAGCAGTTTGGCAGAAATTAGGTTTAGAGCATTATTTGATATCATATCTCACAATAAACTACAAATGTATACAATATGACTATAAAACATTATTTCTTTAAAAATAATAGAACAGGAGATATCAAGAGGGAAATGCTTAATTTTTAATGGTATATTATTTTTCTAATTATAAGTAAAGATGGTCTTCAATATTCATTTTTGTAAGATTTTGAGTTCCATATTTTTTCCTCCTTCTTCACTTGCATCCTCCCACAGGATAGCAAGCAAACTAATATAAATTATATATGCACAATCAATTTTTTTTGGCTTTTTTTTTTGTTAAGGCAATTGGGGTTAAGTGACTTGCCCAGGGTCACACAGCTAGGAAGTGTCTGAGATCAAATTTGAACTCAGGTCCTCCTGACTTCAGGGCTGGTGCTCTATCCACTGCACCACCTAGCTGCCCCTGCACAATCAATTTTTAACATATTTCCAAAGGAGTCATGTTGAGAAAGAAAAATCAAAATAAAAGGGAAAACCACAAGAAAAACAAAACACCATCACCAACAAACAAAAATAAATAAAGGTAAAAAATATTATTCTTTGATCCACATTCAGTCTTCATAATTCTTTCTCTGCATGTGAATGGTATTTTCCACCCAAAGTCTTTTGGAATTGTCTTGAATCACTGTCTTGTTGAGAAGATCTAAATCATAGCTGATTATCACAAAATCTTGCTGTTGCTGTGTACAGTTTCCTGGTTCTACTCACTTCACTCAGCATCAGTTCATGTAGTCTCTCCATTACATTCATATACCATAACTTATTCAGCCATTCTCCAGCTGATGGGCATCCACTCAGTTCCCAAATTTCTTGCTGCCTCAAAAAGAGCTGCTACAAATATTTTTTCACATGTGGGTACTTTTTCCTCTTTTATGGTCTCCTTGGGATATAGACCCAAAAAGCAGTACTGCTGGATCAGAGGGCAAGCACTATTTTCTCTCTCTCTCTGTCTCTGTCTCTGTCTCTGTCTCCAGAATGTCTGGAACAATTCACAACAATGCATTAGTCTCCCAGTTTTCCTACATTCCCTCCAAAATTTATCATTATCTTTCGCTGTCCTCTTAGCAAGTCTGACAGGTATGAGGTGGTACCTCAAAGTGCTTTTAATTTGCATTTCTCTAATCAATAATGATTCAGAGCATTTTTTTCAGATGGATATAGATGGCTTTAATTTTTTCATCTGGAAACTGCCTGTTCATATACTTTGATCACTTATCAATAGTGGAACAACTTACATTCTTACAAATTTGATTCAGTTCTCTATGTATTTTAGAAATGAGGTCTTTATCAGAAATACTGGATTGTAAAATTCCCCCCTCCCAGCTTTCTGCTTCCCTCCTAATCTTGATTGCATTGGCTTGATTTGTGCAAATTTTTCTTAAATTTATCAGAATCAAAATTATCCATTTTGTGTGTCATAATGTTTTCTATTTCTTGTTTGGTCAGAAATTCCTTCCTTCCCAAACATCTAACAGGTAAACTGTCCTTTGCTCTGCTAATTTGCTAATATAACCTCACCCTTTATGTCTAAATCTTGAACCCATTTTGATCTCATCCTAGTATAGGATGTAAGATGTTGGTCTATACCTAGTTTCTACTATACAATTTTCCAGTTTTCCCAGCAATTTTAGTCAAATAGTGAATTCTTATCCTAGAAGCTGGAGTCATTATGCTTATCTAACAGTAGATTAGAATAATTGTTGACTATTGTGTCATGTGTATCTAACCCATTCCACAGACTCACCCCTCTATTTCTTAGCCAATACCAAATGCTTTTGACAACTGCTACTTTATAATAGTTTTACGTCTGCTACTGCTAGACCATTGTCCTTTGCATTTTTTCCATTATTCCATTATTTTCTATGATATGATAAATTTTGTTTTTCTAGCTTTATAAAATAACAAACAACAAAAAAGTGAAAATACTATGCTTTGATCCACATTTAGTCTCCCTTCACTGAACTTCAGTTCTTGTTTTTTCAGACTTTTCTGAAATCAGCCTGCTCATCAATAATATTCCATTACTTTTATATAGCATAACTTATTTAGCTATTCCCAAATTGATGGACATCTACTCAATTTCTAGCTCCTTGCTACTACAAAAAGAGCTGCTACAAACATTTTTGCACATGAGTACTTTTTCTTTTTGTTGATGGTTTTAAATAAATGCTGTTTAACATTTTAAGGAAAACTCCAGTGATTAGACTTGCCCAGAGTTACACAACTAGTAAGTGTAAAGTATCTGAAGCTACATTTGAACTCAGGTCCTCCTGACTCCAGGGCAGGTACTCTATTCACTGCTCCATCTAGCTGCCCTTTTCTCTACTGTTTTTTGTTTTTTTGTTTTTTGCTGTTTTGCTGAGGTAATTGGGGTTAAGTGACTTGCCCAAGGTCACTTCTCTAGTGTTTTTAATAAGAATGGTACTGTATTTTTTAAAAAGCTTTTTATGCATCCATTGAAATAACCATACAATTTTTGTTAATTTTGTTATTGATATGGTCAATCAGGCCAATAATTTTCCTGATATTGAACCAGTCCTGCAATCCTGGTATAAATTCCCCTTGATCATACTATATTATCCTGGTGATAAATTGATGTAATTTCTTTGCTAAAATTTTATTTAAAATTTTTGTATCAATATTCATTAGGGAGATTGAACTATACTTTTCTTTGTTTTGACTCTTCTTGGTTTTGGTATATCAGTACAATATTTGTGTCACAAAAGGAATTTGGCAGGACTCAGTGAGAGAATTCTAAATCAAACAAAAGATAGAGGTAATTATACAAGACAATACTAACAATTTTCATTATATAAAATTAAAATGCGTTTGTATGAAAAAATTACTGAAGATGGAATAAGGAGAGAAACTGAAATGGAAAAAAGTTTGCATCATATTACTGATAAGCATTTGTTATACTCTATTCACTGTGTACATTAGCTAAGTGATGGTACCCCTTTAATTTCTAATTCTTCACCCCTATAAAGAGATCTCCAGTAAAAAATTTTGTACCTGTAGGACTTCTTTTTCTTTCTTCAATCTCTTTGAATTTTCATATTTTTGGGACAAGGTTCCAGATCACTCTAGTATCCATGGATCCATGTACTTGTTTTCTATCAGTTTCTCTAAAATTTGTCATTTTCTTTTTTCTTTTTGGTCAGCTTTGCCAATTGGATGGTTGTGAAGAAGGAATCTTAAAGTTGCTTAATTTGGATTTCTCTACTGAATAGTGATTTGGATTGTGTTGGTGAGTTTTTGTTTTGTTTTGTTTTTGTATTTCCCATAGCTTGATAATTTAGTTTTCCTACCTTGGGAACTACTTATTCATATCTTTTGGTTCTTTATAAATTGGGGAGAGCTTCTTATTCTTATAAATTTAAATCAGTTCCATATATACATGTATGTATATATATGTATATATATATATCATGGAATTGATACTTTTTTATCAGCAAAAAACTTGCAAAGATTTTCCTTCTAATATGGTTGCATTGGATTTGTGAAAAACATTAAATTTCATGCAATCAAAATTGTCCAATTTATCTTTTGTGATCCTCTCTATCCCTTCTTTGGTTATGTAAACTTTCCTTATCTATAAATCTGAAAAGTAATTGATTTCTTCTTTCTGTAATTTATTGATGATGTGACTTTTTATATCTACCTCATGTATCCATTTTGGCATAGAGTATGAGGTTTGATCTATATTTAATTAATGTCAAATAGCTGTCAAATTTTTGAGCAATTTGAGTCAAATGATGATCCTTATTCTGGTAGTTGGGATCTTTGGGTTAATTAAATATCATGCCAAAATTTCCCCTTCCATCTATATGTTTCATATGATATTTCATTGCTAAACTTTTTTTTAAGTACCAAAAAATTTTTAATATTGGTGATTTGTAATACAGTTTGAGATTTGGTTTATTAGTCTTCTTTTCTTTCTACTTTTTTTTGTATTATTCCATTTTAGGTTCTTTATTATTTTTTTTAAAATAAAATTTTTCTTAGATGTATAAAATACTCCTTTGGAGTTTTGATTGATATGGCACTGAAGAAGTAAATAATTTAAATTTTAGTATCATTTTTATTAGGATAACCTAGTCATGAGCAATGAATTTTTCTTTAAATTAGATCTTTTAGAAATATTTTTTTGATGGAGGATGCTTTGTGGTTATATTCACAAAGTTCTTGTGTGTCTTAAAAGATAGCTTCTTTAATATTTTATAGTTACTTTTAATGAAAATCCTCAGTCTCTCACTGTTGGTAATAATTTATACATTTTGTTATTACTTTAAATGCAATTTTAATCTTTGTTGGTTTTTGTTGATAATGTTGAAATGCTGATTGCTTATATGAATTTATTTTATATCCTATAAATTTGTGGAAAATATTATTTTAATTGAATATTTGATTTGGGTTCCTTTGGATTCTCTTAATTATCTTTTTTTCTTTTTCTTGTCATATTTCTGTAGTTAGCATTTTTAGAACTATATCAAATATTAGTGGTGATAATGGATATTTTTGCTTTACCCTTGATATTATAAAGTCCTCTTTCTCCATTTTTTATAGCAATGGCCCTTTATTTTAGGTAAATACTGTTGTTGTTTAGTCATTTTCAGTCTTGTCTGACTCTTTATGATTCCTTTTGGGGTTTTCTTGGCAAAAAAAGATACTAGGAGAGGTTTCAGTTTCCTTCTCTAGCTCATTTTCCAGATGAGGAAACAGATAAACAAGGTTAAGTGACTTGTCCAGGTTCACACAACTAACAAGTGTTTGAGATTGGATTTGAAACTCCTCTTCCTGATTCGAGGATTGGAATTCTATGAACTGCACCATCTGTTACCAGATTAAGTAAATGTCCATTTATTCTCATGCTTTTTAGTATATATTTTTTTAAACACGGAAATTAGTATTAGTTATTGTCTATTATGTTTATTGTTTTCCTAATATTTAATCAAGATTTAATTTTTGGCATAAATCTAGCCAAGTGATAGTATATAATATTTTAAATATGTAATTCTAGGATAGTCTTTCATTTAATATTTTTGTTTCTGGATTTCTTTTTTTTCAATTTTGTCGCTTCTAAGTATCAAGAATATTTTTGAATCACTAAAAAATGTAACAGGATTCTTTATTTTCCTGTTTTTGCAATAAGCTTATATAATAAATTAATTTTTATTTGAATAGTTAATATAATTTATTTGTAAATACATTTGGTTCTTTTTTATTTTTAGAGTTCACTTATGATTTATTCATTTTCCTTTGATAATGTGCTATTTAAATAATTTATTTTTTGTTTGTTAATCTTTTTTTATATCTATTCAAGTCCTCTAAGTTATAAAGTATGTTAGCATCCAACTAAGCAAAATTCTTTCCTTTATTTCATCTTAAGTTGTTTTGACTTTTCCTTTTCATTTTTGATATAAAGACTTTCATTATCCTCTCTACTTTTAAAAATCCTTCTATCTCCTTACCTATTTTAGTAGATTAAAAAAATAGCTAGTAAAGTTTTTTTTGTTTGTTTTTGTTTTTGGCTTTTGCTTTTAATTTTGTCAATTTCTTTTTTGACCTTCAGAATTCCTACTTTAGTGTTTAGTTGTTTTTAATTTTTTTCACTTCATAGTTTTTTAGTTACATAGCAAATTTGTTGATTTGTTACTTCTTCTTTTGGATGAAATGATTTAGAATATACATTGTCTCCAAAGGGTTGTTTTCACTGAATTCTAAAAGTTTCAGCTTGTTTTTTGTTTCTTTTCTGAGATTTTCTATAGTTTCTTTTTTTCCCCTGAGGCAATTGGGATTAAGTGACTTGCCCAGGATCACACAGCTAGAAAGTGTTAAGTGTCTGAGACCAGATTTGAACTCAGGTCTTTCTGACTTCAGGGCTGGTGCTCTATCCACAGCACCACCTAGCTGCCCCTGATTTTCTATAGTTTCTATAATTTGTTCTTTGACTCAAATTCTTTAAAACTAAATTATTTAATATACAGTTAATATTGAAAGTTTTGCCCATATGCAATAATGCAATAAACACATAATGAGCAGTAAAGAATATATCTAATATTTCTGCTTTTCTGACTTTGTGAAGTAAAATACCTCAGTACATGATCAGCTTTGCAAAGATGGTATGGTTAGCTGGAAAATATTTAAACGCTTTCCTATAACTATTCAGTAATCACCAAAACAGTAGTATTGAATTTTTGTGAAGTTCTACTCAAGGCTTTAACTTTTTTCTTGTTTATTCTTTTGCTAGATATGTTTAGGTTTTAAAGGAGATACATTGAGGTCTCCCATTACTATAACTTACTATGTATTACTAAGTTTTCAGTTTTCCTTTGTCTTATTCAAATGAAACTATCTCTTTATCTTTACTATATGTAAGATAATTCCATTTCCTTTTTTCCTCCATAATATATTCTATTTTCCTTCCATAACTTTTTTCTATGACCTTTGACTATAATACCAGGCTCTGTCTTCATCAAAAAATGCCAGTGAGAGAATATTTGGTTCTTCTCCCCTATTCATATGTACACAATTCATCATTATAGAATCCCTTCCATCTGATCAAAAATATTTACCTTTCTATATTTCTCTTTATTCTTGTATTTGCATTTCAAATTCTACTCATTTGGAGAATTTTCATTAGGAATTCTTGCCAATCCTTTACTTTATTAAAGGTTCATTTTCCTCCTTGTCACATTAGGAGGCAATTTTAGAGGCAGAGGAAAGATGGCAAAGTAACAGAAAGTAGTACAAAGGCTCCTTCCAAAAATTCCCCCAAACAGATTTAAAACTTGCAACTGACCAAACTGATGATGAAATTATGGAAATGTCAATGATTACCATTGACTCCAACCCCAATACTCTATCCATTGTGCCACGTAATTACATGTTCAACATCTTTTTACCCGTCGTACATTCATGCAAGTCATACCATGTACCTAGAATTTACTTCTTTCATCTTTGCCTTTGCCTTGCATTCTTATTCTCCTTCAGTGCTCAGTTCAGATGCTTCCCTGAAGTCTTTCTTGACTTTTCTTCTTCATTACTGCTCTTTTCCCCCTTCCAAAAATTACCTTACAATTTTTTATCTTCATATAATCTCATTCCTGAAACAACTAGGTGGTGTAGTGGATACAATGACAGCTTTGGAGTCAGATGGATTTGAGTTCAAATCCAGTCTTAAACACTTACTATGTGACCCTGGGAAAGTCACTTAATCCTGTTTGCCTCAGTTTTTGTCATCTGTAAAATGAACTGGAGAAGGAAATGGCAAACCACTCCAATATCTTTGCCAAGAAAACCCTAAATGGGATCATGAAGAACTGGACAGGACAGAAATGAATAAAAATCTCACTCCTACCAAAGCCTGAAGCATTTTTCTTGAAAGACAGCTCTATGATTCTACCTGCTGAGGATATAGGAGAGAGGAGATGTGACTTTTGATTGGCTAAGAGACTTCTGAGTTCATAATACTATTTACTTTTGTGAAAAGAGAAGGAATTTATTTATATTATAAAAGGATGCTAGGAGAAGAGACATTGGAAAAATAGAGGTCAAGAGAGGATAAGTGTGAAATTTTGGGGGGTGGACTAGAGATCTCCTTGGAGTCAAAGATATGACCATTAATATAATCCTTGATTTCAAGCAGTTGACACCCTAGAGAATGATAAAAGGAAACTTTCCCTTCTCCCCATAAAACAATTTTGTCTTTGATTGAACTGAGATATTTTCTTGCTAATATTGTTCCCATGTTGAAAACTTGGTTTATTCTGGTATATCAAGTTGTTTGCCATAATCTTTATAACTTTTACAATTTCTACTTCCTGCTTACTTTAATAAAGAGGCTTACCAGCTATTTATGTTAGTATTTTGTGTAATCACATTTAGGGGGAGGGAGCTTAATTATTAACAATAAGTTGTTTTAGTAAACTCCCTTTCCCTTTAATAGCAATTAGAGAATGAAGATTTTTTTTTCTGAACTCCTTTTTCAAACCCTGTATTATAGATGTCTGATGTAATTCTAATCCAATATCCTCCTTAATATAGAAGAATAAAGAGGAAATTGCCCAACAATGATAAATCTGTTCCTGTATGTCTCTGCTACTCTTTGCCCCCCACAAGGCTGTACCCCTCTCTTTTCCTCTATACAAATATAAAATTTCAGACTGTCTTGAATATACAGCAGGCAAAATTCCACATCATGCATATATTTACATCACACATGGGCTTAAAAAGCAAATCAGTGTATTGGTTTTGTCAGATAAAATATGACTCATCCTGTACCTGTAGCACACTACCTTTCTGTAAAGAGCGAAGAGATATGTTTCATCATCAGTCCTCTGAAGCCAAGATGGTTCAGTGAATTGATCAGAGTTGTAATATTTTTCATTCTTGCTTTCTATTACATTGTTGTGGTCATTGCATAAATTGTTCTAATGTTTTTGCTTACTGTTTTTAGAAATAGCAATCCATACCAGTTGTCCCAAGTTTTCTCAGATTCCTCTTAGTTGTAATTTCTTGTGATTCTTTTAATTCATGGTGACAATATACCTTTACATTCATTTTCCATAATTTACTGAACCATTCCCAAATCAAAGAACATTCATTTTGATTCCAATTTCTAGATACCACAAAGGTGCAACTGTCTCATTTTTCTATATATGGAATTTCTCCCTCTGTCTTTGACCTTGAAATACAGTATTGCTTGACTAAAGAATACATATGGGACTTCCAGCAGTCAAGATTGCACAGTAAATAGTATATTGGCATAATTTTCCCATGTTTACCTCCAAACAACCATAAAATAGTGCCCTCAAACAAATCCTAGAACAGCAGAACCAGCAAAAGATGGGGTGAAACAATATTTTAGCCCAATAAATGTCTTATTTGAGTAAAAGGGGAGTACAGTCCAGGACAGGAAGCATCCTAGCAAGCCAGCAGCAAGCCCCAACTAAACAGATCAGTGGGAAATCCTGGGCTCCAGGGTGGTGGAGCAGTCACATGCCAACAACAAGATCCCCCATGAGCTTTAGCATAGCCAAGGTAATCAGCAGACCACAGCTGGAGAATCACCACCTGCTTCAGCACAGCCCCAGGCAAACAGGAATTTTCTAGTGACCAGACCAGTGCCAGGGTAGCCTCAGGAAAATGCAGAAACATCCTATTTGTCTTAGCACATGTCAAACACCCCCACCAGACCCCCGCCCAGTACTAGGTAAGTTGCCAGACCCCCACAACCTCCAATAGCACCAACCACCTCAACCCCATCCCTTCAGAACAGCACCAGATATAAGGGTCTGCTGTGGGCTTCAGGGCAATATCAATTCAGTACCATGTAAATATCTAGGGTCTGCAGCCACTGGCAGAAGAAACTTGAGATAATGCTTCTTCTACCTTTAAATTTAGAAGAAAGAAAAAAGCTCCCCTCCCCCCAAAAAAATCCCCAACAACAATTAAAAAATAATCTGATCATAAAAAGTTCTTATGCTGACAGGAGAGAAGACACAATCTCAAAAGGGACAACAATGTCAAAGCACTTATGGGTAAAACCCTAAAGAAAAATATGTAGTGTTCTCAAGTGCAGAAAGAATTAATGAAAAAATTTTTTTAAAAAAAGCTTAAAAATCCTGTCAGGAAGGTAGAAGAAAATTGGGGAAAGAAATGAAAGTAATGCAAAGTAAATTTGAAATAAAAAGTCAACAGCTTGGAAAAAGAAAATTGTTCAACAAGTAGAATTTGCCAAATGGAAAGAGAGATACAAAAATCCACTGAAGAAAACAATCCCTTAAAAAACCAACTTCTTAAAAGGTAGAAATGATAAATGTAAACTAATGACTCTATAAGATATTGAGGATAATCAAACAAAATAAAAAGAATGAAAAATAGAAGAAAATATAAAATACCCCACTGGAAAAAACAACTGATCTGGAAAACAGATCCAAGGAGAGATGATCTCAGAATAATTAGATAGTCTTAAATCCATAATTAAAAGTAGGACCTCAAAAGCATCTTTCAACAAATTATCAAGGAAAACTGTCCCAATATCCTGGAACCACAGAACAAAATAGTCATTGAAAGAATCCATCAATCACCTTAGGAAAGAGAAGTCAAGATAAAAATTCCAAGAACATTATAGCCAAATTTCAGAACTGTCAATCAAGGAAAAAAATACTGCAAGTATTTTGAAACAATTCAATATCAGGAAGCCATAATCAGGATTACACAAGACTTAGCAGCTGCATTATTAAAAGACCAGAGGTCATGGAACATAATATTCCAGAAGACAAAAGGGCTAGGACTACAACCAACACTCACCTTTGCAGTGAAAATAATCATAATACTTTAAGAGGAAAAATGGCTATTCAATGAAACATATTAAGCTTTCATAAGGAGAAAACCAGAGTTAGACAAAAATTTGATCTCTAATATCAAGACATAAGAGAAGACTAAAAAGAGAAAAAAGGGAAAAGAAACAATCATAACTGTGAATGTGAATGGGATAAAATCTCCCATAAAAAAAGAAATGAATAACAGAGTGAATTAGAAATCAGAATACACTTGAAGCAGAGAGACATATAGAGTAAAGGTAAGGGACTAGAGCAGAATTTATTATGCTTTAGCTGAAGTTTAAAAAAAAGACAGAGATACCAATAATGATTGAAGACAAAGCATAAATAAAAAATAGGCCAAGTCAAAGACATAAGGAAGGAAACTGTGTCTTGCTAAAAGGTACCATAGGCAATAACATAATAGCAATACTGAACATAAACACCAAGTATATAGCATCCAAATTCTTAAAGAAGTTAAGTGAGTTAAAGGTTCATGACTAGAAAAGTAAGAGTATTATGAAATTAAAAATAAATAATTTTGATTATATTAAATTAAAAAGCTTGTGCACAAACAAAACAATGCAACCAAGATTAGAAAGAAAACAGAAAGCAGAAACCTGAGAAACAATCTAAGGCCTCATTTCTAAAATATATATAGAATGAAGTAAAATTTATAAGAATACAAGATATTCCCCCCTTGATAAATGATCACATGATATGAACAGGAAGTTTTCAGACAAATAAATCAAAGTTATCTATCGGCATATGGAGAAGTATTCTCAATTACTTTTGATTAGAGAAATGCAAATTAAAGCAACCTGAAGTATCACTTCCTATCTATCAGACTGGCTATTATAACCCCCCAAAAAGGAAAATGACAAATGTTGGAAAGGATGTGGGAAAATTGGGACACTAATGCATTGTTGGTAGAGTTGTGAACTGCTCCTACAATCCTGGAAATATGCCCAAAGAGCAACCAAACTGTACATATACTTTGATCCAGGATTACCATTCCTGGGTCTGTATCTCAAAGACATCATAAAAAAGGGAAGAGGATTTACATGTGCAAAAATATTTACAGCAGTCCGTTCCATAGTAGCAAAATATTGGAAATTGAGGGTTTGCCCATCAATTGGGGAATGACTGACCAAGCTGTGATATATGAATATAATGGAATACTACTATGCAGTAAAAAATTATGAGCAGGGAGATTTCAGAAGACATCTGAAAAGATGTTGATGCAAAATGAAATAAGAAGAACTAGGAGAACATGTACACAAAGTTAGTAACACTGTGTAATGATCAACTATGAATGACTCAGTGCTTCTCAGCAACACAATGATCCAAGACAAGTACAAAGGATTCATGAAAGAAAATGCTATCCAAATCCAGATAAAGAACTGATGGACTCTGATTGAAGTATATATTTTCACTTATTTTATTCTTTTGTGTTTTTTCTTTCAATCTGTTTCTTTTTTCACAACTAAGTCTAATAAGGAAATATGTTTTATATGATAGCACATGCATAGTATAATTTCAACATGTTTTTTTTTAAACAATGGTTGGACTAATTAAGAGCTCTATTAACAATGCAATAGTGTGTGTCCTTCTTAAAGAAGGACAGTCCACCCTTTCAATTAAGATAAAGCATATCCTGGCTCTCTCTTTTCAAATCTCTCTAGACATGAGCCCTGAATCTGTGATTCTGATGAAAAGATCCAAGTTGGGCCCTGGCACTGACACAGAAGCTCAGCCTGGATGAGTTAATCAACTTTACTACCATTCTCCCACCTTCCAACTCACTTTTTAGCAAAACTCCTCCAGGCTTCCCATTTCACAAATTTTGGGAAGGAAAAAAAAATCCCCCAACAGAGTGTTCATTCTGCAGGAGGACAGAGGCATAGCTATTGCAATTATGGCCAAGATTGACTATTAGGAGAAAGCCCCCTGGAGCAATTGAATAGCACACCACACATTAAATCAAATGAGCAGACATTAGCATTGGTTGTAAACAATTTACTCTGCAGTGCTGCTGCCATCTTGGTAAATCCCTTAAGAATTAGATGTGAATTTCAACTTACCTTGTTAATTAATTCAAAACAAGGAAATATTCCTAAAATCAGCAACCTTTTCTATACTCAACAGAGAATTGAATGATGCATAAAAATGTTAATTCTTTATAATAGTGCCATGTACAATCATTTATTTTAAACTACAAACCATTGTGATACCTGAGGGGAAATGGAGAGTAGAAATAGCCATTGCATAAGGCATTTTTTATTATTAAAAAAGGATCAATGTGAAAAATAGAGAACACAATGGTTAGGAATGTTTCAGGGACATATGTATGGGTACACACATATAATATGCATATTTATGTATATATACATGTGTTGTATATATGTGTGTATATGTATACATATATATAAATATATACATATATATATATACAGACATCTTACTGACACTTTAAAGGAATTCTTCAATAGTCTTTTGCTCACTTAGCAAGCTAGGATATACCCACAAAAGTGTGTGAATATATATACATATATATGTACCTATATGTATGTAAACATATGTATGAATGCATCTATGCCTTGTTTACAGGATAAGAGACAACAAAGAATTTCCAGGAAAGACCTGGGACAGTTTTCAATACATTTCCAAACACCTACTATTTCATATGCTTAATTCACATTTGCCAACTTTCTAAGCTCTGTTTTATGAAATTTACAGCAATTTTACAATTATACATAAGAAGAGGTAAATTTTGTGTGGTAGAAAGAACAGTAAATTTGGAGTCAGAATTCTTGAGTCATTGGATTATGTTGAATTGGTTCAATCCCTGCTTCCATCACTCACTAGCTATGGGATCTAAGCAAATCATTTAACCTCTGAAGTTTTCAGGATCACAGATTTATGGAAAGGACCTTGAGGAAAGGCCCTCAGAAGTCATCCACTCTAATCTCTTCATTTTGCAGATGAGGAAACTAAGGCACAGAGAGAGGTCAACTGATTTGCTGAAGATCACACACGTATTAAGTAGCAGAAGGTCCAGTGATATTTCCACTGCCACAAAATACCAGTTTTCTTTTCTGTAATCCCAGTCTTTCAACAATTCGGCAGAATCAACAAACATTTCTAAAGTGTCTATTAAATTTAAAGCATCGTGCCAGTTGCTGTCTCCCTGAGAAATGTCCTGGCAATCTAGTGGGTGGACATTGAGCTGGGATGCTTTGTGTTTCTCTCAGAGGCTGGGACATGCCCTATGGACATTGAGTAGAGCTAAATCGAATACTGCCATGGGACTCCATCTTCTGTCTGTCCAGTCTAGGAGTGAAGGAAGGATGTTGAAGAAGAAGGGAGGGGGGTATTGTTGCTGAGCAGACGGCGTTCTCTGGAAAGTCTTTCGTCTCATATTGTGAGATTTGGGGGAAGGCAGGTGCTGGGGAATTTCCTGCCAGCTGTCACCTGTTTGGCTGTGTTGCTGGGGCTAGACTCATGAAAGGAACAGGGAATAGCTATATTATAGGGGCTTATTTTAATGAATAGATGGAATCCCTCTACTGTCACTTTCATAAATTAGATCAGGTCTACAGCTTGGCTTCTGTCTCAAACTCTATAACTCACTATGCTTCCCTCAAAATCAGGGGGGCTTTCCTGTTCTTGGTGTATTCCTTCCTCTCAAGCTTTTTAGTCACATGGGCCAGTGAATCAATCAAGAAGCATTTTATTAAGTGCCTTCTATGAGCTGGGCACTGTAGTACTCCAAAAGCATCTTCAAGGTGCTAAAAATCTAGCCAAGGAGATAATATGAACATATAAGAATGTATGTAAAATAGGTAAATGATGATGGGCAAAGGGAAAGGGGAAAGTTGTAAAAGCTGAGGAAATCAGGAAAGGCCTCATAGGGAACTATAGTAGTTGAGATGAGCTTCAGAGGAAACTAGTGGTTCTGAGACACATGAGGATGAAGTGCATTCTAGTTATAGCGGCCAGATGGTACAAAGCACAGAGGTGGGGAATGGAGGACCATGTGCAAGGAGCAGAGAAAAGGCCCAGTTAGCTGAACTGTGTGTATGGTGAAAAATGATGTGCAAAACTCTAGAATGATTGGGACCGGTTGTGAAAGGGTTAAAATGCAAAAGTTTATAGTGATTATAGAGTTAACAGGGAGCCACTGACATTTAGCCAGTAGGAGAATGGCACAGTCAGAACTGTACTTCAGGTAAATCAATTTGCACAAAATAAAAATGCACATTTTGGTCACAAATGGAAACAAGCCATGGAGTCTCTCTCAATCTCTTACTCTCTGTCTCTGTCTCTCTCCTTTTCTCTTTCTTTCTTCCTCTCTCCTCCCCCCCCCTCTTTCTGTCTCTGTCTCTCTCTTGGTCTCTTTGTCTTTCTGTCTCTCCCTTCCTTACTCCCTCCCTTGCCTCTCTTTCTGTCTCATTTTCTCTCTCTCTGTCTCCCTGTATCTTTCTATCTCTCTCTATTTCTGTCTCTGTCTCTTTTTGTATCTCTGTTTCTCTTTGTCTCCTCTTACTCTCCACTCTCCTCCCTTCTCCCTCTCCCTCTTTCTGTCTTACCCCCTTTTATCCCTACCCCCACAAACATAAAAAATTTCAGCTGTTCAATAGCTTACGTTCTATCAGGGGCAACAACTCATACATTTAAGTACATTATATACAAAGTAAATACTTAAAAGGCAATTTCAAAGATGGGGAGAAGCATGAGAGGATCAAGAAAAGTCTCATAGAAGAGAGTATAAATGTTTGGGGGCTTTGGAGCAGTTTATGTGATAAAGACTAAATTAATAATAACCATTGCTCTTTATATCCCTTAAACTTTTTGACATTCTTCTTATGCTTCTCGTCAATATATTAAGTGTTGATAGATTTATTTTTTATTGATACCATATAAGAGGTGAGCACTTTTAAAAAGTGCATCAACCTGTGCTGCCAATATTTGGAGGGGGCCACTAGGGTCTTCATCTTGTAGTAACAGATAAACAATGACTTCTGTTTAGAGAGATGGGATCAAGCTTGCTTTTGTGAAGTTCATAAAATGCTTTGTCATTACCTTCAGTGCCCTATTTCTTTCCAGTTTTTCAGAGAAGCTAAAATTTGTCATCTCCCTTGATGCAATTGATCTGTCATTCATCATATTAAAAATCAACATGTTTTCTGTTTTTTGTTTGATTCAACTCATGTTTTTGTTGCTTTGGACTTCTTACAACAATGTAAAGGATCCCAGATTTTCCATATTCTCAGAATTCTTTCTCTCCTGTGATTTTTTTTTTATTTCTTAAGCCTCTGTAATAAAGTTTCTCTTCATTGATTTAAAAAAAATCTTAGTATGTTTTAATTCCTTTTATCACTTAGCCTTTTAACCATTGATTTTAATTTCTGTTTAGGGGACTAAAATTTATGCTATGCTTTTGTTTTTAGGATTCAACTTATATAATAGGGCTTTTTTTTTAAACTGCATGTGCCAGCAAGACTTTTGAGGAAATCTCCTGATACTTTTCTTCAGTTATTCGATAGCTCTTTCAAATTGCTTCAATCATGGTGATACATGACACCTTTCAATGGTACCACCTTTCTTCCTATAGTCTTACCATGACAGTGGTTGCCACATAAATTCTGTATAGTTTGAGATGTTTTTTATACCTTCTGTCAAATATTGTGGGTGATGGTTATAATAGATACTAGCTTTTAAAAATTTACCATTTTGATATAACTGATCTGCTATTTGTATTCATACCATCAAACTCAAAAAGAGCTTGTCAGAAATCCAATTTACGCATTTCCATTTTTTTCAAAATCTTTTGAAATATTGGTGCTGTTTTTGTCAGTAATTCCATTATTGGGCATAATTCCTGTAGCAAAGATTTCCAGTGACCTTATGATCTTTCACTTTTCCCTCTTCAAATTTGTAAAGCTTCTTAATGCCCAATTTTGGCTAAGCTAAGCTTAAGGATAAAGTTAATTTTTGTGATAGCTTTGCTAGCATTATGTTATTATGTGAGGGTACCTTTGACAAAATTCTGTACAAAGCCCTTGTTTATAACTGAAGAGATTTGTTTCTACTTCTGGTAAGATATAGTACTGCTGTATCATGAAAATGCTTATATCTTCAGAGCAGTACATATTCATTTGTGTTAGCATAAAGGTCAGTATAATTTATCCTGCAGCATTCCCAACAGGTAGAGTATGGGTATTTCGGTTTCTGGTGCATCTTGACTTTTTGTTGGCACTAGAAGATGAAAAAACGCCAATTACTCCCTGACTTCCATGCCAGTCTAATCATCACAGTGGTTTTGAGTTAGGTCAACCTGCAATCCTAACCCGTTTCATCTCTTTCTTAGATTCATAAGATGAGTTTCTTCTCACTGGTCAAGGTGATAACCTAATCAGTGATATTGCCATAGCTTAATTTGCTAGAATTTCAGTGTCCTTGCCAAGTTGTCAGAGCTGCTACTGTTCTCAAAGGAGAGAGTCTCTGTTGTACATCACCTAACTGACATTCCTTAACTTTGAAAATGCTATAGTGCCATCCCCCTCCCCCATAATACACACAGATGATGAAATAGGCTCTGGGGGTACATTATTATTCTTATTACCAACTATTACATAAAATTGCACTCCTGGTCAGACAAATGCAACTAGCACCCTCACATTTAGCTGACTAAAATACAAGGAAAGTAAGATAGATTAGATATATAAATGAATAGATGGTTGGATGGATGAATAGATAGATAGATAGAGAAATAGGTCTATAGGTAGATAGATAGATAGATAGATAGATAGATAGATAGATAGATAGATAGATAGACAGATAGATGGATAGATAGATAGATAGATAGATAGATAGATAGATAGATAGATAGATAGATAGATA
>JAJPUD010000495.1:356959-368255 GCA_023553655.1 Myrmecobius fasciatus
ATAGATAGATAGATAGATAGATAGATAGATAGATAGATAGATAGATAAAGAAATAGTTCTATAGGTAGGTAGATAGATAGATAGATAGATGGAGCATTGTGCAAATCACTAAGGGATGCAAATACAATAAGATGATAAAATAAAACAGTTCCAATTGGAGAGAATGACATAAAGGAGAACTAGGTAGAGGGAGTAATTGTGGGGGCAAGATTGATGGTGAGGAGGTAGGGATATTGAATTAGGAGTGAAATGTGTATGGCTGGGGCGTATTTTTGTGTTGGAGGCACAGCCCCAAGAAATCTCTCTCCTTAAAATCAACAGATCTTTTTCCTACTTGTCATTGTGCTGAAGTGAGTGACAGGCTACATAAGTAGTTTTGGAAAATATCATTTTTGTTTTAATTTCAATGAACTTTTATGAAGCACCATTGTGCTAAATAAAGGACAATATTAGACCATGAAAATATTAAGATGAATATAATTCAGACTTTATTCTTAGGATCTTGTATTACTTTAATGGGGAAATAATCATGCACTTAAATCATGATGAAGAGAAGAGAAAGATAAGTGTAAAAAAGTTGTCTGGGCAAGGTGCTTTGAGAAATTTAAAGAGGGAGATACCACTTATACCACTTATAACTGTCAAGAAAAATTTCATGCAGGTAATACAACCTGAGTTGCCCTTGGAGAAAGATGATGAGGGTCAGAGGAGGAGTACATTTTAAGCATGAGGAATGGTATGAACAAATGTGATCCAGTTTGACCACAGCATAGTCCATGTGAAAGAGAGTAGTGGGAGTTAGGAGCAGAAAGGTAGGTTGGGGTCAGAATGCAAAAGGCCTTGAATGTTGAGTCAAGAGTTTTTGTATTATGACAAATGTTGGTGGGGATGTGGGAAAATTGGGACACTGATACATTGGTGGTGGAACTGTGAAAAGATCCAGCCATTCTGGAGAGCAATCTGGAACTATGCTCAAAAAGTTATCAAGCTGTGCATACCCTTTGACCCAGCAGTGTTTCTACTGGGCTTATATCCCAAAGAGATCTTAAAGGAAGAAAAGGGACCTGCATGTGCAAGAATGTTTGTGGCAGCCCTTTTTGTAGTGGCTAGAAACTGGAAACTGAAGGGATGCCCATCGATTGGAGAATGGCTGAATAAATTATGGCATATGAATGTTAGGGAATATTATTGTTCTGTAAGAAACGATCAGCAGGACGATATCAGAGAGGCCTGGAGAGACTTGCATGAACTGATGCTCAGTGAAATGAGCAGAACCAGGAGATCATTATACACAGCAACAACAAGACTATATGATGATCAATTCTGATGGACATGGCTCTCTGCAACAATGAGGTGATTCAAACCAGTTCTAATTATTCAGTGATGAAAAGAGTTATCTATATCCAGGGAGCAGCCTATGGGATCTGAGTGTGAACCACAGCATAGCATTTTCACTCTTTTTGTTGTGGTTTGGTTGAATTTTTTTTTCTCATTTTTTTCTTTTTTGATGTGATTTTTCTTGTACAGCGAAATAATTGTATAAATATGTATGCCTATATTGGATTTTTTTTTTACCATGTTTAACATATATTGGATTACTTGCCATCTAGGGGAAGGATTGAGGGAAAGGGGGGGGAATTGAATCACAAGGTTTTTCAAGGATCAATGTTGAAAAATTATCTTTGCATATGTTTTGAAAATTAAAAAAATTTCAATAAAAAATAAAAAAATAAATTATTGAACTCAAATAAGTTTATATTTTATTTATCAGGCAATGGTGAACTATTAAAAAGTTTTTTTGTTTGTTTAAAAAAAGTGACAATTATCACAGTGCATTAAGAATATTGCTAAGATGGTAGTGTTATGGATCGGTTGGGGAGGAGAAAAACTGGAAGAAGGTAGATCGGTTAGGTGACTCTCACAGTAGCCTAAGTGAGAGGAGGTGAAGATCTAAGGTAGGGAAATCTTAATTAGACTAGAAAGGAAGGAGCAGATATGAAGGATATTTCAGAGGTAAAATCAATGGGATTTAGAAACTGATTGGGTGTGGGGAGTGCAGGAAAGAGCCAAAGAAAATTATAAGGTTAAAAACTTGGATTACAGGTAGGATGGTGATATCAGCAGTAGCAATAAAAAAGGTTAGAGTACGTTTTTACAATATAATGCAACATAATTGCTTTCAGAAGAAAATGTCTCAGCAACATCTTGTGCTGGTTCTGTGCTTTTTAAGGTTTGATATATGGATATTAAATGGACTTAGATAAATTAAATTTATTATGAAACAGTAAAAAGAATGTTTGATCTCAAATCAAAAGCCCTGGATTTGAATTCCAGCACTTTATCTTAATACCTTTATGACCATAGACAAATAGCCTTCCTGGGTTTCCTCCTCTATATATAAGGGTGTTAAATTAGATGGAATTTCTCTCTTTCTGTAGTCAGGTAACTGATAATGTCTTGTGGTTTTTTCCTCTATAAGTTCCAGGGAAATTGGTTTCACAAATTTACCTTTGTCTTTTCTCCTTATTATTTCCGGGAGCTAATTATGCCAGATGGTCACAAAATTCAGTAAGCCCTCAAAGGAGGGAAGAAATCTTTTCCTTCCTTAGACACTGAATAGAAAGACTGGCTTCTTTGCTCTGTAGTACATTCTGACAAAATTTCTACTAGCCACTACATTTTCCTTATTACCTAATTTATAAAAAACATTCACTTGGAATGCAATAAAAAGCAATTTATCTTTACCTAGGGATAAAACTCATTTAAGAGTACAAACATCAAATAAACAAGGTTTTTTAAAAAGCAGGAAACTTCAAAAGGACATGCAATACCATTTTTTCAAGCATAGTGAAACAGCGGGAAGGAGGGAGAAGTGGAGAGTGGATAAATTCACCCAGTCCCACCAGTGCCATAAGGCAGGCTCATTCAGGAAAGTAGCAAGTTCTGTGCAGGCAAATCATTCCTTAAGTGGTTCAGTGAGTCAGACAAGTCAGAGTACTCACAATTATAGTCAGTCTTATAGTCCATCTGGGGCAGCAGTTCTACTTGCTTGCAATCAAGTCTGAGCACTAAAACACATCTGTACCCAACGCTTCAACATATTTGGTCTTCCCTCTTGTGGATCTTCATGCTCTTCTTTCAGCTAGAAAACCACACTGCCCCAGCCATCTATAAAGGGCTACATTAGAGGTAGAAGGAGGTTGGGGACCAATGCTATCTATCCACTCATTTTATGGCTAGGAAACTAAGATTCAGAGAGGACAAAAGACTTTTCCAAGACCACACAGGTAATAAATAGCAGAGATGGTGTGTGAACACTTGTTTTCAGATGCTAAAGTCAATAGGCTTGCCAATAAATTATCTTTCAAGTTCTAAATCAGATGATAAAAAGAAATGGGGATTTTGTTGTTCTGTCTACAGATGTTTTTTTTTTTCCAGAGTCAGTCCCCTCTCATTTTGTCAGAAACAATGTGTTATTTTGATAACTCTTTATTTTCCACATTGCAGTTACCCATGTCATTAGTGGATGTAATTAGGTACCCCAAACCACATAATTACTCAGCTGCTTCTGCCTTTAAAACATATTCACATAAATTATCATGAAATCTGATGGTGGTGGAGGAAGTGTTTGCTTCCTATATGCAGAAATCTGTCTGTGAGCAAGTCTTGGCATGAATTAGAGAGAGAAAAAAATCAAGCATTTTTTTTTTGTTTTGTTTTGTTTTTTTTAACTTTGTTGTTCCATCTGTTCCAAATGTGTGAAACTGTCCTGTTAGCATGGTAGGGCAGGCTGATTTTTTTTTGTCATCTTAAGTGGATTGTTTTCTGTTCTTTGTTGAAACACGCAATAAAAATTTTGCTGTGGAAGGAAAAGGGAAATGATAAAGGGAAGGAAATAAAGATGGAAGAAGGAAGAAGCAAGGAATGAAGGAAAAAAGAAAGAATGAAGAAGGAAGGAGAGAAGGAAAGAAGGGATGGATAGACAAGAAGGAAGAAAGAAAGGAAGGAAGGAAAGAAGGGAGAAAGGGAGGAAGCAAGGGAGAAAGGAAGGGAGGAAGGGAGGGAGGAAAGAAGAAAGGAAGGGAAAGAGGGAAGAAAAAAGGAAAGAAGAAAGAGAGAGAGAAAGGGAGGGAGGAAAGGAGGAAAGAAGGATAGAAGGTAAGGAGAGAAAGGAAAGAAGAAAATGGATAGATAAGAAGGAAGATAGGAATGAAGGAAGGAACTCCTATATCATATAAACACAGTCAAGCAAAATATAGTCTAACCTTGGTCACATGACCACAATGAATTTCTTATTCTGAGTATTTGTCCATCATCTCTTGTGGTGGGTGGCATTCTTCTTAATCAGTTTTCTGGAATACTGTTTGATCATTGATTAGAATTCTTTGTCTTAAAATTTAAAAAAATTGTCTTGTGAGTATGGGTCTAGAAATGGTATAGCTGGGTCAAAGGATTACTATTAGTAATATTAGAAAGGATTACTATTTAGTAACTTTTTGCTCATAATTCCAAATTATTTTCATGCTGGTTGGATTGGTTTAGTAACTTTTTTGTTTATAATTCCAAATTATTTTCAGACGGTCACAACTCTACCAACAGTATATCAGCTTTAAATATTTGTGATTTTTTTTTATTCTAATCAGCACAGGGTAGAACCTCAGAATTGCTTTAATTTGGATTTTCCTAATTATTAGGAATTTGAGACAGTTTTTTTTTCAAAAGGCTATAGATAGCTTGGATTTCTTCTCTTGAGAATCACCTGCAATATACTTAGTCCATTTAATATATGGAGGATAGCTCTTATTCTGATAAATTTGAATCAGTTCTTATATTCCCTAAAAATGAGACCCTTATCAGAGAAACTTGATGTAAAGAATTTTCCCAGTTAACTGTTTTTCTAATTTTAGCTCAATTACATTTATTTGTATAGAAACTTTAATTTTGCATAATCACAATTATCCATTATATCCCCTGTGAGCTTCTCTATTATCATGTTTGGTTATGAACTCTTTTTCATTCCAGTGATCTGTTCTTTGTTTCTCCTTAGCTTATGATAGGTAATAATATAGGTCACATATTGATTTAGAGCTTATCTTAGTTTATAGTATGATGTATGTTGGTTTAAACCTAATTTCTGTCTTACTGCTGGGTAGTTTTCCTAGCAATTAAAAAACAAAGAAACAGTGAATACTTATCCTAGTTGCTTTGGTCTTTGCATTGATTGAATTATTGAGTTTATTTGTTTCTGTATGTTGGCATTCAGAATTGGCTAAACAAATTGTTTTGCCAATTGATCCTTCTTTTGTTTTTAACTAGTACAAAATGTTTTGATAGTCACTGCTTTGTAATATTATTTGATCATGTCACCTTCCTTCCTATTTTTCCCCATTATTTCCCATGAGATTCTTGATCTTTTGTACTTTCATATGAATTTCATTATTATTTTTCCAGTTCTATAAAACAAATCCTTGGTAGTATGATTGGTAAGTCTCTTAATAAGTAAAGAGTTTTAGGTAACATGAGCAATTCATATTTCTCCATTTATTTGTATGCATTTATCTAAATAGTATTTTGTAGTATTTGCATCATTCTTGTCTATATTTTGGTTAGTAGACTCCCAAGTAGTTACTTTAAATGAAATTTCTTTTTTTAATCTCTTCCTATTATTTTTATTGCTATCATTGAGAAATACTGTGTATGTGAATTTATTTTATATTCTGCAACTTTGTTGAAGTTACCAATTGTTTCAATTAATTTCTAGTTGAGTCTCTAGGTTCTCTAAATAAACTATCCTATGATTTTCAAAAGACAAGAGAAAGACAGGGAGAGGAAAAGGGAGAGGGAGAGGGAGAGACAGAAAGAGAGATCATTTTGTTTCTTCTTCATCTATGTTTCTTCTTTCAATTTCTTTTTTCTTATCATTGCTGTAGCCAGCATTTCAAGTACCATGTCAAATAGAAGTGACAACACAAGATTTGTTTGCTGAATACTTTATCTCATTGAGAAGGGAGAGAACAAATGAACGTTGATGTAGTGTCTACATTGTGCCAGGCATTGTGCTGTGTGTGTGTGTCTTAATTATTTATTTTCAAAACCACCTTAGGAAGCAGATGCTATCACTCCCATTTTAGAGTTGAGGAAACAGAGTTTCAGTGATTTCTCCAGTCATACTACTAGTTAGTTTATTTGAGGTTGGATAAAACATTCTAGATCATGGACTTTTAATTTGAGCCCCACAGATTTACTTTGTTTTTTAAATAATTGTATGTCAATATAACTCATGAACTGAGTAATTCTGTGTGTTTTATCTTATGGATTTAATGACATTATTCTAAAAAAAGACCCAGAATTGTGATATATTCTTTCTTGAAAGGAAAGTCACTAAGGAAAAACAGAATATGGAAAGAATAATGATGGAGCAGGCATGAAGCACACCAAATGAGCATTAGATTTGGTGTCAGAAGCCTGGGTTCAAGTGTTGGCTCCCTTACAATTGTATGTTTATGTCACCTAAATGGAACAAACCTCATTGTCTCCATTTGCATATAGCAAAAAAAATCTTATTTCTTAGGTCTTGCTCTGCCAGAAGCAGCCAGTTCTGCAGCTTTCCCATTCCCTTGTATGGGAAGTTGTCCCAGGGTAATTTTAGTAATCTGTTTCAAGTGTTTTCAGGGGAAACTAAAGAGATGTGGCAAGTAGACCAATAAGAAGAGATGGAGGTCCCTCTGATCTCTGAGGCCCAGAAAGGATACTGATGGGAACAAGGCAAAAACTTTTATTTACCAGATCATTGAATGAGACTGAAGAGAAAGAACATGAGAAAGGAACATTCTCATAGTACCTGGAATAGATGAACAGAGACTGAGTTAACATACAGAGACCCGGGTATACAAAGGCAAAGTCATAATCACAGTCAATTATCATTTTAAATTATTAAACACCTGTTCTGTGCCAGGCACTCTACAAAGTACTGAGAATATGAAGCAAGCAAAAGAATACCGGCTCTCAAGGAGGTCAGTCTAATGGGGGAGACAACAAGCAAACAACTATCTACAAACATGAGATATAGGAGATAAGTTGGGACTGGTGTCCGAGAAGACACTAAGATTAAGGAGAACTGGGAAAAGCTTCCTGCAGAAAAAAAGCTTTCAAGAGGCTGTGCAACTTAGAAGTGCTAATGAGCTAAAGGCACACTTTTGAGGCAGTAGTCATTTTTCCAGATAGCCCAGGAATTAGGTGGTCCAGTGTAGCCTCAGACACTTAGCAGCTTATCTCAGATAAGCTTGTAAAGATAAAATGAAATGATATATGTAAATCACCTCACATAATATCTGGCACATAGTAGGTGCTTACTAAATGTGTGTTTCCTTTCCTTTCCTTCAAAAGAACTGAAGAGAAGCAGATGATTTTATCTGTTGGAGAGGGTCAGAGCTCCAGATGAAGGAGCTGAGATGCAAATGAACTGAGTAGTAACTGCAAGAAATTATTGCCATTGGCACAAGAAATATAAAACTTTGTCCAAGCATTAAACTCCAAGAAAATTTGGTAACTCCTTGATACAAGATATATTGTAGTTAAAAAGATGAAAAAAGGAAAAAAAAAGATATAGCAAGATAGTTGATTTAGATCCTTCCATCTTCTGGTTTCTTCCATAGATGTCATTTTTAACTAAGGAACTAAAGTGATCTCATCATATAAACTTCTCCTAAAGCAAGAACTGCTTTCAACATTTAAGAGAAAAAAAATTAAAGATTTTATTTTATTTTCTTGTTCTAAGAAAAAAAAGAAATTACTGCCACATGCTGGGAACTGAGGGGGTCTACAAAAGTCAGAAAGAAGTGACTAGTGATGAATAGAATTTTGGGGGGAGAAATGCTATTTGGCACAGAGGCCTAAGAAGGAAGCACCTGTCCTCTTGCTGATACTCAATTGCATTCAAGACAAATTGCAATCCCCTTTCTGGGTGAGTTTGGGCCTGATGACCTCCTTCAACTTCGATTTTCTAAATTATAAAATGAGGGGAATTTACAATGACCAAAAATAATTCCAGAGGATTCATGATGAAACATATTGCCCACTTCCTGAAAGAGAGATGATGAACTCAGAGTGCAGATCAAGGGGAATTTTTTTGGATGTGGCCAATGCAAGAATTATTGTAGCTGTTTTTTTTTTTGCTTGATTATATATGTTTGTGAAGCAGCTAGATAGCACAGTGGGTAGAATGCCAGGTCTGGAGTCAGGAAGACTGCTTTTTGTGAGTTCAAATATGCTTCAGACACTTATTAGCTTTGTGACCATAGGCAAACCACTCAACCTAGTTTGCCTCAATTTACTCACCTGTAAAATGAGCTGGAAAAGATAATGGCAAATCACTTCAGTATCTTTATCAAGAAAGCCTCAAATGGTGTCATGAAGACTCAGATGTGACTGAAAAATGACTCAACAACAACAAAAATATGTTTGTAAGAGGAATTCTGTTTTTTTGTTTTTGTTTTTGTTTTCTCTGTATAGGCAGGTGGAGTTAGAAGTGGGAAGAAAAACAAATAGCTTTGAAAGTGAAATAAAATTTAATTTTAAAAATGAGGGAAATTGGACTAGATGCCTTTTGAGCCCTTTTAGTTCTATTTCTTTAACTGTAGTCTTCAATGGTGATAGTTCAAGGAATTTTGAGATTTTCTGTTGATTACAAGAAGCTTGATTTGATTTTTAAGCTTCATCTAATTTGCATCACAGAACTTTAAGTTCAAAGGGCTTTTAGACATCTTTTAGTCCAATCTGCCTATTTTAGAATTTAGAAAACTGAGAGTGAGAGAGGGGGAATGTACTGGTTGTCCTCTCTGACTCTCCATGATATGTTTGCTTGGCATACTTCCCAAATAAAGGGCAGCCCAGTATTTGAATTACTGAACTTCAAGCCCAATTTCTCTGATTTGGTGAGGTCTATTCTTCTGGAAACGTCTATGAAATCTAAAAGAATCCCTTAAATTTATTATGTAATCACTTTTGCATTAGATTTCTTCATTTAGAAGTAATTGCTTTAGAATAGCACATATATCTGCATATCTATCTTCATTAAGCTCTTCAATATTGTTTTCTAGCTTTACAATATTTTTATTATTGAACCACCTATTTCAGTTTCTTCCTCCTAAAGAGTTAGAACTGTATTGATAATGACTATGGGTATAGTTGGACAGATTTGTCAGTTTGGGAAACGTAAAGATAAAGGGATCTCTAAACTTCATCTCAAGGTCTTAACATAAGGATTGAGCATCCCAGCCCAACCTTGGGGCCAACCTGTCTTTTGCAATGACTATCCTGGAACTACTGAGCTACAGATTTTGAAGTAAGAAAACCTACATATCTGCTTTCCCGTCAAGATTATAAGAATAATCTATATCAAAGGTATCTATGATGAAGGTAACCAACACTTGTCAGAGATATCTCTTCTCTATACAAGGGAAAAATCAAATGTCCTTTTGTCACTGCCATTTAAGGACAGTATAGTTTATAAAGCTCCAACAGAGCACATTTTGTAGGAACAAATATGAATGAGTTTTCTATCTGGAAACATCCAGGAGGACCATGGAAGAGCTATTCTTAGCTCTCACTCTCCATTTGAGATGGCTATGGTTATACAATTTACTAAATTTTGCTGGGAGGTAATTTTGTCCATGTGCTATCCCTTTCATATTTCTGTTAAATATACCAAATAAGCAGACATTCAAAGAGCATTTGCTACTAAAAAAAGAATGGATTAGGAAGACCAATCATTTCTCTAGTCTCTGAAAATGAATCCACTGAACTCTTAACAGGAAGTAACTTACCAGTCACACAGAAAGTTAATGGAGGACTCAATAGCTGTGTGATCTTGGATAAGCCAATTTCCTTTTCATCATCGGTAAAATGAGGGGGCCCGAGGAGTCCCAAAGGTTAACCTTAAATAACAAAATTGACATCATCCTGTAGCATTGAAACCATAAAATAACAGTAGGAGAAGGCTAATGCTTCTGAGCAATAGCTATTGTGGGCCCTCCTTCAATGAATGGGGCCATATCAGTTATACCTGACACTCCAAGGGCATCTAAGTTAAATATTTCATTTTGTGAGTGGAACAAAGGGGCAATTTGTGGACACACCAAAAGACCAAGGAATACTAACCCTCTTTCAGGATGGAATGCTCTCTCGAAGCTAAAACATGCTGCAGACCAGTATTATTTTTCTTCTAAGTTGTAGTATAACTAAGTTATTTATTCTTTGTCCTATTCCTGTTATCACCTGTGAAATCCCTAAAGTGAGTAGCATTTTTAAAAAAAGGACAGCTTCCTACCACCTTTGTGCCATTTCCTGAACTGAGCTTTATACCATATGAAATATCCAGGGGTAGCTGGCTAAAGAAGTTTCAAGAAATGGAAGGTGATGGATACCAGAGGAGGTTGGGAAGTAGAATGTCAAGTTGCACCAGATAATCTTGAAGATCTCTTCTGGATATAACTGTCTAAGAATCTAAATTCCCAAAGGGCATATGAGCTAGGTGGTTAATTATGGATAGTTAATTTTTGAATATTCATCAACCAATTAAAAACCCAATCTTTGTAGATTATAAAGTGTCTATCAAGATCTATTTATTTCCATGATTTTGTGGTTCTTCTGGTGTTGATGCATCATAGATAATTTAAGTGTTGACAGAAAAGATAGATTTTGGAACAATAAGCCTGAAAAGAGGGATTGACTGCATAATGTTTAATTGGCAAAGGGGAAGGATTTCCATCTTTTGAATTTGCAGACATCTATTTCCCAACTAGTTTTGCTAGTTCCACATGGCAGTAGTTGGACATCTCATATGGTCTGCCTTGGCTTTGTTTTTGATGGATTTAGAATGAAAACAGGCAAAAACTTTGGTTCCCCAAACTACAACAGTGGGAAGCAGGAATATCCAGTGGTTCATTTTGTTGGACTTTCACTGTGGCCAGTCCAATCTAATCTAAAAACCATTTATTAAGAATGTACTATATGCAAAACACTAAACTAGGTACTGTGGAGACAAATTCAAAATAAAAAAAAAACAATCCTTATTGATTTTCCATTGGTGAGATAGAACACATAAATATGCATACATACACATGCACACATACTTGCATATATGTATATATATATATATATACCCATACACACATATATATAGATAGATATACATATATATTATATATATACATATATATACAACCACACACAAACATAAACAGGTATAGAAACATGTCCATATATATGCATACACATATATGTGTATGTTTGTGTA
>JAJPUD010000495.1:368265-381294 GCA_023553655.1 Myrmecobius fasciatus
AACATGTCCATATATATGCATACACATATATGTGTATGTTTGTGTATGTGTATGTGTGTGTAAGTATGATGTGTCTATAATCACTTGAGGAAGGAGAGAGTGACAATGAGTAACAATGGGAACCATAGCACCTGACTCAAATCTGGTCTCATACATTTACTAGTTATGTGACTGAAATCTATCCTCCTCAGTCTCAATTGTGAAATGAACATAATAATAGTACTTGCCTCCCAAGGATATTGGGAAGATAAAATGAGTTGATGTTCGCATAGTGCTTTGCAAACCATAAGGCACTATCTAAAAGCTTCTTATCATTAACATCATCATTATTTCATGTTTGTTTAACAAATTCCTATTCTTTGAGCTGAGGAATGTCTTCACATTATGGAAGAGTCGGGAAATCTGTGCATGTACATGAAATTGCAAATGCAAAATTCATCCAATTTACTATACATCTAGTAAAAACCTATAAGACATATCTTTTATGTCACAGTGAAACACCCTTTGAACACCAGTGTACTAAGGGGATCAAAAAAAGTTTCCCATGGAAGCAAACATAAAAGTGGAATCTTGTGCAAAGGTAAATTCAATATATCTTACCTGCTTCTAAGTTTCCAAGCATCAACATTTATCAGTAATAGTCTGATTACTATCAGCTTGTCACATATCCCCCTTAGAACTCAAGGTTAACAAATTTAAGGAACATTAGTTTTCCAATAGCTTTTCAATAGTTTCTGAAGTCTGTTGGCAACTTTATGGTTTAAACTAATGATCAGACTTTAAAATCTAGAAAATACATTGTCCACAACAAATCTATAAGGTAAGTGGTTCAAGTATTATTATTCTCATTTTAATATGGGAGGCTCCAAGAAGTAGCCTTGATCTTGACTCAGCCAAGATCACACAGCTAGCAAGTGTCAGAATAATGTTTCAAATCCAGACCTTTTGGCTCTAAGCCCAATGATCTTGATGGGTCTTGTTTAAAATTAAAAGAAAACATTTTTTTTTTATTTGTTCCACTTTTATTTATTTATTTATTTTTATTTTATTTGCAAAACATATGTATGGGTAATTCTTCAACATTAACCCTTACAAAGCTTTCTGTTACAAATTTTTCCCCCTTATTCCCCACTCCTCCCCTAGATGGCAGGAAGTCCACTACATGTTAATTATGTTAAAATACTTGACAAATAGAATATATGAATACATTTCTCCACACCTATCATTGTTGTGCAAGAAAAAACATATCTACACGAAAGACATATCAGATAAAGGAAACACAATATAAGCAAACATCAATCGAGAGTATGAGAATGTTACGTTGTGGTCCACATTTCACATCCCTCTCTCTGGGTGTATATGGCTTTCTACAGTGAACAACTGGAACTGGTTTGAGACAATTCTTTGTTGCAGAGAGCCATGTCCATCATAATTGATTATCATGTAATATTGTTGTTGCCGTGTATAATGATCTCCTGGTTCTGCTCATTTCACTCAGCATCAGTTCATGCAAATCTCTCCAGGCCTCTCTGAAATCGTCCTGCTCGTCATTTCTTACAGAACAATAATATTCCATGACATTCATATACCATAATTTATTCAGCCATTCTCCAATTGATGGGCATCCATTCAGTTTCCAGTTTCTAGCCACTACAAAAAGGGCTGCCACAAACATTCTTGCACATGTGGGGGGCCCTTTCCTTCCTTTATGATTTCTAAAAGAAAACATATTAAGAGAACCAAGTAACCCAAATCAATATAGGGCATGGATTATAATGGAAGCTAGAAAAAATGATCAAACATGGAAGAGATCTGTAATGATCTTTATAAGAAACTCCTTATTATCACAATCAATAGAATCCCACAAAAAGAGTCTAATGTCATAGACATGGATATGTTTCTTGAGGAAGAAGAAATGATGCTAAAGAAACTAAGGATGGGAAGGGCAGTTGGCCTAGACCAGATATACATGGAGAAGGTCCATGCTGCAGAAGCCACAATTTAAAAACATTGAGGGATTGATTCTTAAGAACCTGAAAAAGAGGAAGATACCAAAGATTGGGAAAAACAAACAAACTCAGACTTGATTTTTTTAAAGACAGCTGAGGGAATATTAATAACTACCAACCTATATGACTGCTTTCTCATCTCTACAAGATAATAATAATAATCCATATTAAAGGCATCTGTGATGAAGGCCTAAAAAGGCATCAGACAGGCTTTCATAAATAGATTCTACAGCAGACTGTGTCTGTAGAGATGCACAAAGGACCAAAAGGTAAATGAATCTTGCTGCAAAAGCAAGATTACACTGCATATTTTATTTGTTAATGATAAAAAAAATAATTTTTGATTCAATAATTTGTTACTTTAAAGCCTGACTCACAAGATGTCTTTTATGAATATCTCAAAATTTAAGAATCAAGATTTCTTATGTTATAGATGTGGCTCCAACATTGACATTTTCTTAGTTTTGGTTTGTTGTTGGGATGAAATGGACACTTGCAAATCACTGAACATTTAATAAAGGAGATTTTTTTTGCCCTGACACAGTAAGGATATGGAACAAGTGACACTTCTGAAAATCATCTGGGTCAGTAATTCATCAGGGTATGATGACTTCCAAAGTTTTAGGCCTCCCCCAAATCCGAGAGGCCCAAAGTACCTGTGGCTGGGACTTTTTATGCCTCTCGATCAGGAAGCTACAACAGGAAAACTCAAATTAATGAAGTTGGGAAAGGGGAAGAAGCTACATCAGGGAAACTGGGACTAAAAGAAAATACAGATTATGTAACAAGTTGAAAGATATAAGAATAAAGATAACTGTTCTGATTATTAGAATTGGAGTGATGCATGAAAAAAGGGAGAAATGTTTGCCAAAGGTATTTGCCTCAAACATGTGGTATTATACAGTTTAGAGTATGAATTAAAGGGGAAAACTCTACATGATGGTCTCTGATATTTTTTTTATGGATGACATTATGCTGATTGCATTAAATCTCAGAATATTGAAGAGCCTATTAAATTAGACCTATAATCATGAAAAATATTTTGGCTCAACTGTCCAAATAAGAACATTTAGGTGGATGAAGAAAGCCTAATGTCCAAATAATGATATGCTATGTCAATTTTTTAAAACTGTTTTACCTTTTTCAATTATCAAACATTCATTTATTTTTTTCCTTCCACCGACTAGAGAGAAAAAAGACACATAAACATACATACATACACACACAGATAGAGAGAAACAGAGAAAGAAAGGGAGACAGAGACACACACACACAGAGACAGGGAAGGAGAGACACAAAGAAAGAGAGAAAAAAGGAAAAAGGGAAAAAGGGAGAGAAAGAGAGAAAAAGAAAGAAAGGGAAAAAGAAAGAAAGGAGGCAGGGAGGGAAGAAGGGAAGAAAAAAGAGATTGTGATACATAAGTATATTAAGCAAAACAAATTCTCACATTGGTCATATCCAGAAATGCATAGTTTTAAATCCAGTATATTAGTTTATCATCTCTGTCCTGAAATAAGCAGCATTTTTCTTTATCAGTTCTCTGAAATCATAACTGATGATTTAATCAGAATTCTTAAGTACAAATTTGTATATTATTTATAACATTCCATTTAATCCTTATACCACAATTTGTTAAACTATTTCCTGATTAATGTGTGGTTTTATGAACATGCCATGGAACTAGTCAGATACTAGACAGATGCTGCAAATGGACAATAAACTGGGTCAAGAATTAAACAAGAGGAGAACAATGGGCTTGACTAGCATTTTGGAAATATTCTTTTAATGAGCCCACGCTTCTTCCTAAAATAAAAGCCCTTCCCTTTGATACCAATATTTCCCCAGTGACAGACATTGCATTGCAGACATTTTAAATAAGAAATTACACAGTAGAATTACATCAGAGAAATATATAACTGGACAAGAAAATGGGTCAGTCATGTAGCAAAAATAAGGGACGACTAATGGGAAATATTTATGCTGCACTAGAATCCATACTATAGGGAGAGATTTAGAGGAAGATCCCCAGAACCTAAGGGAAATATACATGAGGGCAGGGACAAAAATCATATAGAATGGGCAGTATGGAAGATTTGCAATCTTTCCAACAATGTGCTCAATCCACAGCATTGGAGGGAATACCTACATCACTGAGAATATAGTTCCCATCATACATTCATCAAAATATCAAAGTATGACCTATTTCACTTAATCTTACAATGTTGGTGGCCTTTAATTAAATGTAGCAATTTCTAATATTTTTACAAAAATATCTTTTTGTAGTGAATTGCCATTTCTCATTTTTGATCTTGATAATTTGGTTTTCCTCTTTTTATCAAATCATTTAATGATTTATTGGTTGTTTTAGAGACAGTAAATGGTATGATGTATAGAGTGCTAAATCCGTAGTCAGGAAAACCTGAGTTCCAATTAGCCTCCAATACTCACTAACTCTGATCCTGCATAAGTCACTTGATCTCTGTCTGCATCAATTTCTTCATCTATAAAATGGGAATAATTATAGCACCACCACCCAAAGTTGTAAAGATAGAATGAGTTAATATCGTAAAGTGCTTTGCAAACCTTAAAAAGCTATATAAATAAGAGATATTATTTTAATGCTAGACAGGTAGGTGGTATAGGGGCTAGAGGACTGGGTCTGGAGTTAGGAAGACTCCTCTTCCTGAGTTCAAATTTGGCCTCAGATGCTTACTAGCAGTGTGACTCTGGGTAAAGCACTTAACCCTGTTTGCCCCAGTTTCCTCACCTGTAAAATGAGCTGGAGAAGAAAATGACAAACCTCTCCATTATCCTGGCCATTTTAAATCAAATGGGATCACAAAGAGTCGAACGTGACAAAAACGAGTGAACAACAATAAATTCTTTAAAATTTTTTTCAAAAATAATTTCCTTTTTTACTTAGCCAAATAACCTTTTTTTAATTTTGTTTTTTCTTTGATTGTTAAAAGTTCTGTTTTTACATTTGTTTCAGGATTATTAGTGCCATTATTCTAGTTTAATAATTGCATACTTAATTCATTAACTTTTTCTTAAGCAAAAGTATTTAGATATATACATTTATCTTTTTTTTTTTTTCAATCTAACTGTCTGATGTCAGATTTGAACTCAGGTCCTCTTGACTTAAGAACTGGTGCTCCATTCACTGTGCCATCTAACTGCTTCTTGTTTTTTTCTTTCTTGTGGTTTTTTTTTTCTCTTTTGTTCTGATTTTTCTTTCACAACATGACAAATATGGAAATATGTTTAAAATGATTGTACATATATAACCCATATCAGATTGCTTTCTGTCTTGGGGAGGTAAAGGAGAGAGGGAGAAAAAAAATCGGAACTCAAAATCTTGCAAAAATGAATGTTCAAAACTATTTTTACATTGGAAAAAATATACACTATTGAGAAAAAAAAATCACCAAGTTGGACCTAACTGTTCTTTAAAATCCCTTCCAGCTCAAGAGCTATAATTATAATTCTCTGACCTCTAAACTTTTGCCCCAAATAACATTTGTGCCATTCTCCTAAAGGGGAGACTTGCTTTAGAGAGAGGATGTACTTTTATTTTTTATGGGGAAGAACATTTTTTTTTTTTTGTAATTCTGTATTCACATAATTCTCTTTGTGCTTTTGGGGCACAGAACCATTCCCCATTAGACTTTTGCTAACAGTAAATGCTTTCTGTTGCCTCCAGGGATTTTAGAGTGCAGAGGAGGATTCTGCAATTATCTGGTGACCTAGGAGACAATTAGTCACTCAAGATAATATTAGTGAAAGGATAATTGTTTGGTGCCTGAATCATGCAAACAATTGTTTTGTACATATGCCATGAGCTGTGTGTCCACTTGATACTCATGCATTGAAAACAGATTACACAAAGAAGTCTTCAAACCCGAACAAACTTCTGCAACCTTCTGGAGCCTTAGGGTAAGGAGGTGCATCTTCTAATCTAATGACCCTTGCTTTCAGACTGCAAACCCAGCTCCAACCACTCACCAAAGCAAATTCTCACTGCTATGCTGCTCTCTGCAATTACTACTACTGTTTCCATGGAAATGAACATCAGCTCAGCCAAAGCAAGAGAACTGAAGTTTTAAAACAGCAATTATGTGGAATCACTTACAGTTTCCATGGAAATGACAGCTGGCAGCCAAGTGATCAAAACTTATTTTGTGCATTTTGGTCCTAAGATAACACACTGAGATGAAGGGTCACATTTCTGGATGCCTAAGGACAAGAAAGGGTTTTTCAAGAGCAAAACCAGGAGGCAATGTATAACTGGCTCAAGACTCAGGGAACCTGGGTGCAAATCCTGTTCTGATGTTTACTTGACCAAATCACTTACCATTCCTGGACCTTAATTTTCTCGCTTGTAAGAAAAGATTAGGCTGGAGTAGATGGTCTCTGGAGTCCCTTTTAAGACGATTTGTTCAGCTGACCCAACCATTCTGGAGAGCAATTTGGAACTATGCTCAGAAAGCTATCAAACTGTGCGTACCCTTTGACCCAGAAATGTTTCTATTGGGCCTATATTCCAAAGAGATCTTAGAGGAGGGAAAGAGACCCACATGTGCAAGAATGTTTGTGGAAGCCCTTTTTGTAGTGGCTACAAACTGGAAACTGAAGGGATGCCCATCAATTGGAGAATGGCTGAATAAATTGTGGTATATGAATGTTATGGAATATTATTGCTCTGTAAGAAACGACCAGCAGGACGATTTCAGACAGGCCTGGAGAGACTTGCATGAGCTGATGCTGAGTGAAATGAGCCGAACCAGGAGATCATTATATACGGCAACAACAATACTATATGACGATCAATTCTGATGGACATGGCTCTCTTCAACAATGAGATGATTGAGGCCAATTCCAATGATCTTGTGATGAAGAAAGCCATATACACCCAGAAAGAGGCCTGTGGGTTCTGAGTTTGGACCACAACATAGCATTTTTACACTCTCTATTGATGCTTGCTTGCATTATGTTTTGCTTCTCAGATTTTTTTTTCTTTCTAGATCTGATTTTTTTCTTGTGCAGCAAGATAATTTTTTAAATATGTATATTATATATTTTCAATTTGTCATGTATTTTAACTTAGTTAACATATATTGAACTATCTGCCATCTAGGGGAGGGGGTGGAAGGTAGGAAGGAAAAACTTGAAACAGAAAGTTTTGTAAGGATCAATGTTGAAAAATTACCCATACATGTGTTTTGCAAATAAAAAGCTTTAATAATAATAATAATAATAATAATAATAATAATAAAATATTATTGTCCAGTCATTTCAGTTGTGTGTGATTCTTCACAATCATATTTGGAGTTTTAGGGGTACATTTACTGGAGTGGTTTGCTATTTCCTTCCCAGCTCCTTTTATAGATGAGGAAATTGAGGCAAACAGAATTAAGTGACTTGCCCAGAGTCACACAGACAATAAAATGTCTGAGGCCAGTTTTGAACTTAGAAAGAGGAATCTTCCTGACTCCAGGCCCAACATTCAAGCTACTGCACCCCCTAGCCACTCCCATAATCCTACATATTTATCAGCATAATGTTGTGCTAGAACATCCTACACACAAATACATACACTCCTTAAGCTAGTGTCATAAAATTATAGATGGTCAAAGAAAGAGGGAAAGAATCTATAAGTACAAAAAGTTATAGTGGGATTTTTTTTCCCATGGGATCCCAAAATGAGAACTAACCCATTCCTTCTTTGGAGTATTACTAAAGAAATTGTGGAGTTTTCATGTAACATTATATTATTTTGCCATAAGAAATGATGAAATGGACAATTTTAGAAGAAACTAGGAAAGTCTTTGTGAACTGGTATAGAATAAAGTGAACAGAACTAAGCCAACAATTTTACAGCATTATTAGAAAAAAAAATCAACTTTGAAAAGCTTTAGAATTCAACACAATGAGAAGCCACAAATCCAAAAGAATGAAAATGAAACTTTCCACTCATTTCCTGCCATAGAGGTGGTGACCTTAAGATGCAAAAAGAAGCATACTTTTTTATGTTTAAAAGGATTATATATGTGTAGCCTATATCAGACTGCTTGCTCTTTTGGGGAAAAGGGAGATAAGGAAGGGAGGGGGGAAAATGAATGTTGAAAAATATATCTACATGCAATTGGAAAAAATAAAATACATTTGAGAAAAAAATGAGGGAAAAATTTTTAAAAGAAACATGCATTTTTGAACATAGCTAGTCAGCGTGCATCAAATAAATATCTATTATGTGCCAGGTACTGTGGTAAGCCCGGGTGATACAAAGAAAGAAAAAAAGAAATCCTATGCTTTCAAGGACCTGAAAATCTAATTGGGGAGAAAACATGGAAATGACTAAAAACAAACAAAATATAAAAATTGGGTTAATCAACAGAGGGAAGGCATTGGTATTAAAGGGTATTGGAATAGGCTTCTTATAAAAAGTGGGATTTTAGCAAATATTAATGTTTCTTTATGGAATCTAGGGAAAATTAGAGAGAGAAGGAAGGAGTTCCCCATTTGGAGTATAGCTAATGAGTTTGCATGGAGTTGGACAATGAAATGTCCAACTTTAGTGAAGAACAGTGTTAATAGATCACAGAATACTTGGGGATAAAGGGACATAATTTGGGGGGAAAAGCCTGCAAAGGTAGGACAAGGCTAGGTTATAAGGAATTTCAAATGCCAAATAAAAAAAATTTGTACTTGATACTTAATAGGAAGCCTCTGGGATTTATTGAATAGGGGGATGATATGGTCAGACTTTCACTTCAAGAATACGTTGACAAATGAGTCGAGGATGATCTGTAGTAGGAAGAGACCTAAGACAAGAAGACTCACCAGCAGGCTATAGCAAGAGCCCCAGGAATGAAGTATTGAGACAATGTCAAAGGAGAAAAGGAGATATATTCAAAAGATGCTACAAAAAAGTCAAATTAATAAGAGTTAGAAATGGATTAGATGAAGGCACATTGAGAGTGAGGAGTCAAGAATGACATGCAGGTTGTGAACTTGGGTGACTGGAAGAAAGGTGATGACCTTACTAGTAATGGGGAAGTTTGGAAAAGGGGAGGTTTTGGGGGAAAATAAAATGAGTTCATATTTGCTTTGCAGCATCTGCAACTATCTATTGAGGACTTTTAAAAAAATTGCTCAATGAATGATAAGGGGTATTAGGAAGGACTGAGAAATTTAAAAAAAGTAACTTAAAAATAAATTATTAAAAATAAAATCATAGGTTTAAACTAAAAAAGGACCTTACAGATAATGTGATTTACTAAGGATCACATGGCTATTAAGTTTCAGGAGAAGGAGAGGATTTAATTCTTCTTCTTTATTCTAAATTTCATGCTTTACCCATTATACTATGAGCAAATTAAGACTAATTGTATACATTTTCATCCATATACTCTAATGAGGATAAAGAAAGAAAGAAAGTTCATACTTACACCAAAGTATTCCAGCAGTATTTTTTGTGGTAACAAAGAATTAGAAAAAAAAGTAGATGTTAATAAATTGGATCAATATTAAACAAATTGAGCTATATTCATTTAATAGAATATTACCATGTGATAAGAAGTGATGATTATGAAGAATGTACAGTTATTCTTTTCACATCATGGCAGTTTGGGAATTAGGCTCCTTAGAGATCTAGAAAAATCTGTGTAAAATATTTTGGTCCTCCCTTCATACTAGAGAAGAAGAATGAATTATTATGATACAAAAAGATAAAAATATGTTGATATTATATAATACTACACATATACTTCATATATTTCTGAATTTCTAAATTTTTTGTTATCTGCTGATTTTCATGTGCTGAATGTGACTTCTAATCAGTGATATATTAAAACCTTGTTGGGGAAATTTGATATGTAGAAGGGATAACAGTATAGTGGAAGTAACCTGGATGAGGATAAAATGACACAAAGAGAAATTCAATTTAAAACAACCCTCACTATTATAAAACATTTGGGAGTTTGGCATTAATATGCCAGAAACTAGACATTGACCCACACCCCATATCAAGATGAGGTCAAAATGGATTCATGATTTAGACATAAAGTGATTTTTATAAGCAAATTAGAAGAATTGTTCTTCTAATTTGCTTATAAACTGCCAAGGCAGTCAGGAACTCTATGAACACAACTACAAAACACTTTCCACACAAATAAAGTTAGATCTAATCAATTGGAAAAATATCAAGTGCTCATGGGTAGGCCGAGCTAATATAATAAAAATGATAATGCTATCTAAATTAATCTACTTATTCAGTGCCATACCAATCAAATTCCCAAGAAATTATTTTACAGATCTAGAAAAAATAATAACAAAGTTCATCTGGAAGAACAAAAGGTCAAGAATTTCAAGGGAATTAATGAAAAAAATGCAAATGAAGGGGGGCTAGCTGTGCCAGATCTAAAATTATATTACAAAGCAGTGGTCATCAAAACCATTTGGTACTGGCTAAGAAGTAGACTAGTTGATCAGTGGAATAAGATAGGTTCATAGGACAAAATAATTAATGACTATAGTAATCTAGTGTTTGACAAACCTCTAAATCCGAGATTTTGGGATCAAAACTCACTATTTTGGCAAAAACTGCTGGAAAAATTGGAAATTAATATGCCAGAAACTAGGCATTGACCTACACCCCATATCAAGATGAGGTCAAAATGGATTCATGATTTAGACATAAAGTGATTTTATAAGCAAATTAGAAGAACAAAGGATAGTTTACCTCTCAGATCTGTGGAGAAGAAGGGAATTTGTGGACAAAGAATAATTGGAAATCATTATTGAACAAAAAATACATAATTTCAATTATATTATGTTAAAAAGTTTTTGTATAAACAAAACTAATGCAGACAAGATTAGAAGGGAAGCAATAAATTGGGAAAATATTTTTACATTCAAAGGTTCTGACAAAGGCCTCATTTCTAAAATATATAGAGAATTGACTCAAATGTATAAGAATTCAAGCCATTCTCCAATTGATAAATGGTCAAAGGATATGAACAATTTTCAGATGATGAAATTAAAACTATTTGTAGTCATATGAAAAAGTGCTCCAAATCACTATTGATCAGAGAAATGCAAATTAAGACAACTCTGAGATACCACTACATACCTGTTAGAATGGCTAAGATGACAGGAAAAGATAATGACTAATGTTGGAGGGGATGTGGGAAAACTGGGACACTGATACATTGTTGGTGGAACTGTGAATGGATCCAGTCATTCTGGAGAGCAATTTGGAGCTATGCTCAAAAAGTTATCAAACTGTGCATACCCTTTGACCCAGCAGTGTTTCTACTGGGCCTATATCCCAAAGAGATCTTAGAGGAGGGAAAGGGACCCACATGTGCAAGAATGTTTGTGGCATCCCTTTTTGTAGTGGCAAGAAACTGGAAATTGAAAGGATGCCCATCAATTGGAGAATGGCTGAACAAATTATGGCATATGAATGTTATGGAATATTATTTTTCTGTGAGAAATGATCAGCAGGATGATTTCAGAGAGGCCTGGAGAGTCTTGCATGAACTGATGCTAAGTAAAGTGAACAGAATCAGGAGATCATTGTTTATGGCAATAACAAGATTATATGATGATCAATTCTGATGGACATGGCTCTTTTCAACAATGAGATGATTCAGGCCAGTTCCAATGATCTTGTGATGATGAGAGTGATCTACACCCAGAAACAAGACTGTATGAACTGAGTGTGGATCACAGCATAACATTTTCACTCTTTTTGTTGTTGTTTGCTTTCATTTTATTTTTTCTCACTTTTTTCCTTTTTTGATTTGATTTTTCTTGTGTAGCATGATAATTGTATAAATAACATATATTTTTTACCATGTTTAACATATATTGGATTATTTGTTACCTTATTGGAACACAAGATTTTGCAAGGGTTAATGTTGAAAAATTATCCATGCATATCTTTTGAAAATTAAAAAGCTTTAATAAAAAAAGAAAAAAGTCATAATGACTGCAACAATGTAAATAGAAAGATAAACAACAATAACAATAAAAGCAACAACAATGTCTAAATGCTATGTAATTGTAATGATAGGACTTGAGATCAGAAAATAGTTTAGAAAATTTTTTCATTGCAGAGGTTGGGGACTGGAGGTGTATAATTAGACAAGGATGATATATTGGTTAGTTTGCTGAACTAATTTCTTTCTCATAAAATCTTTGTTAAGGGGGCGGAGCCAAGATGGCGAACTGCGAACAGCTTTCTCTTTGAACTCCCTCCCACATTCCCCCAACCCAGACAAAGTAAGCTTTAAAACTGGTTTCCGAGTGAGGTCCTCGCCAAGCATTTGGACTACAACGCACTTCTATAAAAGATCTACCTTGAAAGAACTCCGGAGAAGGTTAGCCTCAGGGGAAATCGGCCGCTGGTCGCGATCGACTCCAGCCGGGGCGGAAGTCAGGGCTGTGATAGAGGGGCGGATTTTGGGCACCCAGGAAGCCCCTGGGAGACGCCTGGGCCACTTTGCTCTGCTTGCGGGCAGGTGCTTTGGCAGATCTGCCTTTTGAAGGGGGTGGATTGAGAAAAGCTGAAAACGTGGTCCTGGTGCAAATCTAGCCCGACCAGCCTCAGACCGGAAGTCAACTCGGCAAACTGCCCCAGGGCAAATATAAATTGTTGCAGTTTTCTCGGCTTTTGACCAATATCCCAACTTTAAATCATGAGCAAGAAGCAGAAGAGAGCTCTCACCATAGAAAGCTTTTACGGAGAAAAAATAGAACAGTCCCCAGATCCTGACATTATGAAAACAATCCCAGATGAAGCCACAAAGGCAGACTTAAGTTGGTCTCCCTTTCAGAAGGCTTACCTGGATGATTGCATTAAGAATCTCAAAAGAGAGCTAGAAGAAGAATGGGGAAATAAATTGAGATCAGGGCAACAGAAATATCAAAAACTGGAAAATAGGACTGGTGAATTGGAAAAAGAAAACAGTTCACTGAAAAACAAAATTGGTGAATTGGAAAAAATCACCAA
>JAJPUD010000495.1:381304-426636 GCA_023553655.1 Myrmecobius fasciatus
AAAAAGACAACAATTCACTGAAAAACAAAATTGGTGAATTGGAAAAAGACAACAATTCACTGAAAAATAAAACTGGCAAAATGGAAAAAGAATGCATTGAATCCAGAAATTCAATTGGCCAGCTACAAAAGGAGCTAAAAAAGATAACTGAAGGAAATAATACTCTAAAAATTAAAATTGAACAAATAGAAGTAAATGACTCAATAAGACTTCAAAATCTTTGTTAAAAGGGATAGGTAGGTTTCTATGTGGAGGGGGAGAGGGAGAAATTTTTTTTTAAATGTGATACAGTGACAGAGAACTGAAGATGAAATATACTACTGATCTCTTGCCAAGTAGACTTAAAATAGACATAAATTGCAAAAGGAGACATATGATTTTTAAAAAATGCAGTCAGTATGGGAATTTTTTTTACCTAACTATGTAAGTTTGTTATAAAAGTTATTTTCATTATTGTTCAATGGGGAGGGAGAGCAGTGAGATGGACAGATAGATGATATATGTAGAAGTAAACAAAATGCAAAAAAAATGTCATATAAAAACCATGTTGCTGTTTGTTCAGTTGTGTCCAGATTTCCTTGATCCCATTTGGGGTTTTCTTGGCAAAGATATTGGCTTGTCATATCCTTCTCCAACTCTTTTTACAGATGAGGAAACTGAGGCAGAGTAAAGTGACTTGCCCAAAGTCACATAGCTAATAAATGTCTGAGGCCAGATTTGAACTCAGGAAAATTAGCCTTCCTGTCTTGACTCAGCATTCTATCCACTGCACCTCTTAGATGCCCTATAAAAACAAAAGACATCAATGAAAATGAGATACAACTTAGACAAACAAAAAATGAATGGAGTAAATATCTTCTAAAAGTATTTCTTTATCTTTTGTTTTTACACTACCTAGACTCACCCCTGTATCCCTTCTCCTTTTCATCTCAGAGAATCATGCCATGTAACAAAAGAAACTTTTCACAAAGGAAAAGAAGAAAAAATACAGCAAAAACAATCAATATACCAAGGAAAAAAACTGAATTCATATGCAATGTTCTGTACCCATGGACTCTGATCTCTATGAAGAGGGTGGGGGAATTATCACCTCATAAAATTTCCTTGTGGATAAGATTGTTTTTATAATATTCAGAATACTGTTTTGTGGGATTCTCTCCATTTATATTATTACGAAACAAACTTTGACACCCTCATTTTCTTCTTCATTCATCTGCCTTGATTCTCACTAGTCACTTTGCCAGGAATATCTCTCCCCTGTATAACTACTGTGCCTGACAACATGCCCCTCATCCTCAGACCTATACTTTTTATGCTTGGAATATCTTTCCTTTTCCTCTTTACCTATTGAATTTCTACCCACTCTTTAAAACACAATTCATCCACCTCCTCCATCAATCTTACTTCTATCTTACACAAGTCAGCAAAGATCTTCCCCCTCAGCTCTTACAAAGCCCTTTGTTATACACCCCTCTAATGCACTCATCATAGAGCATAATGCATTATATCTCCTCATTTTTGTGTTTTTGTGTTTTCTTCTACTACACTGTAAGCTATGAGAACTAGGACCATGTCCAACCTAAACTTTGTGCCCCATGTATCCTATATACACCTAACATGGCAGGTACTTAATAAATTGTTTGTTGAAAGAATGAATAAATGGATGGAATGGAATGATTTCTTCAAATCAATTTCTCTTGCCTTTAATAGATTCATTAGTGCTTGTCAGTAGATGATAGCATCCAGATTTCACAAGGATATATGAATTTCACACATCTACCTTTGCCAGCAAAGATTTTGTTTGGTCAAGGAATATTTTGATATATTTATAAACAAGATGTAAGGTTTTCCTAAAGATAAAAGTCATTTCTCTTTCACTTGGGAAAAACAAGCAATATTCCAATTAGTGAAGCTGTCAATTACTTCCCCAGTTCTGGAGGCAGGCAGTAGCTATTTGATCTTTTCTTTCCTTTAATACCAAGAATCAGTTTCATTACTTTATAGTCACATCTCTTTAATAAAGGAGATGATTTGCTTGTCCTAAAAAAGTGCTTTTTAATGGAAGTTTAAAAGTTTTCTTTTTCTTCTATGTGTCCTCTCAGAATATGCTGTCTTTGAGCTCAATACCCAAACTATGAGTGAGCTTAAGAACAGACTCAATATGTCCTACCTTATATAGCTCATTGAATTTTCTGGCATAAGCCTTAAAATGAAATGAACCATCCCTGCTAGTCTGTGGAAGGGTTAATTGATTTTAGGGGAATAATTATACATTTGACTGCAAAAGTGACTTACCAGCTAGAAACAAAGGAATCAGTCAAAACACCATTACCAATGCAGACATAATAGCATTTTGGTGTTTCTACCTGCACTTGGCTTAGGGCTCCAGAGATGGTTTTAGGATTAAGAGAAATGTCATGACAATAGAAGCAATAAATTGAAAACAAACTTTTCCACAGAAGAGAGTTCATTCTATCCTGTGGGGAGTGATTCCCTGCATGTTTGCATTCTTATCATTTGAAATATGTGGGTAGAGAACTTCAGATTACTATGGTCTTTGATTCTCTATATTAATCAAAAAACAGATTTTTAATTAATAAATAGGCCTGACAGGAAAATGAGGTGGACAGATCACATAACAAAAATAAGATGATAGATGGGACAAAATTGGAAAGCAAGTGTGGTGCCCACTGATGGATGTCATAGATGATGCTGTGGAAAGAACTCTGAATTTAGAAACTAAAGGATCTCAATTCCAACATTTACTATCCATGTGATTTTAAGTCATTTAACATCTTTGGGTCTCAATTTCCTCACCAGTAAAATGAGGGAGTTTGACAAGATAACATCTAAGGTCATTTTCATTTCAAGACCTATGACTGCAACAAAATAGAAGTTATAATTTATGAATGTAATGGAGCATTTTCATGTAAAATGAAATTGAATATGAAGAATAAAGAGAAAAATGGGAAGACTTGGAAGAAGTGGTACAGGACAAAGAAAGCAGAAGCAAAGAAACAATTTGTACAATGAAAAGAAAACTGAAAGTCAGAATTTAGATTAAGGGCAATGACCAGTCTTATTTACAGAGAAGTGATGATAAAACATTTCCCTCTTGAGGAAGTTAGGCAGCATAGTAGATAGAGAACTGGTCTTAGAATCAGAAAGTCCTGAGTTCAAATTTGACCTTCAGCACAAACTGTAAAACCTTGGACAACCTACCTCTCCCTGCCTCAGTTTCCTCATCTGTAAAATTATATATAAAAAAACATTATATAGGGGCAGGTAATTAATGTAGTGGATAGAGAACCAGCCCTGAAGTCAGGAGGACCTGAGTTCAAATCTGATCTCAGACACTTAATATTTCCTAACTGTGTGGTCCTGGGCAAGTCACTTAACCCCAACTGCCTCAGCAAAAAAAAATATAAATAAAAAAAATAAAAAATTACTATCTATCAGGGCTGTTGTGAGGCTAAAACAAAGTAATATTCATAAAGCATTTTAAAAACCTTAAAGCAGTATGTAAATGCTAATTGTTATTATTATTATTTCTCTTCTTAGTAATGAGGTGGTAGATGATGAGAAATGTTGGTTACACTGTCTGTCAGATGCAGTCACCATGAGAATTTATTTTATTTAATTGTTTTTCTCTGTAACAAGGCAGATTCTAAATGTAGGGTGTTACCAAGAAGTAACAGGTATAAAGTCCCCTGCAAAAATAATAAAATACATGAGAAAAAAAAAAGTCAACTGACAGGGCTAATACTACATTGGTACCTTCAAGAACCAGAGGGAGCCCTTCATGTTGGGTAAATTTTCAATGGATTATTTATGGAATGCTATGCATTATGGTCACATACATAATGAGAAGGTATAGAGGGAGAAACCATCTGATGAGTTCATAGATCCCTTATTAAATTAGCAAAGTAATGCCAGCTGTTTTGATTAGGGGGATTTACCAGGCAAATGTGGATTTAAAAAGTGAAGCCAGTAATATTAGAATATAAGGAGGACTGTCCTGGTAAATTTTTAACAACTGTCTGGTGAAGGTAGGAGAAGGAAAGTTTATAAAGATACATTTCTAAGTTTAATCTACATTATTAACATTTTCATCATCTTCTTAAGTCTAGAAATTATCAAAACAATAAGTCAAGATGTAATTTGTAGTATTTGCAGATTTCTGAGGCATACTGCTCACACTGAAAATTTAACAGTGAGTTAGCTCAAATTTAAGGCAGATGAATATTTAAACCAATGATTTTCTAATTTTGCAAAGCCTTAGGGAATGCTCGGGTACCTTAAGGATTGTCAGAGAGCTTTTAGAACCAAATTAAATTCAGATTCTTGTAAGTTAGAAAGAACTAAGCATAGCCCCTTGGCAAAGAGGTGATGAGATTGTACAACTAAACAGAGAAAAGCAGCTCAGAAAGGAGGGAAAAGAGTTCTCTTGTCTTCTTAAAATTCCCTCCAGCTGATGTCCATAAATAACATCTTAGTATCCCATTCCATTTTTAAAATCCCCTTGTGAGTCAAGAATTCCTTACTTCTGTCTAAATCCCTTGAGAATCAAAGATTTCTTACTTCTGTCTAAATTAAACCTCTTCTATTTTAATGCAAATACTCCTTTTAAAAATGTTGTGGTACCTTTTGCTTTTTGCCACCCTCACCCCCATTATAAAGTAATGGTCATCTGACACAGATAATTATTATTATTTTTTTAAATTTTATTTTATTTGCAAAATATATGTATGGGTAATTCTTCAACATTAACCCTTACAAAGCTTTCTGTTACAAATTTTCTCCCCTACTCCCTACCCCTCCCTTAGATGGCAGGATATCCACTACATGTTAATTATGTTAAAAAACTTGACAAATCGAATATATGTATACATATTTCCACACATCATTGTTGTGCAAGAAAAATCATATCTACAAGAAAGAAAAATCAGAGAAAGGAAACACAATGCAAGCAAACATCGATCGAGAGCATGAAAATGTTATGTTGTGGTCCACATTTCACATCCCTCTCTCTGGGTGTATATGGCTTTCTTCAGTGAACAATTGGAAGTGGTTTGAAACATTTTATTGTTGAAGAGAGCTATGTCCATCAGAACTGATCATCATATAGTATTGTTGTTGCCGTGTATAATGCTCTCCTGGTTCTGCTCATTTCACTCAGCATCAGTTCATGCAAGTCTCTCCAGGCCTCTCTGAAATCGTCCTGCTGGTCGTTTCTTACAGAACAATAATATTTCATAACATTCATATACCATAATTTGTTCAGCCATTCTCCAATTGATGGACATCTATTCAGTTTCCAATTTCTAGCCACTACAAAAAGGGCTGTTACAAACATTCTTGCCCATGTGGGTCCTTTTCCTTCCTTCCTTTAAGATCTCTTTGGGATATAAGCCCAATGGAAACACTGCTGGGTCAAAGGGTATGCACAGTTTGATAACTTTTTGAGCATAGTTCCAGATTGCTCTCCACAATGGCTGTATCCGTTCACAGCTCCACTAACAATGCATCAGTGACACAAATAATTATGAAGTATTCTGTATCTGTGAATTCTTGCCTCCTTCCTTCTCCAACTATTTACCAAAAGGAGAAAGTCTGGTTTAAGTAAATCACCATCACCACATTGACTACTTTCTCCCCTCAGATAGTGGATGGAATGGCAATGTTCTCAGCCCAGTAACCCCCAGCAACATCCTGGAAAATGACCCTTATGGATACAGCCTGGCAACTGCTGGTGTTAAAGCCACGGTGACTGAAGGCCCAGGAAAGAAATTTATTATCAAAGTCCTTGGCATTGTCAAATGGTTCCATGCTAACAGCTTATATGATTTAATTAGTGGGAGTGCATTAAATAAGACACATTATCATCTGCTTTGTTGCTGTACCCTAAGGACTATGGGACCTTTCTATCTAACTTGCAGGTGAAACCTTTGTTTGGTGACTTTCCTGAGAGTGAATGCTATAATGCTTTGCTATTTGTATCGACCGTGCTCAGCTTGGTGATTTTCACATAGAAAGTGTTTAATACAGTCATTCATTCATCTTCCTCTGCATCTAATATTGGTCTGTGCTTTGGAGTTTAGCTGCTTCAGTGTTATTTTCAGTCACATTATTGTACTCATTGTGTGTTCATTCCCTTGCTTCTGCTTTCTTTACACTGCATCAATTCATACAAATCTTCATATTATTCTAACTTCTTCATAATTGTTCATTCTTTCCCTCTCTCTCACCTCTCTCCCTCCTTCCCTTCCTTCCCTCTCTCCCTCCCTCCCATTTCTCCTTCCGAATTCCTTCCTTTTCTCTCCCTTCCTCCCTCCATCTCTTCTCCCCACCCCTGCAATTGTCTAATAAGAATAGAGAGTTGGGGGAAATCAGATCTGAGATTTCACTGATATAGAAAATTTCTGGTGAGGAAATTAATTTTACCAGTACAAATTTTACTTGCTCTACAATTTAAGGGTTTTAGAGAATTGCCTTAGAATTGAAGAAGTTGAATAACTTGCCTAGAATCACACGACCAATAGGTGTCAGAGGGAAAATTTTCATTCAGGTATTTCTGATTTGAAGATTACCTCTCTATCTTATTTGCCGCACGGCTCGCTATTTCTTAGGGCACAATAACATTTCCATTATGTAGTCATATCAAAATGTATTCCACCATTCCTCAATCAAGGGGCATATATTTTATTTCCAGGTTTTTTGTTTTGTTTTGTTGCTACCAAAAAATACTACAATAAAGTTTTGGTATACGTGGACTATTTCTTTTTATTTCTGACAGCCTTGAAAAATATATTTGCAATAGTAAGATTACTGTATATAAATAACTTAGTGGTTTTCATCCACAATTCCAAATTGTTTTACATAACAGTTATACCATTCACAATATCAGTGACAAATATAAACTAACAGTTGTACTATTCACAGTATTAGTAACAAATATTAAACTATCTGACTTCCCACAACCACTCCCACGTTGATTATTTTTGACTTTTATTATATTTGTCAATTTGGTGAGGGCAAAATAAAAGCTCAAATCTTGTTTTGACTTGAATTTATATTATTAGTAGTGATTTGGACTCTTTCGTGTGATTATTAGTAAGTTGCATTTCTTTTTAAATTTAAATTAACAAGCATTTTTTTTTCTTCCATTTGACTTTCCCAACTGGAAAAAAAAACACAACAAAAAACTTTTGTCCTCTGGAATCCTTGATCATTGAATTTCTCTGAATTCTTATGCCTTTTAAAGTTGTTTGTTTTTACAATACTAGTGTCATTATATAAATTTTCTCCCAATTCTGTTCATTTTCATGCTGCATCAGTTCATGTCTTCCAAGTTTTTTCTGAAACCCATTCATTTCATCATTCCACACAGCATAATAATATTACATCATATTTGCATGCCATAATTTTTTCTCCGTCCATACTCCTTTATTTTCCATTTTGTTGCCATCATAAAAAGAATTGCCATAAATATATAAAACAATTTTCTTGCAAAAATGTTAGAGGGGTTATCCATAAAGGTCTGCTTGGTATAGGAGCAACAACAGGAAAATCTTAAACCAGTGAAGAAATGAAGATCCTTCTGATGCTTTTGTTGTCCTCATCACAGATTAGCATCATTTGAGTTTAAAAATAAAAACAAGCAAACAAAAACTAAGATATCAAAGGCCTCTTTTATTTAACTTGCTCTAAGGCCTCAACCTATACTCAGTTTTTTCTAGTCCATTCTCATTCAGTGTTTTCTAGTCCAAAAGAGTCAAACATACAGCTGGCAACACTTTCCAGTGCTACAGGAACTAGATTAAAATGCATTTGGGAAATATTTAACAAAATACATAAAAATACAATAAACATAGAAGATATTTGTCTGTGGTTTTCTAAGTCAATATGCGCGGCTCACAGGAATCCTTTTGTATGGTATCCCATTTCTATTTTGGTCTAATATCACTAGTCCATCAGCCAAAATTTCTCCCTCTCTTGGAGCACCATTAGGATACTTTGCATTAAAAAAAATGTAGTCATATCTTTTGGTGTCTATGAAATCCATAGTAGATTTTGCAAATCTAAGCAAACTGCCCACTATTCTCTCCCCCCCCCCCAGATAATTGGGGTTAAGTGACTTGCCCAGGATCATACAGCTAGGAAGTGTTGAGTACTGCCCACTGTTCTTATATAAATACTGCATAAAATCAAATCTAACCTCATATACTTACCAGCTGTGTGACCCTGGTACTTAACATTCTGCTCAGTTTCCTCATCTGTAAAATGAACTGGAAAAGGAAATGGCAAACTGTGAGAATTGGATGAGGGTTTAGTTTCCACAGAGTTATTTAAAAAAAAAATTAGAGAAATGAAACAAATTGGAGAAAGGAAACAGAAATCTAAAGATTAGGCTGACTAAACTTATAGAGGAATTGTCAACATAGTCACTTATGGGAAACGATGACCAAATAAGGTAAATGCCAATGGAAAATGCAATGGGGTGGGGACTTACGCTCATGTAGGGGGATTAGGTATTTTGGTTAGGCTGCACCCTCTGTGGTACTCAGCCAATGGGGAAATAGGGAAGGGACTTGTGTTGAGGGGATGGGGGAGACTGAGAATAAAAGGCCATGCTTTTGCACTTCTAGCTTAGATACCCACCCTTGCCAAAACAAAATGAAATCTTGGCTGGATTCATCAGTCAGTGGAGTTCTTGGTAAGTCACATGTTTCTTACACAAACCACTCTAGAATCTACCAGAAAAGTCCCAAATGGAGTCATGAAAAGTTGGACACAATTGAAATGACTGAACAATAACCAAAAATACCTATACTGTCTACCTCAGAGAGTTATGAAAAAAAATTTATAAGCCTTAAAGTATTATAATACATAGAAGCTACTTCAGGTATAAGACTATGGACAAGTTACTTTACTTCTCAGTTTCTTTATCTGTAAAATGGTGATAATGCTACTAGCATTACTAATTACATAGTTTGGACATGAAGAAAGTGCTTTGAAAACTGTAAACAATATAGATATTTGAGCTATGGATGTCATAATTTTAATATTTCTTTGTTATTCTGTAATTTTCCCCTGGAGACTCAGCAACTATTTCAGTGGGGGAAAGGAAAAACCAAAGTAGGGTTACCATAGCTCATCTCAGGCTATGATGTTATCAGCCTATGTCCATCAAATGAAACTCATGTGATGTTCTTTTATACAGACACCCTTTGATTAGACTATGCTACTCCACCAATTACTTAGTTTCTGAAACAAATTTACAAGTCAAAAAGTTGCAGCAGATTCAGAGTAAGATGATAGGCATTTCTGACTCTGTGAACTAAATAAAGTACATATTAATTTGCTTCTCCAGGTAGATATTTTTTGCTGCTGATTTTAATTAAGCTTAATGTGAATAGAGAAAAGCAACTCACTAACTTGTCTTTTTAGTTTGCTAAATAAGCTTTGCCCTGAACTCTCAGCTGCCAGAAACCTCATTGCTGGCAGTACTATCATCAGGAAATTATCCATTAATATATAATAAGAAAAACAACTGGAGTCTTGTTTGGTTTCATAATAAAAGTGTAGACTTACCTACACCTGGTCTCACCTCCAGCTGGAGTGGGGATGAGTTTGCTTAGCTCCCAAGGACAGGAACAGGAAAGAAGCTGAGGGAGTCAGGTGGGCAATTAGGCATGAGGGAAAACATGAAGGAGACTGGCAAAAAAAGCCAAAGAAGACTGAAGGAGGCCGTGAAATATTCCACTTTATGAATGCATGGATGGGATTGGGGGAAACAGACAATATGGTTCATCCTACTAGCATGGTTGCCCAGAATGGTAGCCATTAAAACACTGCTGAGAGTGGATGTGGAGCCAAGAACACCTGAATGAATTCTTCTTCAATACTCCAAAAAATAAAGATAATACCTGTAGGATCTGCCTTATAGAGTTCCAACTGAAGATAAAATGAGATAATATAGATATAGCGTCTGGCAAATCTCAAAGTGATATATAAGTATTGATTATTACTCACAGGAGATCATAGGACCATAGAACCATAATAATTAGTCCAGCCTTTGAAACTGGGGATCAGAAATAAGTAACTCACCTGAGACCACTTAGGTAGTAGTAGAGCTAAGAAGTGAAAGAGACAGTTCTCTGTTCTAAAACCAGTATTCTTATAGTGCTATAAGTTTTCATCTTTACCTAAAAAGCATAAAAATGAGTATACTCAAGGATTTGTAGTTTTATCAGTGTGGGTATTCCCACATTTGTTAATCACAAAACATCCATTTCTTACTGTTCCATAGAAACTTCATTCACATCTTCCCATAAATTTTTCATGTAAGAAGCATCCAATGTGCTAAAGACCTCCTCATGTTTTGTCAACATCATAAGGATACCTATGGAGCTTCTCCTCTCCATGATCAATTAATCAGCCCTTATTCTTACTACGTGAATAAGCTAATGCCTTCTCCTTTCAGACTACCTTCCTATACTCTGTATTTATTTTGTATATACTTAAATATTTACATGTTGACTTCCTCATTAATCTACTCTCCTTAGGGACTGCAGCTATGGGTTTTTTGCCTTTCTTTTTATTCCCAGAACTTATCACAGTGCCTGACATATAATAACTACTTAATAAATATTTTTGACTGATCAAAACATTTTCTTTTTTAATGATATATTTATCAAATGACTCTTTACATCATTATTATATTTCTTATTTATTACATGCTATACTCTGTTCTCACCTGCCACATACCTCTATTTCCTTTTGAGTGATCTTCAAGTATAATTCTTTGGAAACTACAGTGTTCTATGACATGTATACAATATTACTAGAAAAATACTGATATTTGGTTCAGGGAGAAACTAGGGGTCATTAAAAATACTTGGTAATTTCCCTAAAACCCATCCAGTCTGTGATTTCCCCCTTGTGTAATTCTGGGCTCTTTATATGTCTTCTTGCAGCATGTATTTAAGAAACATACACATATGTTATACATGTATACATGCATGCAACACATGCTCACACATGCACATATACACTTTATTTCCTTACCTATCTATGTTTCTGACTCTTCCCAGACTTTGATGGTATAACTTTCAGTTGCCATTTTACTCTGGAACATCCTTCTTCCTTGCCAGTCATGCTTCATTTCCCTATTGGCTTCTGACCGTCTCAAACTTTGCCCTGATGCCTTTGCAGGTACTCTTTTCCCCCACCTTAAGATCCTTTTCAGCTTCCTTTTATATGTTACCTGCCCTATTAAAATGTAAGCTCTTTGAGGATAAGAATCGTCTTTCTTTTTACCTTTTTTGGTATCCTCTGTGTTAAACACTGAGGATACAATTAAATATTTACATAATAAATGTTTAATGTTTCTTACCTATCTACAATCCCCCCACACACATACACATATTTTCTTCAATATCTTTTCTATTCTTCTAGAAACACATTGACTTTGGTGTTAGAATCCCAGTGAGGTAATTACATTCTCCATGATAATGAGAAGGGTTTATTATTAAAAATTTACAGATCTATTCCATCTTCTATTTGTTGTCTTCCTGTTTCATCTATAAATTCCCTCATCATGACTTGGCTTAATATGGTCTCCCACTAAACTTTTTAAAAAATTTTTTTCTCTTTCATTACTTCTTCCTATTTTATGAGGAAACTCTGATTATAATCTCTCATCATCCTTCTCTGTAAGATTTTATTTTTTTTAATAAATATTGGAAACCAAAGTTACCTTAGGCTGCCATATCTATCCCTCTTCTTGGCAGCCAAGTCAACATTTGCTGATGAAGGCAGTCTTTAGCTCTTTTAGTCTCTTCTTCATAGCATTATATTGGCTAGGCACCCATGTCATTGAAATTAATGTCAATAGACTTTCTTCTACCTATTTCCTATTTGATGGTGTCAATAACTTGGTTAAATAAATCAGATTGGAGTTATTAATTTCATTCTTTTTTCTCATGTAGTGGGGAATTAGTCAGAAATCCCTTGATCAGCTGAGTCTTAATAACCAACTTGATTAAATTATAGGTTATTTGCTCCAGATAAAAGAGACAAGATGTAAGGTTCACTTAAGGGCTTAACAATTTTAAAGAAGTCTGCATGCACATTGTAAAGGGTGTCCTTTCAAATTTTGGCTAGTGTAGTCCTTAGGAGGTGTGAAAAGCTTTCTCAGTTAATTTGGTGGAATTATAGAATGGGTAATTATTGAAGGGCTAAAGGATTAGCTACAATCCTTGGCAACCTTTGAAAATCTAGAAGAAATTCTGAGGAACCAGGCATTTCTAGTAGTTAATGATAGAACAATCGTGGAAGAATACCACTTGTGAGAAGGAATGACTTTATCTTTTCTCCTTGTATCTTTTACAAAGTTCAGCAGGATCAGGGGGTGGATTGTGTAGCAAATCACCACTTTAGGAAACACTGAGTACAGCTGAAAATAAACCCTGAGAATGTAGTTGAGTTCATCTGTGGAGAGTAGTAAGCTCATAGACCCCAGTGGAGCAACCTGACAACTTTCCATGTAGCACCCTGAGGGAACATTGTGTGTCCACCATAAGAGAAAAAAGAAGGGAGACAGTGATAACCTGAAGTGAGTTACCTTGGTCATATGAATTTGCTGGGTCCATGCCTCTTCAAGGACTCCAAATCTATGTGTATGTTCACTCTTTGTATTAATGATCTTTGTCCAAGTTTACCGGAGGAATGTTCTCTCGTTACTGTTTATGCTATACCAATTCAATCAATTCCTTTGAGTTAATTCTGAAAACTGCAGACAGCTAAAAGGCAAATGCACTGCTGAGTTATAGTTTTTAAATGGCAAACTTACAGAATAGCTTGAGTCTGAGGTGCATAGCTTGGAAGACTCAAATCTGCCAGTGAGAGTTGGGAAAAAGGTAGCACATAGGGTGCTATAGTCAATTTTAGTTTTTTTTCTAGTTTTATTAATAATTACCCAACTTAAACATTTGAGTATTCTACAGAATCTTCAGTGATCTCTTATCCCCATTGATGCTTTTAAGTAATTAGACCAGCTCATAAAACTCCAAGAAGAGAAAGAATTTCCTAAGTTCATTTTTTTTTGTGTCTGTGTATCTCCTTGCCTCTAAACAGAACTGAAATTTGGGAGAATGAGAAAGAATAATTGATATAGTGGAAAGAGCACTGGGTATATGCATTTTATACCATTATTAGTCCTATCCCTTCCAAATTGTTTAAAGAAAAGGACCCATAAGTACAAAAATATTTGTTGCAACTTTTTTTGTTGTGAACAGGTTTAGAAACTAAGGAAATACCTATGAATTGGAGAATGGTTGAACAAATTATGGTATATGATTATATTGGAATACTATTGTGCCATAAGAAGTGCTAAGAGAATGGTTTCATGGAAACCTGGGAAGACTTGTATGAACAGATGCAGATTGAGGTGAGCAAAACCAGGAGAAAAATTTATATGATAGCAGCACAATGAAGATGCTCAATTTTGAATTATTTAGGACCTCTGACCCAATGCAATGATCATTCATGATTCCCGAGGATCAATGATGAAGAATGTTACCCCGCTCTTGACAGAAAGGTGATATGCTCAAGATGCAGAATGAGACACATTTTTGAACATGGGCAATGTAAGAATTTATTTTGCATGATTATGATTATTTGTTACAAAGGATTTTTTGGTTGTTTTTTTAACCGAGAGCAGGGAAAAGAAAAGAAACTAAATATTTGATAATTAAAAAAATAAATAAAATATTTAAAAGGAAAAAAGAACAATCCAATTTTTGTTATAAAAATAACAAATGAAAAGAGCACTGGGTTTGGAGTAAAAACTCAAATATTTCTCTCCAGTCTGCCATTAACAAACTCTATAATCTTCACTTTTACTCTCAGAGTTTTATTTTTATATGTCTACAGATCCAGGGAATGGAAAATAGACTAGCTGATTTCTAAGGCTGACATTCTGTGAATCAACTTGGTGTAATGGAAAGGAATCCAAAAGCCTGGCTTTAAATCCTGGCTCTGCTATTTATTACCTGTGTCACTTACAATCCCTATATCACAATTTCCCTCTCCATCAATTGAGGGGTTTGGACTAACTGATTGATGAGGGCCCTCCTGCCTTGAAATCCTATGCTCCTTCCTCCAGTCCAAAGTCATTGGTGACATCAGCAGCTGAGTAGTCCTTTCGGATCATGCTGTTCCTTTTGGATTCAAGGTGTTCTGGCAAATGGATGGAGCAGCTCTGTTAGCAGGACAAAGCATTGGTGAAGTCCAGTAGTAACTCAAGTTGAGGAGAACTGTTACAGGGAAACAAATGGAAAAAAACTCAAATGACCTTTAGTAGTTGGGTGTGGGTAGGGAGTCTATTCTCAGGACTGAAGCTGCTGGGTTTATTTTTCTAATCTCAATGACTTTCCTAGGAACCTCCCACCACATCACCTGCGTGCTGTCACCATCAAACAGTTTTACAGATTGCTGGGGAGGCCAAAAAGTACAGGAAAGTAATTGTTCTGAAACTATAGCCTAGAATAGCAGCCACCCAGGGCTAGAGTAATTCAATAAACAGAGGTTTCCTTGAGTCCAGGATGACAAATGACTTTAAGGTTCCCTGTAGGAGCCAGAGCTGGAGCAGCAAGAATAGTATTTAGGGAGATGTCTAGAATAACTAGTAAAGATGAAACAACTCTGGGCTTAGGAACCTGGAGATCTGAGACCCAGGCGGGACCCTGCCATTAGTTCAGTGGGTAATCTGAGGCAATCATGTGCTCTCACTTGACTTCAATTTCCCCAAGTGTCAAAATGAGAGAATTTGAAAACGTGACTTTTAAAATTCTTGTCAGTTGTACTATCTTGTATTTCCCCGAAACTGAGGCCTGGAGAGGGAAAAGGATTGGCTCAAAGTCACATAAAGGGTAGAATTTGGATATGAACCCAGGTTTCTTGTCCCCTAATGGAATGCTTTCTCCTCTCTATCACAGGTGCTTCCAAACGAGTGCATCTGGGCAAAGAAAGGGTGAGAATCTTTGGAGGAGAAGGACATCAAACTCATTCATTTATTTGTCCTTTAGTTTTTGTTATTTCCTTTTTTTTTAAAACCAGTGATTTCTTGTCCTCTTATTCTAACTCACATGAATGTAAAGATTGTAGGATCTTAGATTAAGAACTGAAATCTGACTTCCTCATTTCAAAAATGAAGAAACTGAAACACAGAGAGGTTAACTAGCTTACCCAGAGTTACAGTGTCTAAGGCAAGGTTTGAAGTCAAAGTTTCCTGAATGAATTATATATGTTTCTATCTTTTTCTCTCTCTCTCTCTCTCTCTCTCTCTCTCTCTCTCTCTCTCTCTCTCTCTCTCTCTCTCTCTCTCTCTCTCTCTCTCTTTCTCTTTCTCTCTCTCCCCCTCTCTTTCTGTCTTTTTCTGTCTGTCTCTTTCCTATTTCTCCATTTCTTTGACATTCTTTCCCTTCTCTCTGTCTCTGTATCTGTGTTTTCCTCCTCCCATTTCTGTCTCTCTGACTGTGTCTGTCTTTCTATCTCCATCTCTGCCTCTTTCTCTGTCTTTTCCTTTCTCCCATTTCTATCTTGTCTCTCCTTCCATCTCTGTGTCTGTTTTTCTCAGTGTGTCTTTTTCTGACTTTGTCTCTCTGTCTGTCTGTCCCTGTCCCTATTTCTATGTTTTTCTCAGTCACTCTTCTGGTCTATTTCTTTTTCTTGATCTTTCTGCCAAAAATTCATTTAGCCCCTACTGTGTGCAAAGCCCTATGTTACACCTGGAGAAGGGTCATTATTTTGTAATTCACAAATTATGACTGTTGTTGAATTGAATTCACTAACTCACCAATAAGTATAATCCCTCTCTTGCCAGTTCCTTTGCTCCCTCTTTTTCTTCTCCTCCTTTTTCCTTTGCAACACATCTCAGGCCCTGTCTGTGGTACTCCAAGTACTGCAGTAAGCTTAGATTGATTGGAAGAGCTCCACCTTTAGTCTTCACTTTGTTTTCATTTAATATGCCAATTATCACTCCTGCTGTGCTGCTCATGGGCAGTTTTCCTGTGGATGCTTCTCAATTTTTGGAGATTAAATCAATTATGTTGATTTAATTCTATTGGCAGCAGATGAGGGGCCCAATTACTTCCTGAGTTTTTAATTCTTGACTTAGATGAATACCCTGTTTCAAAGGACACACTGCTTTCTTTTATGCTTGTTTAGGTTAAGAGCCCCATGGGACTTCTTCTGGTCCTATGGAGGAATGAATAATTTGGCACAGTTGGTATATGGTATTAAATGCATCTTTTACCCATAGAATGCTGGTTTTCCTATAATTGTAAGAAACAATTAATGACAATAGACTATACAATCATAGGTCAAAGTTGAAAGGGACCTCAGAAGTCATTTAGTCCAGTCCATCCTGAACACGATTCTCCTTTAGAACATTATTGACCCATGGCCATCTAGCCTCTACTTGAATACCTTTAGTGATTGGAAAGTCACTGCCTCCCTCCAGAAGCAGTCCATTCTGCTTTTGATAGTTCTGATTATTAGAAAATTTCTCCTTATATTTAGCTGAAATCTGCCTGTCTACCACTTTAATCCATTACATTTTAGTCTATCTTGAGGTCAAGCAGATCAAATCTAATTCTTCTTTAATTTCATAGACCTTTAGATACTTGAGGTCGCTATAGCATCCTTCTAAATCTTCTCACTTTAATTCTAGGTACTTGAATAATCCTCATGTAGCATGTTCTCCCATCCCCTTTGTACCTGTTCCAGAAGTGGATCCAACACCAAACTCTAGATTGATGAGAGAAAGAGAGAAAAGAAAAGAAAAGAAAAAAAGACAAGATAGGAGAGGGAGGGGAGAAGAGAAGAGAAACAGGAGGAGTAATAGTGCCCCAATGCTTTACCCTCCTCAAATCACATCTACAGTATTGTAGAGGTCATATTTTAGTAAAAGCAAATAAAAACATTCCAAAAAGAATGAGCAAAATGATGAGTGGTTTGGAGAGCATGACATTGGAAGGTCATCTGGAGGAACTCAGAATATTTTGCTTAAAAAAGATTTGGCTGAAGGGATGGAGTAGAGAAGGGCAGATATGATTGTTGTCTTTGAGTATTTGAAGGGAAATCATTAGATTTCCTTTGTTTAGCCCAAGAATTGAATAAATAAACAATCAGAAATGTCCCATTGTAGAATGCAGTCAGGCTAATAGGGTGGATGGGTTGGGTAATAGGTTCCTTCTCATTGGAGGTCAAGTAGAAGCTGAATGAAGCCTGTTAGAAAAGGAATCTTATGCAGGTACAGGTTAGACTAGATGACCTCTTCAGGAAGCTGGTGGCTTAGTGGATAGAGCACTGGGGATGGAGTCAGGAAGACCCAAGTTCAAATTCATCCTCAGATCCTTCCTAGCTGTGCCACCTTAGACAAGTCACTTAAATTTGGATTGCCTGACAAAATGGATCCACAAGAGAAGGAAATGGCAAACCACTCCAATATCTTTGACAAGAAATCCCCAAATGGGATCATGAAAGGTCAGACAGGATTGAAAAATGAACAGCAACAATAGATGACCTCTGAGGTCTTCCAACTCTGAAATTCAAGCCAGTGCTCATGATTTAGGCAGGGAAACAAGACTAACAGGAAAGGATGACTTGGTTGAAACATTATAGTAGATGATTTTCTAAACAAAATTAGAAGTTCCTTGAGGTCAGGGATTATAAATTATTTTTCTATTTTATCCATCATTGGTACCTGGCACAGGGTTTTGCATGGAATAAATGTTCAGTAAATTAAATGATTAATTCTAAGAGGGTGGGGAGAATAGCATGAGCAAAGACTTAAGAGTAACATAAATGAAGATGACATAGCCAAGAAACAACAAGGACACTGACCTGGCAGGAAAAGTCAGTTTGGGTTGGGGGAGACAGTGATGGGAGATAAAGTTGGAAAGTTAAGTTAAGGCTAAGGTGCCAAGAATTTTGAATGCCAAGCTATATTATTTGAATCAGAAATGGACTTTATGTAGGTGACTTAATAATAAGGTAATCAGAGGACACTATTGTATAATTGAAAATGTACTTAGTCTTTTAAACTTTTGAGGTCTTTGGCAGATAGTCGACAGGCCATTTGGCACTGGGGATCTGTGAGAGCTGAAAATACATTATACTCTTGAGGCAATTTAGGAAATTTCTGGCATGGGCTTATGCAACTGGCTCCTTTCCAAAAACAATCCATTCCATATTTAAATTGGTTTCCCACAGGTGTGGGTAATCAGAGGACGGTGCGTTGCTTTTTTTCTGTAATCCAGGAAAATCCAGAAAGCTCAGGCAGAGTCAAAACAGGTATTCCTTCCTTCTTCTACCTACCCTGCATAATCCCCTGGGTATACACAAGCACAATATATTTAGTTATTGTTTATTGCCTACAGCCTCAAAAGGATGATAAAACTAACTCAAATTTCTAAAACACCTCAAGGTTTAGAAAGCACTTTCCTCATAACAAACTTGTAAATTTGCAGCATTATCATGTCCTTTTTTCACATAAGAATATTGAGGATCAGAAAGGTTGAAATTATTTGCCCAAGGTCACACAGCAAGCAAATGGTGACTCTGGCAAAGAAATGCAGGTTCTTGATTGTCAGGCTGGGATTTTTTCCAATGCAGGTGGCCGCCTGCCAGGGACCTCTAAACTCATCATGGTCAATAAACATTTATGTAGGATGCTACTTCTGGGGGCAGGTATGTGTTGTCTGTCATCTATAATAGCATCATGAAATTCACAGCAACAGAATGGGATTTACTCTCCCTTTAGCCATTCCAAGGCCATCTTCACTCATCCTGATCTCTATCTGGCCACTGGACCCAGATGTTTCTGGAGGGGAAGGTGAGGCAGGTGATCTTGCACAGCCCTCCTTCACCTAAATCCAATTCACTGGCATGTCATAGTATTACATCCCTATGTCACGAACCTCTTGGAGAATGAAGGACAAACAATAATCTGAGATTTGATAAAGGATTCATATTTTAAGGAAGTAATGGGAAGATCAAAGAGACTTCAGGTGGGGTAGGGATTTTGTCACCAATATAATCAATCAATCAATCAATCAATCAATCAGTAAACATTTGTTAAGTACCTACCTTGGACTAGCCTTTGTGCTAAGGAAGAACAAGACCTTGCTTTCCCAGAGCTTATATTATAATGGAGGATATAACCAGAAAAGCAAGCTATGTGCCGGATAAATGGGAAATAATTAACAGAGGGAAGGCAGTAGAATTAAGAGGTTTTAGACAGTGCTTTGTATAGAAGATGGAATTTTAAATGGAATTTGGGGGAAGCCTGTATGGAGAGATGAAAAACAAGAGCATTCCAGGCATGGAGCTGAGAGACTTGGAGAGTCTTATTTGTGGAACAGCAAGGAAGTCAAGTGTCACTGAGCCAAAGAATACATGGCAATGAGTAAGATAGAAGAAGATTGGAAAGGTAGGAAGGTCTAGGTGTGGAAATGCACTGAATGACAAAAGAGAAGGTTTTAATTTAATCGTAGAAGTGATGGGGAGTCACTGGAGTTGAATAGGAGGATGATAGGGCTGGACCTGTGTTTTAGGAGAATCACTTTGGTGACTGAATGGAAGTTATATTTGAATAAGGAGAGACTTGAGGCAAACCTATCAGCAGGATATTGTAATAGCTCAGAAAAGAAAGTTGCCTAAGAGTGGTGGCAGAGAAGGGGGTATATATGAAACATTGGGAAGGTGAAATCAACAGGCCTTGTTAATAGATCTCCTTTGGAGTGAGAAATAGTGAGGAATTGAGGAAGACACCTACATTGGAAGCCTGATAGACCAGGAGGAATGAATAGGGAACATAAGAGGGCGAATTGGGGAGAGGGAAGGATGATGTTTTGGACATGCTATTGGACATCCAGCAGGTTAGTCCTAAAGACATGATTCTTATTTCGAAAGGTGCTGCTGGGATCAAGATAGAAAAGGGGAAGATTTAATGGAAAATTGTGGTGCTTTAAAGAACAACAAAGAAGAAGAAAACAAAGAGTAGAAAGGATTATATGAAGTGATGCAAAACAAGATCAGAAGAATCAGAACAAGTATTGTATTGACTGCAACTATAAGGATTAACTAAAAAAAAATTCAAGGCTAAGCACAGGATTGTAGATTGAGAACTGGAAGGGACCTTAAAGGTCATCTAATCAATTATCTAGTCCAATCCCCTAATTTCACAGATGAGGACCCAAGGAGCTGGGAGGTTAAATGACTTACTGGAGATCATAAAGGAAGTAAGTAGTAGAGATCAGATTCAAATCCCTGGCCTGTAACACTCATTCCAGTATTTTTTTTTCCTATTGACTCTCACCTACTCTTGCAATGGAACTTTATAAGAATACAGATGGTTTGGGAAGTAGATTCATAGCAAAGCATATATGTGTATGAATATGTGATTGGAAATAGAGTCTCTGCCTCTCTCTGTCTCTGCCTTTCTCTGTCTCTATCTCTGTCTCTGTCTTTCTCTCTGTGTCTCTCTCTCTCTCTTTCTGTCTCTCTGTCTTTCTCTTCCTCTCTCTTCTTTCTCTGTCTCTCTCTTTTCTCTCTGTCTCTGTCTCTCTCTGTCTCTGTCTCTGTGTCTCTCTGTCTCTCTGTCTCTCTCTCTGTCTCTTTCTGTCTCTACCTCTGTCTCTCTGTCTTACTCTATTTCTCTGGCTCTGTCTATTCATATTGCATAGTTAAGTGATTCAGCAGATAAAGTGCCCAGATTGGAGTGAGAAAGGCTCATCTTCCTGAATTCAAATCTGGCCTCAGATACTTACTAGGTGTGTGATTGTGGATAAATCATCTAGCTTTCTGTTTGCTTCAGTTTCCTCAATTGAAAATGAGTGGGAGAAGGAAATGGCAAACCACTCCAGTATCATTGTCACAAAAACCCCAAATGAAGTCACAAGAGTTGGACATGACTCAAAAACAACTGAACAACTAACATGTACATATGTAGGTACATATATGTATATATATATATATATATTCATCCTGTTTGCTAATATGTATAACTTTTTTGGTCAAAACCTATAGACCCACAATTAAACAAAAACCATTAATAAACTTACCCACATCCTGACCAAAAGATGATGGAAATATGAGTTAATGATAGGGTTGCAAAAACAAACAAACAAACAAACAAAAAACAATCACCCAAAGGAAAAAAATGAGGGGCAATAAAATATTTTTTTTGTTTCTTTTTTTTATTAAAGCTTTTTATTTGCATAACATATGTATTGTTAGTTCTTCAACATTGACCCTTACAAAGCTTTCCGTTACAAATTCCCCCCCCCCAGTTCCCTCCCCTCCTCTTGATGGCAAGAAGTCCACTACATGTTAATTATGTTAAAATATTTGACAAGTTGAGTATATGTATACATATAATGAAGTATTTTTTAAAATGCACAGAAGGGAATGGAAGGAAATATAAAAAATCAGCAAAGCTTAGAAACTATATGTTGAGTTCATTGTTTACTTAAAAAAAGGAAAAAAAAACAGCTGAATATAATAGAGGTAGACAATTTCACATATTATCTTTTCCTCTTCTGCTTTGTATATGGAAGTACTCATTTTATTTGATGTTTGTTAAGTTCAAAAATAAAAATTAAATAACCCCTATCCACTCACCCACAAATTTTGATATGGAGTGTGTGCTTATGATTGTGTGCTTATTTTAAAGAATGATTTCTCTATAGTCAATGGAATTATTGGCATTGCCTTCCCTGCACATGGCCTGCTCTGGGCAAAACTGTAAAAATGTCCGTCTGTCTTTTCCAGGTGCTCTTGTTCCCTTTTCTCTTGGCTTGGTTCCCACTGTGTGTTCCATTCAGATCTTTTGCTCTATTCATTCCTTTTCTTCAATGAAAACTTATCTTTATTGGACATATTAGAAGAGAAGATTCCTAACCATGCAGCATGATATTTTAGAAGGATTGCTGGATTTAAAATTAAGAGAGTCCTAACAATGACTAACCATGAACAAATTACTTATTCTCTGAGTTTCAGTTTCTCAACCTGTAAAATGAGAATAATTATGGTGTTTACCTCTTCTGGTTGGTGTAAGGATAAAATAAGATAAAATGAAAGCACTTTGCAAACCTTAAAGCACTATATAAATACCAGTTGTTATTTTTATTGTTTTTTTTTCTGAGAAACCATCACATATTTGGTTTTTTTCTGTATGAAAGCTGATGAGTCATTCTCAGTAAAGAACATTCATCAACTTTTATGCACTGGTTTCTTTGGAGATTATGCATTATATTATCTACTATATATATATACGCCTATATATATAATATATATTTACAAGTCATAAGGTGGTGGGCTGTTTGTAAGCCAGCAAAGTATGTTAAAAAGATAAGGTTCCAATGAGTTCCAAGTTTGTGGGCAGATGGGCCAGTTTTAAGAATACTATAGAAATCTGAACATGAATGAATGAAAAACATTTCATTAACGCTTGCTATGAGTCAAGCATTGCACTAAGTATTGGGGATAAAAATTCAATAGCAAAGTGCCTGCTCTCAAGGAGTTTACATTCTTTAGCAGAAGACAAATTATTGTTATTGTTGTCCTTTCCAAAAGGACCAATGACTTCTGGAGGAGTCGATGTCTTGACTCACAAGTAAATTGGATTTAAGGAAGGGAGAGCTGTTCAAGTCATCAGCTTTACTCTGATCATGTGATGGCCCATAGTAGGAAAGCCAGGTCTCACCTTGTCTGAGGCAACAACCATTCAGTAATTTAAGGCTAGGTAAGAATTGAGGCAAAAGAAGAGGAAACAATCCATATAGGAAGATGGTAAGAATGGAAAGAGAGAATTATAGATAGGCTGACTCATTTCATTCAGTAACAATGGCAGAGGTGATTTGATCATGGTTCGTGGTTTTAGAACTCATGAGGAGGATATGGGGCAAAGACAAGTTAGTTGATGAGGCTTTAGAGAAGGTATTGGGGTATTTGGGGTGGAGGTAAAGTAAAGCATATTTGAAAAGGTGGTCACCAAGCAGGAAAGTAGGGCCAGAAAGAATAAAAGGGAAGAAGTTCCATACAATATAGAACAGTATTTTGTCTTATAAATATTGTCTTACAAAAAAATTCACAGGATTTTTAAAGATCGCCTAGTTCACTAGTGCATCTAAAACAGTTTAAATTTTTTTAAATTTGTTTTCTATCATTTAGTCTCTGCTCTGATGTTTTGCTGTGGTATGGAGATAACCCTAAGATCCTGAATACCATGTAAGGAAAGCTTATGCATGGGCAGGCCCCAGGAAACTGAAAAGGCTTTGATCACAGGCTCAGTGATGGACTTACTGCCTATCAGTTGTAGAAACACTGAGTTCAAAGAACCTCATCTTCAGCTTTCCATGATGAATCATTGAATCAGTCCCATATAGCAACAAGCATTATTAAGTACTTCCTAGGTGCCAGGAACAATACTACACCCTAGAAAGTGGAACCACTTCTGCTCTCAAGGAAGTAACTGTCTAGTAGGGAGATGCCATATCAGAGGAGGAATAGCCAGGAAAGAAAACTTTGGTGTGGGTCAGTGGTTCTCAATTTTTTGGTGTCGGGACCACTTTAGACTCATAAAATTATTGAAGACTTCTCTCTCCTCTTCCCCTCTGCCCGAGTTTTGTTTATGCTGGCTATGGGTTGTACCTACTGGCTTCTGAAGCATTAGAAATGAAAATGTCTTAGTATTGTGATGAAAACCTTGGGGAAACTAGCCACAGTTGGAGAACTGTTGATCTAGGCAGTTGTCTGGGTTGTGAGTAAAGCCTGAAGGCAAGAAACCTTCATATTGTTTGATTATTTTTTAGTGGGCAAAAGGAAGGTAGGGAGAGAGGATGGAAGAATTCACTGAGCATGGAGTAAGTGTCCTGGTGTCCGGACAATTGGCTGAAGTGGATAAATCATGGTCTGGGAGTCTGGGATCAATTAGATGTTGAGCACTGAGATAAAGATTGACTCACTCATCAACTAATCTGTCCTTGATGAGTCACTAAACTGAGAATTAATTTCCTCATCCATAGGCAAATGCTTCTCCTCCTCCTCACTGGGAACAGAATCTAGAGTCTGGATGTTCTTTATGAAAGAGGTAGGACACGTCATGGAAGATAACAAGATGCCTGTGCTGGCCACTTCCTAGTGTACTGATGGCTGGACAACCACTTAGAAGACCATCTGTCTCTTAGGCATCTCTGACGAAATATGTTCAAAATTTCTTCCTCCCTCCAAACCCATCCCTTTCCTATTACTGTCAAGGGTAACACCATACTTCGAGTCACCCAGGTTTATAACCTCAACATCATCTTCAATTCTTCACTTTCACTCCCTCCCCAAGTATCCAGTTCACGTTAATTGTTTTGCAGCCATGTCTGGCTCTACATGACTCCATTCGGGGTTTTCTTGGCAAAAATAGTTCGCCATTTCCTTCTCTATCTCATTTTATAGATGAGGAAACTGAGGTAAACAGAGTAAAGTGACTTGCTCAAGATCATACAGTTAGTGTCTGAGGCCATTTTGAACTCAGAAAGATGAGTCTTCCTCACTCCTGATCCAGTGCTCTATCCACTATGTCACCAAACTGCTCCCCTCAACTATCAAGTTAGTGGCCAAATCTTATTTTCACCTTGCTTTGTACCCCCAATATTTTTGCAAAGGGCACACGTAATAAGGACTTAATAAACATGCATTGGTTAATTGAGCAATGTACCAAATTTATAGAGCAGTTGAGACCCAGGTTAGTGAACTGCTCATTCACAGGAATGAAATATCTCTTGAAGTTGATAAGAATTTATTTCCTTATTTTTCAAGAACACACTTACCATTGTAAAGCAAGGCATGCCTGTAACTTACAGTGACTTTAGAACTATTCTATGAGCTGAAAGACATCTGTCACCTCAATAAAGGAGAGTGATAAAACTTCTTTCCCTTCTTAATTGGCTCACAATATTGACCTGCCACAGTATGGGGCCAAAATGTTGAGCTTAAGCCACTGCAGGTCCACAGTTAGGTATGTGTGAATGCAGTGTTTGCTCAGGTATTGATTTATTTATATACCTGTTTGGCTGTGAGTGTGAAAAGCTTTTGCCCTTTGTAGAATTCAATAGAGCCAGGCAGATTTCAATAGAGCTCAAGTCAGAATATAACAGGTTGGTACAGATATCAATGGCTAGCTGGCTAGGAGCTCCAGAGGGAGTCTTAGCCTTGAACATCCTTGTGAGGAGTTAGACATAAAGGGATCTGGGAGAGGTACAGAAAGCAAAAGGCAAGAGAGGATGGACAAAGGAGACAGCCCCAATCTTTGCTTGTAAAACAGAAAACATCCTTTCTTTGCTGCTTCTTTCTCTCTCCTTTTCAGTATAGCCCTCAGCCTTCCTCACCACTAGCCTGGGCAAGATGACTTTGTATTATCACTCCAACCTTAGAGAAACTACACCCTAAAGCTCTGGTTCCTTAAATTATTTTCCCCACTGTGTGTAGAACTGTCCCTCACTATTCTGAAGGAAAGTTTCTGTTAGCCTTTATTGTCAATGGCCATCCAGAATAAGAGACATATTTCCTTCAAAAACTCTGCTGCTGACCCAGGTTTTACTCAAGCAAGTCCTCTAGGTCACCTGCAAGCCATTTACAGTTCCAAAGATCCACTCTATTTTATCCCATTCTGGAAAGAGTAAAATGACATTTTATATAGAGAAAAGAGTTCTTTATAGTGGAGGGCAAAAAGATTTTGGAAATCATTTGTTATCAACCATGTTCCTGAGGGCTGATGATGAAGCATTCTATTCATCTGATAGAGAAGAGATAACTTTCAGGATGCAGAATGAAACATACATTTTTTGAATACAACCAATGAGAGAATTTCTATTGCTTGTCTATGGATATATGGTACAGTAATTTTGTTTTTCTTTTATCTTTTATAGTGAGTTTAAGAAAGGGAGGAATGGATAGAAAGTTCATTTCAGTTTACTGAAAAAATATAATTTATCTTTTAAAAGGAAATCAGTTATTATAATGATAAATCATCAATGCTGGGTCCATAAGGAAGTTTACAAAGTATTGTATTCTACAGGTATATATAATTATGAAAAACCCAACCTCCAAACTGAAAGAATTTATCTAAAAGGATAAGGAAAATTAAGAGCCACAAATAAAAATTTTGTTTCAGCCTAATGACTGCATAATCAATATTAATCAATTAAAAGTTAATGCTCATTTTATTTCTTAGTTTCAGAATAAAATAAATAATTTTTTAAAAGTTATTAAGAACCTACTATATTTTAGGCACTATGCTATGTTAAGGGAATACAAAGAAAAGCAAAAGAAGTCCTTATCCACAAAGAGCTCACAAGCTAATGGGAAAAGACAACACACAAAAAGAAGCTAAAAGTGGGATGGGATGGGAGAGAAGGTACTTTGAACAGAAAGGGGAGAACCATAATGACCCACAGATAGGTGGGAAATGATGAGATGGCTGAAAATGAAGGAGCTCTTCAATCAGAGTAACAGAAGAGTCCCAAGGTCAGGGAATATTGAAAATGTATGAGTTGTAAGGAGAAAAACAGCTAACAGCCATCCTAGGTCTGGCAAATCACTACAGCTCCATGGAAAATCAGCACCAGAAGGATTCTGCAGATCTTGTAGTCTGAACTACCTTGTTGTACAAAGAAAGTCAGACTCAGAAAGCAAATTGCCTATCCAAAGTCAACACAGCTATATTGAGGCAGAGAGAACCTTCTTTCTTTGTATTCCCAGCCACTTAATGTATTAGCTGGAACATAATAAGTACTTAATAAATGCTTGGGTTTTGATTGATTGTTTTTCTTACTGATCAATGTTGACATTAGCTTTTCCAAGGTAATTCTCAGAACATTTTTCCTCCCTATATTGTTTCCAATTAATTTCAATCTTTCATTGAAATTAGCCACATCAAAAACTGACTCTCTTTCTCTTCTTCTTTTCTCCTTTCTCTTCTTTTCTCCTTTTCTTCTCTCTCTTTCTCTTTTCCTCTCTCTTTCTCTCTCTCTCTCTTTCTTTCTCTCTTTCTTTCTCTTCCTCCCTCTTTTCCTCTCCTCATTTGGGGTTTTCTTAGCAAAAATACTGAAGGGATTTGTTATTTCCTTTCCCCACCTCATTTTACAGATGAGGAAACTGAGGCAAATGGGGTTAAGTGACTTGCTCAGGTCACACAGCTAGGAAGAAAATAACAACAAAGTATTTTTTTAAGTTCATTTGTTGCCAGGCACAGTGCTGAGCTCCAGGATTACAAATAAAAAGTAAAATGTTCTATGCCTTCAAGGATCATGTAGTCTAATCTCTCCATATTTCAATTTCTCCATCTATAAAATGAGAATCATAAATTTTTTCCTACATACTTCACTAGGTGATTGTGAGAAACAAACTACTAAGGTGGAAACACTTCAGATAGATAAAAAGCTTTCATATCAGGGCTCTAAACCTTCCTTCTCCCTTTCCAGTCTTCTCATGCTTTCAAATACCCTGCAACCCAGTAGCAGTAATCTTCCTGTTCCTCACAGTTTATAGTCCATCTCTTGACTCTAATCATTTTCAGTGGTTGTGCTCTATGCTGAGAATTCTCTCTCTTTATCTCCACTTCTTGGCTTTCCAAGTGTGGAAACTCCTAACAATATTAGTCAGCATGTTATTTTTGAACACTCTTAAAGAGTCACTGGAGACAGAGGAGTTGGGTGTAGCAGCTAGATAGCTTAATGGATAGAATACCAATCTGGGATCAGCAAGACCTGAGTGCAAATCCAGATTCAGATACTTACTAGCTGTGTGATCCTAAATAAGTGCCTTAGTTTCTTTCTGCCTCAGTTTCCTCATCTATAAAACAAGAATCATAATAACTGCTCTCTGGGGTTATTTTGAGTTGATATTTTTAAATTGCTTTACAAACTTAAAGCCCTACAATAATACTAGCTGTTATTATTATTTGCTCAAGATCACATGGCCAGTATGTATCTAGCCCAGGATCTCCTGACTTCCAGAGCACATCTTTATCCACTTTGGCAATCATATATAAACTCACATTCATACCACATAAAGGCATGAGTACAGGGAACATGCTTTATAAATTACTATAGTGATATTTAGGTATCTCATAGGAGAAGTGAATTGGTAGCACATTAGTTTAAAAAATTACACAAAGTCAGCTTATCTATATAGGAACCAATAAGAAAAATTTTAAAAGCCACAAAAGATAATAGTTTCAGCATGAGCTGGGGCTGGAGAGCAATGAGGATTCCATGACTGAGGGACACAAGTGGGAACCTGCTGGGCTAGGAATCTCCATGGCAACAGCAGGGTCTTGATTGACTTAATCATCATGTTATTCAGAACTCTACTGCTTTCTGTTTCCAGGGATGGAGGAGATGGGCTAGCTTTAACTCCTCTTTAATTTCGTGAATTCTCCAATTGATGCATCACACCAGAAGGTATTAGTCATGTCCTCCTTGATAGGTAACTCAGTAGGGCTGACATTATGGGACATGACAGACCCAGACTAGACTCCAAAGTTGTCAAAGACATGATGGATACAGAGTCAGCAACTTCAACTCTAAAGATGCCTTTCTGGGTGTCAAGAAAAGACAAAAACTATTCCCCTTATTACAGTCTCAAAGCCAAGCTCTCTCCTGGCTTAGTCCTTGTTCCAAGGGTTACTGGCAACCCTTGCCAGTACTTTACCTTTTCCCTAGATTTCTTTGTCTATATGGCATAGCAGAGAGAGTACAGGACTTGGGGGTTGGGAATATATAGACTCAATTCCTGCTATTTCTTAATTTTTATTATTTATATAAACTGTGAGTTTGTCACTTCTCAGTTTCCTTATCTCTGAAATGGAGCTGATATTACCTGTACTATCTGTTTTGCACAATTGTTGGGAAGATGGTGCTATGCAAACTTTAAAGCACTTTAGGAATATGTGTAAAGATTATACAATGATCAATTCTGATCGATGTGGCTCTTTTCAGTATTCAGGCCAGTTCCAATGATCTTGTGATGAAGAGAGCCATCTGTGCCCAGAGAGAGGACTGTGGGAACTGAGTGTGAGCCACAATATAGTATTTTCACTTTTTTGGTTGTTGTTTGTTTTTTTCTCATTTTTTTCCCTTTTTGATCTGATTTTTCTTATGCAGCATGATAATTGTGGAAATATATATAAAAGAATTGCACATGTTTAACATATATGGCATTACCTGCCATCTAGGAGAGGGGGTGAGGGGAAGGCGGGAAAAATTTAGAACACAAGGTTTTGTAGGGGTGAATGTTGAAAATTATCTATGCACATATTTTGAAAATAAAAAGCTTTAATAATAAAAAATGAATGTGTGTAAGCTACTTTTATCAAGTTAGTCTTCTATTGATGGTCCTGATCTTGATGAATCATAGGATTTAAATGTGTAGAGCTCAAAGGGATCATAGGATCATGGATTTATAGGGAACCTTAGAGGTAGGTCATTTAGTCCAATCATCTCATTTTTTGGATGTGGAAACTGAGGTCCAGTGAGATTAAGTGATTTGCCTAAGATCGCACAGGTGATAAGTGGCAGAGGCAAAATTTGAACTCAGGTCTTCTGGCTTGATATTCAGTGATTTCCAGTATATCATTCAATCTCTTGGTTAGGTAACTAGGACATTAATGAATCTCCAAATCCAAAAAAGTCCATGACAGAATCATTTTCCCTAGAGTAATATTTAAATGGAGTACAGAATTTAGGATAGATGTACTCAGTTTGCCCTTGACCTCCATGTCTTCAGTTTCCTAATCATCCTTTGTAATGTTACTTTTAGAAGTACTCTCCCTTTGGTCAGAACTCTTGTTCATGGAGCTGTCAGATATTCATCCAAAGATCCATAAGGAAATTTGTGGCATTTTTTCTTCCAAGAACAGGAGGGAAAACTTGTGGTCTAAGTTCTTGGAAATCCTGCCTACTAGCTTGGCAGTATGAAATTTTATCTCCCATTTAAATCAGAGGAGGACAACCTTTCCAAAGCAGGTCAGGCTCTCTGCCCCTTAGAGATGAATGTCTTGTTTGGCAGATTCCTTCCAAAGATCCTGAATATTTTCTAGAAAGTGACCTGAACGGTGTCATATAATTGCTTAACAAATGTTCTTTGGGGATGTCTCAAAGCCCTTTGGGGACTGTAAGGCCCCTATACAACTTATGAAGATGATGGTTAGTGTGCCCCATTTCTCAGGCTGACTTACAAGGCTTATCTGTTTGCTTCGGGGCAGCTGTGATTTGAGTATTTTCAACGACTCAGTAAGGCATATGGTATGTGTGGAAGCTCCTGGAGGAAGAGATTTGATCCCATCACCTCATTTTGGTGTCACAGACTAAGTTTTAGACTTAAAATTAACTTTAAGGGTCACAAGTCATAGGATCATAGATACAGGGCTGGAAGGGTCTTCAAAAACCATGCAATCCAGCTCCTTCATTTTACAGAGAAAAAAAATGTTATATAATAATGTGTTGCAAAGTGCCCAAGGTCACACAAGCAAAATCAGGTAGAATTTGAACTTGAGCTTTTTCATGCCATAGTAAGTGGTCTTTCCACTTGCCTTCCACTTTCCATTTGTGGTTCACTGTCCATGCTAGTCTAACCTCTACATGACAAAAAACACCCCCTGCAATATAACCAAGTGGTCATTTGGTGTTTGCTTGAAGCTCTCCTGTGAAGTGAATACAGTCCCTCCCAGAGTAGCCCTTTCCATTTTTCTTCAGCTCTGAGGTAGGGGAAATTTATACTTACTTTGATGGAACTCTGATCTTACTTCAATCTAGTTCCATAAGTTTGACCAAGTAATTTTGTTTGCCTCAGTTTCCTCAAGTATAAAATGGAAATAATAATAGCACCTACATTGCAGGATTGTTGAGGGAATCAAATGAAATATTTGTAACCTGGCACTATATGTGGATTACTTTCCTTTCCCTCTTCCTCCGTAGAAACTCCCTCCATCAGTATGGATCACAACCTATCCATGCTTTTTATCCTGTGTAATCCATGCCCATGTACTCTCATAAATTCTCCCACAATTTAGAGAACATCTTCTAGGTTTCTTTTCATTTGTAAGTATCAGTAGATCATCCTGCCTAACTATCATACTTTACTCTCACTACATGACCAGCCTACCCTTTCAGAGCTCTGTATTTCCACCCTGCTATTTTTTAATGCATATGTCATTATGCTACAATGAACCAGGAGAACACTATACACAGTAACATCAAGATTGTGTAATGATCAACTATAATAGATTTAGTTTTTCTCAGCAATATAGTGATCTGAGACAATTCCAATAGACTATCAATGGAAAATGCCATCCATACCCAGAGAAAGAATTCTGGAGATTGAATGCAGATTGAAGCAATTATTTTCACCCTTTTTTTGGTTTGTTTTTTCTCTCATAGTTTTTCCCTTTTGTTCTGATTTTTCTTTTCCAACATGACTAATATGGAAAGATGTTTAAAATGATCGTACATATAACTTATATCAGGGGAAAGGAGAGAGAAGAAGGGAAGGGGAGAAAAATTTGGAATTCAGAATCATAAAAATGAATGTTGAAAACTATCTCTATATGTAATTGGAAAAATAAAATACTGCTAAGTAAAAAAAAAGAGAGAGAAAAAGAAATAGCTGTAACTACCTTGTGCTCCACTGCCTTATGGGTCACCGACAGTTTAGATTCCTTAGAGATTGTGTTATTTACAGATTTTTCAACAATACAGAACCACCAGGAGAATATTCATCTTGTTTTTTTTTTTTTAAAGATGGGCCTTTGCAGCAGAGAAGGCTTGAAATCCATCAAAGCATTCTGAAATTTTCTAAATGCAACCCAGCCTGCTCTTTCACTACTATTGAATTGTAGGCCTGATTTATGTTTATATTCAATGCCTGATCCAGAACTATTTACTGATATATATATATATATATATGTATATGTATATATATATATATATGATTGTGGAAAACCATATAGTCCAAAAATTGTTTTTCTTATATCAAACCTAAATCTGCCTCTACAATTTCTACCCATTAATCATGTTCTGCCCCCAAGGGCAAGAATTTTTGTTATTGTTAAGTTGCTTCAGTCAAATACAACTCTCAGTGACACTATTTGGGGCTTTTGTTGTGTTTTGGTTTTGTTTTTAGCAAAGATACTGGAATGGTTTGCCATTTCCTTCTCCAGCTCATTTTGCAGATGAGGAAACTGAGGCAATAAATTTAAGTGTCTTGTTAGATCCTATGCTCTATCCACTATGCACCTAGCTGCAACCAAGTACTAGACAGACACCTTTAAATGACAGTCTTTAAAATGCTTGAAGACAATATTCATGTCTCCTCAACATATCTTCTTTCTTTTTTTTTAACTTTTTATTTTCAAAATATATACATTGATAGTTTTCAGTATTCACCCTTGCAAAACCTTGTGTTCCAAATTTTTTTCTCCCTTTCTTTCCCCCATCCCCTCTCCTAGAGAGCAAGTAATCCAATATATATTAAACATGTGAATTCTTTTATACATATTTCCACAATTATCATGCTGCGCAAGAAAAATCAGATCAGAAAGGGAAAAAATAAGAAAGAAAAGAAAATGCCAGCAAACAACAACAAAAAAGTGAAATACTATGTTGTGATTCAAACTCAATCCCTACAGTCCTTTCTCTGGGTGCAAATGGCTCTCTCCATCACCACTGGATCTGGCCTGAATTACCTCATGGTTAGGAAGAGCCAAGTTTATCACAGTTGATCATTGCATAATCTTGTTATTGCTGTGTACAATGTTCTCTTGGTTCTACTCACTTCACTCAGCATCAGTTCGTGCAAGTCTCTCCAGGCCTCTCTGAAATCGTCCTGCTGGTCGTTTCTTACAGAGCAATAATATTCCATAACATTCATATACCATAATTTATTCAGCCATTCTCCAATTGATGGGCATCCATTCAGTTTCCAGTTTCTAGCCACTACAAAAAGGGCTGCCACAAACATTCTTGCACATGTGGGTCCCTTTCCCTCCTTTAAGATCTCTTTGGGATATAGGCCCATTAGAGACACTGCTGAACCAAAGGGTATGCAAGTTCCATATTGCTTTCCAGAAGAATTGGATCAATTCACAACTCCACCAACAATGTATTAGTGTCCTGCTCACATATTTTGTGTCCCAAACTTCCCAAGTTCCTTTACCTGATGCTTGTATGACTTGGTCTCCAGATCTCTTACAATGCTAGTGTCCCTTTTCTGTACGTACTTCACTTTAATATCCTCCCTGAACAGTACTGTCCAACTGAAGTGCATAGATAATATGGTCTGACCAGGGCAAAGGATGATAAGATTATCACCTCCTACATTCTGGACCCTATGTTTCTCAATACTTTCTAATAGACAGCTTTAGTTTTTGGAGCTTTTAGGCCACAATGTCCAGTCATTTTGAGCTTACAATCCATTCAAGACTGGAATTTATTCACAATGGACTGTTTGCCAAGCTAACTTCATACAGGGTTTAATGAATACCAAGAGTACTTGCTATGCAAAGTGGAGAATGGGACATGGAATGACATTAAGTGAGATATAGAAAGGAAAGGTGAGGAATTCACAGTTATATCCTACTGGAAGCCTAAATTCACAATATCACATAATCTCTGAGCTGGAATCACTTATTCTAAAATACACATGCCCAAGTGTCTTCTCTAAAACATACTTGACAAGTTGTCATCTACCCCAGAGTAATAATGGCCCCAAGGTCAAATTTGACCCATCAGCTGTTTTTCTAATGATCCAATGGTTTGATACTTTTCTTAGTTCATGGACTATATGGTTTAGATGCAGCTGGGCACTACAGTGGCTAGATTGCTAGATTACATTGGAGTGGGGAAGACTTGAGTTCAAATTTGATGTTAAATACATTTTAGCTCTATGAACCTGAGCAAATCATTTAATCTCTGTTTGCATTAGTTTCCTCAGTTGTAAAATGGGGATAATCACAGCCCTTACCTCCTAGGGTTTTTGTGAGGATCAAATGGGAAAATAATTGTAAAGCATTTAGCATAGCACTTGACACATAGTAAGCATTATATAAATGTTAGCTATTATTATTACCAGTTACACATTGAGTTATAGTTTGTTGACCCTTGCTTTTACTTAAATACCTCTAGTCGGTTGGGGGGCACTACCTTCTAAAGTTAACCCTTCCACTTTGAGATAGTTCTAATTGTTAAGGAATTTTTCTTTATGTGAAGCCCAAATTTGCTTTTCTACAATTTCTACTCACTGCTCCTGGTTCTGTTCTCTGGGGCCAAGTTAAAGAAATCTAATCTCTCTTCCATATGACAGCCCTTTAAGTTCCACTCTGAAAGGAGTTGATGAGATTTTAGCCACTCCAAAATATTGGACCAATGGAATTGGATGCTGCCCAACAACCCAAGAAAATAGTTTCTGAGATTGCCACTGGCTCAGTGAAGGGTGGGGGGTTGGAAACTTTCATTAATCAGCCCAGGATTGCTGAAAGAAGTGTCTTCAACAAGGGGATGACATTGCCCTAAGAAAAAAAGGAGAAAGAAGGTCTAGGAAGGAGGATGAGGTGTTTCTGAGATGAGTGTGCTCAGCACACTCCAATGCATAATTTGAGTGTCAATCAGAGGTAGAGGTTTATACAGCTGATAATTTGTAGCTGGAACATGGTGTTTTTTCAATGAGCCCAATTTAGCTCCTGTGGAGGAATTACCATATGAGAGCCTTCACAGGCAGAACACAGGAGGGCAGAGAATGGAGAAGAGATATCTGTGTGTGTGTGTGTGTGTGTGTGTGTGTGTGTGTGTGTATTTGAGATTAAGGTGAAATCATTTTCAGAGATTTCTGACTTAAGCCCCTTAGGTAGCAGATGGATTTTTGTTTTATGAGACTTGTGTCAGAACTAGAGGAACAGGAGGACAGGTGATATTTCCATAAGAGATTTGGGCAGATATTGCTCCCTTCGGCACCTCCTGGAGTCCTAACGCTCTAATTGGCAGGGGACAGAGATCTGTGGGTGTCCTTAGATGCTCTGATCTCTGTTCAGAATTCAAGGTTTCATAAGCTGTGACTCCAAGTCTGACAAAGAGGTTACTAAACCCACAAAACCCTGCCTGAAGTGATCCAGTTTGGTCAGAAAGCGCTTTTGAACCTTTCCCCAGCATCACACCCCCAGGTCTTCCCCATGCACCTGCCAAAGTGTGCTAAAATAAGCTCCTGGCTTACCAAGTCACTCAAGCCCGGCAGAAAGCTGCAAGAGAACTGGGAAGGGGAGAGAGAAAAAGATGATTTACAAAGTGCAGATCCCAAAGAGGAGAAGAGTGATTGTAGTCATCCTGTCAAAAAGGTTCTTTCTTCATGGTCAAGGTTTGGAGTAGGTTATGGATCACTCCAAATTTTGAGAAGAGAGGAGAAATGCATATTATGGCATTGGCCATGGGGCTTTTCCTGGACCAATCATGCCCCACCCTTACCTCCCCCCCCAGTTTGCTGGGTACCTTTACAGAGCTATGACTGAGTGAGTGCTGAGAATTCAGGGAACTAAGCTGGACTAAAGTTTCTGGTACTGCCAAGTAAACTTTGTTATATGATACACTGAACAAATAAACCTGTCACCAGAATATAGGGCTTCACTTCAAGAGTGTGATTCAAAATTCGAAGCCAATTTGAGGGGTTGAGTGCATGGTGGAAAGTAGACTAGCTAGCTTAAGAGGGCAGTTTACCTAGCTGTGTGATCTTGGGAAAATCATGTTAATACGTGTCAGTACAATTTTATCTGTAAAATGAGATGCTCTGGAGATGGTGAATATATGCCTTTTCTCTTCAGCCATTTCATTGGCAAACAAGTACAAATAATGGTGACTGAGAATAGGGATATGATAAAACATTGTGCATTTGTATTAAATTACAGGAGGCAGCTAGGTGGTGCTGTGGATAGAGTACCAGTTCTAGAGTTAGGAAGATCTGAATTCAAATCTCACCACAGACATTTACTAGCTCTGTGACCTTGAGCAAGTCACTTAACCCCTATTTGCCTCAGTTCCTCATCTGTAAAATGGGGACACACTGGAGAAAGAAATGTCAAATCATTCTAGAATCTCTGCCAAGAAAACTCTATGGACAAGTCATGGGGTTGGGAAGAATCAGACATAAATGAACAATTATATTTTAAGTTTCTTCAAAGCAGAAATAATCTTTGTGCCTCCTTTTTGTATCCCCAGCTATTAGTATAGTGTCTGGCACATAGTAGGTGGTTAATATATATTTATTAAATTTGTTGAAATTATTGAAATTAAATATATCCATTAACCTAGAGGCTCTCTTTCATTTCTAAATCTTTGATTCCATGATCTTAGAGAACTATTTCCTAACAATTAAGATCATGGATCTAGAGATGGAAGGTCATCTAGTTCAACTCCCTCAATCACAGTTGAATATTCTGAGGCCACGGAGGTGACACGACTTCCCCAAATTCACTTGAATATCAGAAGGTAAAATTTGGCTGCTCTAAAATAGAAATGGTTGACTTGCAAAGCAGTGAATTCTCCATCACTAAAAGCCTTCCAGCAGGGGCTGGCTGGTCACTGTCAGAAATGTGGCAGAAAGGATTCCTGCTCCAGTGGGAGCTGAATTGAATGACCCCAGAGGACTCTTCCAACTGGAGATTCTGAAGTTCTCTGATCAGCTCTCCTAGTGAATTGGAATTGCAGCACATCCCCATCCCACAGGGGCATGCCCACTCTCTCTCATGTCCCCTGCTGCTTTCAAACCAGAGTAAGTTATATTACTGACAAGCTGCACGCTTTGCCATCTGCTTGGGAAAAAAACCTACGTGTCCATGTGAAGAATAAAGGCACATTTAGGCTACTTATTAAACACTGTTTATCTCCTAAAAACAGCCAACAGCACAGTTAATCAAAGACAGAGCAGATGTGCCTTATGGTATTGAAAAGTTCCCTATCTCCCATTTTCTCCTTCCTTGGACACCCCAGGGAGTCCTGAAAGAGAGTATTGAGCCAAAAGTATGGCACAGGGTATAGGACTTGAGGGGACAGGATGGGGAGCAGAGAACTGAATGGCTCCTAACAACCCCAGTCCATCCTCACCAGTCTGTGGCATTGGGATCAGGGAGGAGAGAAAACAGAAAGGGAGGTCAGAAGCGATGCTCTGGAATGATTATTATCTGCTCAGGAAGAGGAGAGTAGTATTAAAACAGAGCCCAGTTCCCGTTCATTAACAACTAAAGTATGGGTCCAGAATCTAACATAATATTTCACCCTGGAATCATCCTGTATCAAGTGGATGCATTACATTTTCCTTGGCTCTCAAGATTTTAGCTTTTCTTTCTTTTTCTTTTTTTTTTTTACTTAGAGAACACTCTCTTTTCACTCAGTGACCATATGCTTCCATATGTTCACTTTCTACCTTTAAAAAGGTAGCAAAAACAAAAACAAAACCATGGAGCAAAATCTCAGAGTTTGAGATTTTTCTAATTGGCACTTCCCCTCATGGAAAAATAACCTATATTTTATATTACTCTATGACCCCAAAAAACCCCTATTAGACCATTTTGAAAATTACAAAACAGGTTATTTTAAATCACTTTAGGAATAAAATATAAGAAAAAAGGTGTAAATTATAAATCATAATGGTTAATCAGTCAACACTTGAGAAACTGATATACTTTACACAATGTCTCATTATGTCACTGTCCTCAAACTATGTTGGAAGAGGGCATAGGCATTTTATAATAAAGTTAAGGGGAGAAGAATGCTTGTTTGAATTTATTAAAATACTTATATCCCAAAGAGATCTTAAAGGAAGGAAAGGGCCCCACATGTGCAAGAATGTTTGTGTCAGCCCTTTTGTAGTGGCTAGAAACTGGAAACTGAATGGGTGCCCATTAATTGGAGAATGGCTGAATAAATTGTGGTATATGAATGTTATGGAATATTATTGTTCTGTGAGAAACGACCAGCGGGGCAATTTCAGAGAGCCCTGGAGAGACTTGCATGAACTGATGCTGAGTGAAATGAGCAGAACCAGGAGATCATTGTACACAGCAACAACAATACTATATGATGATCAGTTCTGATGCACATGGCTTTCTGCAGCAATGAAATGTTTCAGGCTACTTCCGGTTGTTCAGTGAAGAGAGCCATGTGCACCCAAAGAGAGGGATGTGGAGTGTGGACCACAACATGACATTCTCATGCTCTCTATTGATGGTTGCTTGCATTGTGTTTCCTTTCTCTGATTTTTTTTTCTTGTGGATGGGATTTTTCTTGCACAACAACTTGTCAAGTATTTTAACATTATTAACATGTAGTGGACTTCCTGCCATCTAGGGGAGAGGAGGGAACTGGGGGTAGAATTTGTAACAGAGAGCTTTGTGGAGATCAGTGCTGGGGAACTACCCATACTTGTGTTGTACAAATAAAAAGCTTTAATAAAAAAAAGAAAAAAAAAGAATTTATTAAAATACATATTGCAATTTATTAAAATACATATTACTCAGACAGGTATTCCTTCTCATAATTCGTCTTCTAATTTTAACCTTGTCAAGGACAAAGCATAAAATGCCCTGGTTGATGTGTAACTTTTGACAAGTTTAGCACACATACATATATACATAACTATATCTATCAGTCAATCAAAATTTTGCTCATATGTATACTATCATATATGGACTAAACAGAAAGCACTATTTTTATCCAAAACTTGAGACTTAACTCCTTGAAGTTCTTTGAATGTGATTAACTTGAAAACAGAGGAAAATGAAATAAAATGAGGAATAACTACCATTATTAGTGATGTAGAAAGTTTGAGCCAGTTTCCAAAGATTGACTTGTGAGGTCCTGCAACTTTTGGCAACTCGCATGAAAGAACTCCCAAGTTCCCAAAGCATTTCCAAGAGAAAGGAAAAGTATTCAGAAAACCTTAATCACGGATTCAGTCATTGCTCACTGTGGTACACCCCCCCCCACTCCCTTTGGGGTTCTGCTGGGCTTTAAAAAAGTAGCAACTTGCAGTAAACCCACCAAAGGAAGCTCTTCCTAAAGAGGCAGATATCACAAGGGGAAAGAAACACACAAAGAAAGCCAACTACAGATTCCCCAGAATCCCATTTCTCTGCCATAACACAAAATAACTTTTTTCTTCTTCTCCCTCCTGACTGTATAGTCAGCTATAGAATAGGAAGGCTAATCTAGCAACAAGTTGATTTTAGTTTTTGGAGGCTAGCTCCAGAAAGCCTCAGAAAGGAATGGGCACAATCTGGTGTGCTTTTGACAGGGTCCCTGGTAATAGCTGCTATCTTCTTACTGTCTCCTTCAAAAGCCTTCCCAATTATGGTGGCACTCAAGAAATTCAGTATATTTTTTCTTTTTGAAAAGAAGGGCAAACAATTTTAGGGCTCTGAAAAGCATTTTCAAAATAATTCCACCCTCTTAACAGCTCATGGTGGGAGGGAACCCCATGACAAACTTTTCCTTGAGTGACGACTCCTGTTTCAAAGTCACAGATGGAACACCTCGGACAATGTTTGTGACTCTAAGGTAATGTTTGGTTTTTCTTAGAGCTGCTATAGCAACTTTCCTTTTAGAAACAATTAAAAGTTTCTTTCCAAACCAAGTGTTATGGCTTTGGGGATGTGGGCTAATAATATGTTTGCATTAACTGGAGAAACTACTTTCAAGTGAAATCACTGCCTTGGGGTATGAGGGCATCTTGCTGTCACCAAAGATAATATTGAGGATTATTTCAGTTTGAACTATAAATGAAATGACACATGCAGAGCTCAATTAGTTGCATTGTGGGTACCCGTTGTCTAGGGACCTTCACATATTCAGAAGCCAGGTTTGAATCTCAGTTAAGCAATTCTCCCACGGGGAATTCTGAAGCATTTCTTCTTGTCTTTTCTTAACTCTTTTTCAATTTTTTTTTCCATAGACCTGCCCTTTTTTTATTTTATTGTATTTGAAGCTTGAGATCCTGCACTGCCTTCTGCTTTGGATTATAAAAGATCACAACTCAAAATCCAAACAATACCAGGAAGAGGTTTCCCACCTAGCAAATGATTTTCTGAAATGAATTTGAACTTCCAAGTCTCCCTCCCCACAAACCCATCATCTTTCACTTTAAAAGACTCTTAAATCAGGATGCTGATTGCCGAGGAGGGGTCCCGCTGTTCAGAATTCTCCCGTTTTCTCTGTGCCTGGGGCAGTTTCCTCTGTGTGTGCATCTAGTGGGATGGACATATTTCTGCCTAACTCAGAAGCTGTGGGTTTTATGCCGAACATTCAAAAAGAACCACGCGCAGCAGGACCCCCGAGAGCCAGCAGACAAATCTCCTCCAGAGGCAGCCTTAGGGAGCGCTACCTCACTTTAATATTAATAGGATGCAGTTTGGATCTCACAAGGAATTTTTAAAGGGCTCATTTCCCTGGCCAACCTCCTCTCCTCTTCCCTCTCCCCAAGCTAATTTTTTCTTTAATTTAGATTCCTCTAAATCAAGTATGGCAAAATTTAGCGGGCGTGAGGGAAAAGGCGGGTGGAAATGCTTCCAAGAAGGTGCCACATTTCAAGCCACCATCATTGTGTGCTTTGTCAGTAGGACACATTCTACTAATGTCCAGTCTGCTGCTGCCCTCGGGAAAAGAACAGCAAGAGAGATTGGGAGGTAACTTCTCAGAATAGAGCATTGATAGGCTCATAAATTTAGAATGGAAGGGATTTTAAAGGTTATTAGATCCAGCCCTTTCATTTTATTTATGATGAAGCTGAGTGTGATTGGTGAAGTGACTTGTTCAAGATCACATAGTAAAAATAAAAATATGCTTCTTCACAGATCCTTTGGAATCATGATTGACCATACTGATGACTAAAGTTCTTCAGGCTTTCAAAGCTTTTGTTTTTAGAGTGTTGCTATTGTATAAATTTGTTTTCCTTGTTCTATTTTTTTCACTTTCACAAGAATTCACAGGTTTCACTGAAAGCTTCCCTTTTATCACTTCCCTTAGCACAATAGAATTCTATTTCATTCCTACTTTTACTTTATTAGGAGTCTCTTGTAGAATTGACTTGTTGAAGGTATGCCATGAGGGAGAATGGTCCAGTGGAAGGAGCTTCCATCTGACTTTTGGGGGCTTCTGTTTCTTTGACTATAAGGTAAGAGATGATCTCTGAGGTTTCTTCCAGATCTATAGCTATGATCATACTTTTCTTAAGTCCCTGCTAGTCTCACTCCATTGCTCTTGGGTCTAGAGGCAGAGAACCAGAGTTTCAGAACCCAAATCTCTCACTTGTTCCTAGTGTGAGCTTAGGTCTGATACTTTATGCCTTTAAGCCTCAATTTATTCATCTTTAAAAAAAGAAAAGTTTGAACTCTGAGATCAGCAAAGTTCTTCTCTCTCTTTATTTCCCCCAATTTATTTATTTTTTCATCCTGAACTTTAACACTAAATAAAATGAATATTTTCATGTACATTATAGAAGTATGAAACTATTGTATAACTTTTATTTTTCTTCTAAAATGTATAAATTCAATACATAACTTTTAGAGTTCTCTTGCACATGTGCCTTAATTGCAAGTCATTTCCCTTGCTTTGAAATTAAATTTCTATCTGATTCCTGACTTTTTTGTTTCTAGCCTGCTCTGTTAGGCTCCAGTCACCCACAAGTTAGAGACTCGTTCTGTCCAGTTGACAATAGATAATCCCTTACTTTCTGGTTCTTTGATACTACAGAAAGAATTGCTATAAATACTTTTTTGCATTTCTTTATAGTATAGGCCTACTAGCAATGTCATTATATTTACTGTATTTAAGAGTATGCACAGTTCAGTGACTTCAATGAGGGCATAGTTTCAAATTGCTTTCCAATTCACCACTTCGCTAAGAGTTCATTTGTGTGCCTGCCTGTTTTCCTAATGTCCCTTCAACATTTGTCTTTTTCCTTTTTTGTCATCTTTGCTAATCTGATGGGTGTGAGAACAGCAGAGTTGTTTTAATTTGCATATCTTTAATTATCATTATTAGTGATTTAGACCATTTTTCACATGCTTGTTGATTGTTTGGACATTTCCCCCCTTGAAAACTGACTATTTTTATCTTTGACAATTTATCTATTGGAGATTGCTTCTTGTTCTTATAAATTTTAATTAGTTCCTTCCATATATTGGGTAAAAGACATTTATCAGGTAAACTTGTAAATAGTTTTCCCAGTTGTTTCCCTTTAACCTTATTTTTTTTTTTTTGGTTGTGCAAAAAATTTTCAATTTTATTCCCTCTTTGATGATGAACTCTTGCCCTTCCTTGTTCCTCTAATTTGTTTCTGACCTAATCTTTTATCTTTTATCTCTAAACCATGACTTGGTATAAAGTATAATATGTTGGTCAATAATTTCTGCCAGATTACTTTCCAGTTTTCATGTATTTTCCAGTATCTATGAATAAGAAGGCAACAGTCCTGCTGCACTGGATTCTAAACAGACAATGAGGTACTGGGTTCAGTTCTGAGCACCACATTTTAGGAAAGACTTTGATAAAACTAGAATATGTTTAGAGGAGGACACCAGGATGACAAAAGTTAAAAGTTATTATTGGAATGGGTGACAGGAAATGATTATTAATACTGTAATTGGGGGAGGATTCTGGGAAGATATCATAGTAATTCAGTAAATTTCAAGCTCTCCATATCCTAGCAGTGCCAATACTGGGTCTGTATCCCAAAGAAATTATAAAAGAGGGAAAAGGACCCACTTGGCAAAAAATGCTTGCAGCAGTTCTTTTTGTGGTAGCAAAGAACTGGAAAATGAGTAGATGTCCATCAACTGAGGAATAGTTGAACAAGTTGTAGTATATGAAGATAATGGAATTATTATTTTTCTATAAAAATGATGAACAAGCTGATTTTAGAAAGGCCTGGAAAAGGTTAAACAAACTGATGCTGAATGAAACAAGCAGAACCAGAAATACATTGTATACAGTAACAGCAAGATTATGCAATGATCAACTTTGAAAGCCTTGGTTTTTCTCAGTAATTCAGTGATCTAAGGCAATCCCAATAAACTTTGTATAGAAAATTCCATCTGCATCCATAAAGAGAACTATGGAAATTGAATGCAATTCTCTGTGCTCACTTATTTTTTTTCTGTTTTTTTTTTTTGTCTCCTGGAATTTTTTCCCTTTTGTTCTGATTTTTCTCTCTCAACATGATTCATAAAGAAATGTGCATTTGAAAAGTTAATATACATGTATAACCAAAAAAAAGTTAAAAAATTTTTTTCAAGCTCTCCACATTCCCCCACAAGCAGAACTATGTCAACGAATTCAGAAATACTTGGATACTGCTTGCTGATATCTCTGAAGAACTTCACATCAGGTTTGTCTAACTCGGACAGAGGGATAAAGAGTGGTGTAGGCTGGAAGTGAGGGTGGGACTCAGCTCACTGTGGCAGAAACTCCAAACTCCAAACTCCAAACATTTGGAGTTTATCTGAGGCACTCAGGACACTCTGCCCGGATTGGGGGCAGGTGTTCTGGCAGACTTGCCTTGTTTAAGGAGTAATTCAGACTTAGTCCTAGCCCCCACCAGCCTAGCATCTTAAATTAATTCGCCAAATTGCCCCAAGGCAAAGAGCTTTAGCTGTCATTTTTCTAAACCTTAAAGAGATATACAAGCCGTCTAAAAAAAAATGAAGAAGCAAAAGAGAGCTCTCACCATAGACAGCTTTTATTGAGACAGAGAAGGGCTGACCCCAGATCCTGAGGTTCCTTTAGACAAAATTCTGGAGGAAGTTATTAAGGACCATTACTGGTCCCCTTTTCAAAAGGCCTTTCTGGAAGATTGCATACAGAATCTCAAAAGAGAGCTGGAGGATAAATGGGAAAATAAACTGAAGTCAGTGCAAGAAGCCCTCCAAAAGAGATATGATAAAGACACCAATTTATTGAAAAATAAAATTAGCGAAGTGGAAAAAGAGTGCAATGAACAAAAAAATTCAATTGGCCAGTTACAAAAGGAGCTTAAAAAGGTAACTGAAGAAAACAACACTTTAAAAATAAGAATTGAACAAATGCAAGTGAATGACTCAATAAGATTTCAAGAATCAGTCAAACAAAAACAAAAAAATGAAAAATTAGAAGAAAATATGAAATATCTCCCAGGAAAAACAACTGACTTGGAAAATAGATCTAGGAGAGACAATCTAAGGATTATTGGACTTCCTGAAAATCATGATGAAAAAAAGAATCTAAACACTATCTTCCAGGAAATCCTGAAAGAAAACTGCCCTGAGATTGTAGAATCAGAAGGCAAAATCACCATTGAAAGAATTCACCGATCACCTCCTGAAAGAAACCTCAAAATTAAAACCCCAAGGAATATTGTGGCTAAATTTCAAGACTATCGCACCAAGGAAAAGATTCTGCTAGCAGCTAGAAAGAAACAATTCAAATACCGAGGATCAATAATTAGAATCACACATGATCTGTCAGCCTCCACATTGAAGGATTGAAGGGCCTGGAACGAGATATTCCTAAAGGCAAAGGAACTTGGATTACAGCCAAGAATAACCTATCCAGCTAGAATGAGCATTATCCTCCAGGGAAGAAGATGGTCATTCAATGATATAGGTGAATTTCACTTATTTCTAATGAAAAGACCAGATCTGAACAAAAAATTCGACACCCAAACACAGAACTCAAGAGATGCATGAAAAGGTAAAAAGGAAAGGACTCTTGAGAACTTTATTTCTACTACAGGGATACTTAAAGTTTGGGGGTATAATTAACTAGATATTACTTTGATAATATGAAAAAGAGAACTAGAGGGGGAAAGGTTGTCATACTGGGGAAAAGAGGGAAAAAGTGGTAAAATAAGATCTAAAAAAAAGGAGGTAAAAACAAGGTAAAATCTCTTGAAGAGGCAAAGAAAACCTAATATAATTGAGAGAAAGAGGGGAGGGAGATGAGCACTGTGTAAATCTTACTCTCATCAGGTTGGGCTCTAAAAGTGTATATCAGACATTTGATTTCACATAGAAACTTGTCTGTTGCTAGAGGGAAGTGGGAGGGAAAGGAGGAAAAGTAAGGGACAAACTAATAGAAGGGAAAATAGAAGAATGGGGGAAAGGAGTAAAAACAGGGGAAGGGGATCTAAAGGGTGGAGTATTGTTTGGGGGAGGGGGTCATCAAAAGCAAAGTACTGAGGAGGGGGGAAGGGAGAAAGGG
>JAJPUD010000495.1:426646-493466 GCA_023553655.1 Myrmecobius fasciatus
CAAAGTACTGAGGAGGGGGGAAGGGAGAAAGGGGAAAGGAAAGGGGAAAACATAACTTGGGTAAATAAGATGGCAGGAAATAAAGAATTAGTTATTCTAACTGTGAATGTGAATGGGATGAACTCTCCCATAAAGCGGAAGCGGATAGCAGACTGGATTAAAAACCAGAATCCCACAATATGTTGTCTACAAGAAACACATTTAAAACATAGTGACACATATAGGGTGAAGGTAAATGGCTGGAGCAGAAAATATTATGCTTCAGGTGAACAAAAAAAAAGCAGGGGTAGCAATCCTTATCTGAGATCAAGTAAAAGCCAAGATAGATCTAATCAAAAGAGATAAGGAAGGAAACTATATTTTATTAAAGGGTACCATAGATAATGTAGCAATATCTATACTAAATATATATGCACCAAGTGCAATAGCACACAAATTCCTAGGGGAGAAATTAAGAGAGATGCAAGAAGAAATAGACAGCCAAATGATACTAGTGGGGGATCTCAACCTTGGTCTCTCAGAATTAGATAAATCAAACTACAAAATAAACAAGAAAGAAACTAGGGAGATAAACCAATTGTTAGAAAAGTTAGGTATGATAGATCTATGGAGAAAGTTGAATGGAGACAGTAGAGAGTTTACTTTTTTCTCAGCAGTCCATGGAACCTATACAAAAATTGACCATGTATTAGGGCATAAAAACCTTAAAATCAAATGCAGAAAGGCAGAAATAGTAAATGCCTTTTCAGATCATGATGCAATAAAAATCACATGCAATATAAGGCCAGGAGAAAATAAACCAAAAGGTAATTGGAAATTAAATAATCTAATCCTGAAGAATGAATGGGTGAAAGAACAAATCATAGACACAATCAATAATTTCATCCAGGAGAATGACAATAAGGAGACAACATACCAAAATTTGTGGGATACGGCCAAAGCTGTTATAAGGGGCAATTTTATATCTCTAGATGCTTACTTGCATAAAATAGAGAAAGAAAACATCAATAAATTGGGCTTATTATTAAAAAAAAACTAGAAAGAGAACAAATTAAAAACCCTCAATTAAATAACAAATTGGAAATTCTAAAAATAAAAGGAGAAATTAATAAAATTGAAAATAAGAAAACTATTGAATTAATAAATAAAACTAAGAGTTGGTTCTACAAAAAATGAACAAAATAGATAAGGCTTTAGTTAATTTGATAAGAAAAAGGAAAGAGGAAAATCAAATTGTTAGTCTCAAGAATGATAAGGGAGAACTTTCCTCCAATGAAGCGGAAATTAGAGCAATAATTAAGAGTTACTTTGCCCAACTTTATGCCAGTAAGTTTGATAATCTAAATGAAATGGAGGAATATCTACAAAAATATAGATTGCCCAGGTTAACAGAAGAGGATATAAATTATTTAAATAAATAAAAAATATTTAAATAAAAAAATAAATAAATATTTAAATTAAATAAATTAAATAAATAAATTAAAAATAAATAAATAAATATTTAAATTTAAATAGTAGAAAAAGAAATAGAACAAGCTATTAACCAACTCCCTAAGAAAAAATCTCCAGGGCCAGATAGATTTACATTTGAATTCTACCAAACATTCAAAGAACAATTAATTCCAATACTATACAAACTATTTGAGAAAATAGGGACAGAAGGTATACTGCCAAAATCCTTCTATGAGACCGATATGGTGCTGATAGCTAAACCAGGTAGAGTGAAAACAGAGAAAGAAAACTATAGACCAATTTCCCTAATGAATATTGATGCAAGAATTTTAAATAAGATATTAGCAATGAGATTACAGAAAGCCATCCCCAGGATAGTACACTATGACCAAGTAAGATTTATACCAGGGATGCAGGGCTCGTTGAATATTAGGAAAACTATCAGCATAATTAATTATATTAATAACCAAACTAACAAAAACCATATGATTATCTCAATAGATGCAGAAAAAGCATTTGATAAAATCCAACACCCTTTCCTATTAAAAACACTAGAGAGTATAGGAATAAGTGGGCTTTTCCTTAAAAATGATCGGTAGCATCTATTTAAAACCATCAGCAAGCATCATATGTAATGGAGACAAACTAAAACCATTCTCAATAAGATCAGGAGTGAAACAAGGCTGCCCACTGTCACCATTACTATTTAATATTGTATTAGAAATGTTAGCTTTAGCAATAAGAGAAGAAAAAGAGATAAAAGGAATCAGAGTAGGTAATGGAGAAACCAAATTATCACCCTTTGCAGATGACATGATGGTATACTTAGAGAACCTTAGAGACTCAGCTAAAAAACTACTAGAAACAATTCACAACTTTAGCAAAGTTGCAGGATTCAAAATAAATCCACATAAATCATCAGCATTTTTATATATTACCAGCAAAGTTCAGCAGCAAGAGATACAAAAAGAAATTCCATTCCAAATAACAGATGATAGGATAAAATATTTGGGAAGCTATCTGCCAAGGAAAAGTCAGAAACTATATGAACTAAACTACAAAACACTTTCCACACAAATAAAATCAGACCTACTCAATTGGAAAAACATTAAGTGCTTATGGGTAGGCAGAGTGAACATAATAAAAATGACAATGCTACCCAAACTAATTTACTTATTTAGTGCCATACCAATCAAACTCCTAAGAAATTATTTTATAGATCTAGAAAAAATAGTAGCAAAGTTCATTTGGAAGAACAAAAGGTCAAGGATTTCAAGGGGATTAATGAAAAAAAAAAGGCAGATGAAGATGGCCTTGTTGTACCAGATCTAAAACTATATTATAAAGCAGCGGTCATCAAAATCGTTTGGTACTGGCTAAGGAATAGAGCAGTCAATCAGTGGCACAGGATAGGTTATCAGGACAATCTAGGCAATAACCTTAACAATTTAGTGTTTGATAAACCCAAAGACCCCAGCTTTTGGGATAAGTACTCACTATTCGGCAAAAACTGCTGGGAAAATTGGAAACTAGTGTGGAAGAAATTAGGGCTTGACCCATACCTAACACCACATACCAAGATAAGATCTAAATGGGTTCATGATCTGGATATAAAGAGTGATATTGTAAGCAAGTTAGAGGAATGTAATATAGTTTACCTCTCAGACCTGTGGAGATGGAATAAATTTATGTCCAAAGAAGATCTGGAACTCCTAATCGAACACCAGATGGATAATTTTGATTATATTAAGTTAAAAAGTTTCTGTACAAATAAAACTAATGCAGACAAGATTAGGAGGGAAGCATCAAATTGGGAAATCATCTTTACATTTAATGGTTCTGATAAAGGCCTCATTTCTAAAATATATAGAGAATTGTCTCATATTTATAAGAATTCAAGCCACTCTTCAATAGATAAGTGGTCAAGGGATATGAACAGACAATTTTCAGATGATGAAATTAAAACCATCTCTAGTCATATGAAAAGTTGCTCCACATCAGTATTGAGCAGAGAAATGCAAATTAAGACAACTCTGAGGTACCACTACACACCTGTCAGATTGGCTAAAATGACAGGAAAAGATAAAGATGAATGTTGGAGGGGATGTGGGAAAACTGGGACACTAATACATTGTTGGTGGAACTGTGAATGGATCCAACCATTCTGGAGAGCAATTTGGAGCTATGCTCAAAAAGTTGTCAAACTGTGCATACCCTTTGACCCAGCAGTGTTTCTTTCTACTGGACCTATATCCCAAAGAGATCTTAGAAGAGGGAAAGGGACCGTCACGGGCAGGAATGTTTGTGGCAGCCCTTTTTGTAGTGGATAGAAACTGGAAACTGAAGGGATGCCCATCAATTGGAGAGTGGCTGAATAAATTATGGTATATGAATGTTATTGAATATTATTGCTCTGTAAGAAACAACCAGCAGGACGATTTCAGAGAGGCCTGGAGAGACTTGCATGAACTAAAGCTGAGCGAAACGAGCAGAACCAGGAGATCATCATACACTGCAACAATAGTATTACATGATGACCATTTCTGATGGACATGGCTCTCTGCAACAAAGAATTGTCTCAAACCAGTTCCAGTTGTTCACTGAAGAAAACCATATACACTCAGAGAGAGGGATATGAAATATGGACCACAACATAACATTTTCATGATCTCTATTGATATTTGCTTGCATTAGGTTGCCTTTCTCTGATTTTTTTTCTTGTAGATAGGATTTTTCTTGCATAACTTGTCAAGTATTTCAACATTATTAACATGTTGTGGACTTCCTGCCATCTAGGGGAGGGGAGGGAACTGGGGGTAAAATTTGTAATGGAAAGCTTTGAAAAGATCAATGCTGGGGAACTACCCATACATATGTTATACAAATAAAATCTTTAATAAAAAAATAAATGAAAAAAAATGAACTGGCAAAGAAGAACCCAACGAAAGAAACTTACTATGGGAACAAGGAAGACTGGGGTTCATCTTCAGAGGAGGACATGGAAGTAAAAAAAACACCTTCTTTTACCCTAAAGAGTAGCATTAAATGGTTTTCTGCCCAGAATAAATTTATAGAAGAATTCAAAATTAAAAAAAATGTTTTTAATCAAATGAGAGACATTAAAGAAAAGTTAAACTAAACTAAACTAAACTAAAAGCCATTCGAGAAAAAGAAGATTTAAAAAAAAGTTAACCAACTAGAAAGGGAGATACAGAGTCTCAAAGATGAAAATGATTCTTTGAAAATTATAATTGGGCAAGGGGAAGCCAGAGAAGTTATGAGAGACCAAGAAATAACAAAACAATGTGAAGAATGAAAAAATATAATAGAATGTGAAACATCTTATAAGAAAAATAACAGATCTGGAGAACAGAATAAGAAGAGAAAAATAAGAATAATTGTTCTACCTGAAAGCTGTGACCAAAAATAGAACCTTGACACAATAATGCAAGAAATAATCCAAGAAAATTGTCCTGGAGTGATAGAACATAAAGGGAAAGTAAAAATAGAAAAAAAAACCCATTGATCACCACCTCAAAGAGATCCTTAAGGGAAACACATAGGAATATTATTGCCAAATTTTGAAACCCTCAGATCAAAGAGAAAATTTTGCAAGAAATAAGACAAAAACAATTCAAATGTGCTGGAGCTACAGTTAGAATTGTACAGGACTTATCAGCAGCTACAATAAAAGACTGAAGGTCCTGAAATCATATATATTGGCTTGTGGCCAAAAATATCATATGCAGCAAAATTATCCATAATACTGAATGAGAAAAAATGGACACTCAATGAACTTGAGATTTTCAAGACTTTTAACCAAACCTGAATTCAATAGAAAATTTTACATATAAGAGCCAATACCAAAGATCAGTTTCAAGGAACTTAACATTGACAAATTCTTCGTGTTTTTTACATGGAAATGTATGTCAAATGTTTCAGATTGATATCAGCAATAGGATAACTCAAAAGAAAGATTGGGGTGGAGTTAAGGTAAAAAAAGTAATTATATTATACAAATGAGGTGCAAAGGAAGAATAGACACAGAGGCATGAGGGAGAAAGAGAGAGAGAGAAAACCTACTTAAATCAGGAATTAGTTAAATAGGCAACATTACATATGTATATTATGAAGGATATAGCACTCTCCAAAATCTATAAAGAAATAGGGGTGGAGAGATGGATAGAGGGGGAAGCAAAAGGTGGAGGAAGAAGACAAAGGAGAAATCCATGATTGGGGGAGGTTAAGTAATAGCAAAACAAGTTAAGGAGTAGAATTAAAACAAAGAAAGTTTGTAGGGTTAGGAAAGATATGTGTGGGTATGGGGTGGGGCATGTGTGTTTGTATATATAAATATATTCTTGCTTAACTATAGCCTGCTTTGGTGAGGTGGGGGGATAAAAGAGGGAAAAAAGAATAAAGTAAAAAAAAGTATACAGCAGAGAACAAAAGAACAATCTACAAGGAAGTAAAGAAAAGAATTTCTTCTACTGTTATATATCCTTTCTTGAACTAGTATTTTATTGTTATATATTTTGAATCCTTTCTGATGATCTGCTGGGCACATGACAATGTTTTGCTTTGTTTTATTATTATTTTTTTATTCCTTTTCTGTTTTTTTATTTTTTAAATAAAATAAATAATATTTTAAAAATACTATTATTATTACTAAGTATTCCCTGTCCTGTCCATCATCTCTGAATTGAACAAAACCCCAGACTTTTATTTATATATAATCTCCCTCAATTATAATGTATGTTTCTTTAGGCTTGGTATCTGGGAATAAGTACAAAGTAGTCCTGCAGAACTCTCCTAGATAGACCAGTCAGTCCACAAGCAGTTATTAAAGATCTACAATGTTCCAGTCACTCTGATAAAGGATGGGAGTACAAAAAAAGGCAAAGAACAGTTCCTGCTCTCAAAAAGCTCACAATCTAAAAAGGAGTCAATAGGTAAGACGCTCCATAAAAACACATCTTACTCAGGATAAATTGGAGATAATTAACAAAGGAAAGGCATTCATCAAGAGGGAACAAGAAAAGCTTCTTGTAGGAGGCTTCTTGTGATTTAGCTGGGACTGCATTTGCAGTATTGTGTTCAGTTCTGAGCATCACATTTTAGAACAAACATTGATAAGCTGCAAAGGATGTTAAAGGACTTTAGGTTCATGCCACATGAGCATTTATTAAAGGAACAGGGAGTATTCAGCCAGAGGAAGAGAAATCTGGCAGAAAGTGAAGGGGGAGAAAGCACTGTTAGCTGTATTCAAGTATTTGAAGGACTATTATATGGAAAAGAAATTAGACTTGGGCTGTTTTATCCCAAAGAGCAGAGTTAGGAGCATTGGGTAGTTACAAAGTTACAAAGTTACTTTGTTACAAAGAGTTAAACAGTTACAAAGAGAAAAAATTAGGCTTAATATCAAGAAGAACTTCCTAATGATGAGAGCTGTCAAAAAGTACCATGAGCTGTCAAGGAAGTGAGTGGATTTCCCCTTCACTGGAGGTCTTCAGTCAAGGAATGGATAACTACTTGTTGAGAATTCTGTCAAGAGGATTCTTGTTCCTGTATTGATTGTACTAGATGTTCATTGAGGTTCCTTCCAACTCTGAAATTCTGTGCTTCTGTGATTTTGTGGGTATCTGTCACATCCATCTTACAAGAGAAATAATTACTCCCTTGACTATGAACCCTGCGCTCCATTCCTCCCCTTACCCCTTTACCTCCCCCCTCCAGATACCTATACTTGGGTATCTAGGCCATGTAGTAGATAGAGCACGGGGCCTGGAGTCAAAAAGACATCTTCCTGAGTTCAAATCTGATCTCATCTACTTATTAGCTGAGTGACCCTGGACAAGTCACTTAACCCTGTTTAACTCCATCATCTATAAAATGAGCTTGAGAAGGAAATGGCAAACCATTCTAGTATCTGCGCCAAGAAAACCCCAAATGGGGTCATGAAGAAACAGATATGACTGAAACTATTGAACAATAAGAGCAAATTACAATGACCCTGAGGGTTGGATGGTATCATCAGCAAAAGTAACATAAAATTAGCATTAGGAACTACTTGACCTTTCCCTCTGCTATGATCTGAATATAGACATGAACTAGGAGCTCCCTGAGCAATTTGGAATTTAGCCCAACGGGCAATAAAATTGCACATACCCTTTGAGCTAGCAATACCTCCATTAGGTTTGTATCCCAAAGAGCTTACAAAAAAGGGGGAAAGGACCCACATATACAAAATATTTATAGTAGCTCTTTTTTGTGGTAGCAAAAAAATTGGAAACTGAGGGGATGCCTATCAATTGGGAAATGACAGAACAAATTGTGGTATATGGATGTAATGGAAAACTATTATATTATAAGAAATAGTGAGCAACCAGGCTTCAAAAAACATGGCAAGACTTAAATGAACTGATGCTGAGTAAAGGGAGTACAATCAGGAGAACATTAAATAGCAGCATTGTATGTACTTAGTAATGCAATGATAAAAGACAATTGCAAAAGACCCATGATGGGAAAAGCTATCTACATCCTGAGAAAGAACTATGGAGTCTGACTGCACATCAAAGCATACTATTTTCACTTTTTTTTCTCATGTTTTTTTTCTTTTGTTCTGATTCTTTTTTCACAACATGACCAATATGAAAATGTTTAATATAATTGTATCTGGACAATCTAATATCAAATTGTTTGCCATCTTGGGAAAAGGGAAAGGAAAGGACAGAGAAGGAAGAAAAAAATATGGAAATCAAAACCTTATAAAAATGAATATTGAAAATTATTTTTACATGTAATTGGAAAAAATAAAATTTTAAAAAAGAAATGGGAGCTCCTTGAGAACAGGGACTGTCTTGATTTTCTATTTGTATACCCACTGCTTGCCACATAATACAGTATTTTCTGTTGTTAATAACAATCATATTGATAGAGCAACTGAAGACTTCTAAACCTCTTTCCTCAAAACTACCCTTTGAGTTTTAGTATCCTATATATATTATTATCTCCATTTTAAAGTCAAGGAAAGTGAGCCTTAAAGAAGGGACATAACTTCCATTGCAATAATGCTTTAAGATTCTCTAAGAGTGGAAGACTTTCCCTTTTTAAAGAACTTTACATTTTACAGAGCATTTCCTTGGGGGAAGCCCTCTTAAGTAAGTAATAGTATCAGTAGTAGCAATAGATTTTTTTTTACAAATAAGCACATTGAGAAGTGAAAACCACGTGGCCAAATTAGAAAGGTAACTAATTGATCTTGGAGGCAGAAGAGCTGGATCCAAATCCTGATTCTGCTAGTTGCTTGTTGTGCAACTTCAGGCAAGTCACTTTAAACTTCCAGGGTCTCAGTTTCCTCATTTGCAAAATGAGAGGCTGGGACTAGAGGATCTCTCAGATTCCTTCTAGCTCTGATCTTTTGTTTATTTGGCCAAGGTCATACAGAATCCAGAATCCTCTAACTCTTAAGACTGGTGTGGTATAATGGAAGGAATGCTAGATTAGAAATTAGAAAGCCTTACTTCTAATATACCTTTATGTGACCTTGGACAAAGTCACAACTCTCAGCTTCAGTTTCCTCAGTTGTAAAGGAAATGATTAAGTGATTGCAAAGGTCTCTTCCAGCTCCTAAGCTTGGATCCCACAATCCCTGCTTCTGTTTGTGTGGTAGCAAGGGGAAAACTGGTGAAGCTGGTCTGAAAGGGACAGACAAAAGCTTCCAGGTCTCAGACTTGCACCTCACCTGCTGAAGGAGAAGGGATGAGGAAGGGCAGATAATGCAGAATGAGTCTGAAAGGCAGACTCTGCTTTCTGACCCAAGACACCCCAACCTGGGATCTGGGAACCTGTGCTCTCATTAAGTACTTGGGATCACTTGTTACAAGACCAAAAATAACACCTGCTGTTAGCTTCCTTCTTGTAAAAGCCATTTCAGTCTAGGTCTCCCTTTGATGTCAGCCACAGGAGAGTTTTTAAAGCATAAGACATTTTCCTCCTGTGTGGAGCATTCAAGCCACCCCCTCTTCCCCTCCAGGAGCTCTCTCCCTGGTGCCCTTTATCTCTCCTTTCCCCCAATACACAAAGCCTAAGGATGCTGTGTCTTTTCTGTGGATAACCTTTCGCTTTCCTCTTTCTCCTTTAGTCCAAATTTGCAAAAAATGCAAATTTCTGTGTGGCTCCTGCTGACCCCTTCCCACTGCTTCTCTTCCCTGAAAATCATAAAAATGTCCCTTTTGGACTTTGTACTGGGGAGGAGTCACCCTAGCCCCCAGTAACCTTTGAGAACCAGCTCTCATTGCCTGGGTGAAGATTCTGAACCCAATTGTTATCTCTCTGTAAGAACCTCCCCTTCCACCGGCCAACAAGGGCAGGATTGACCCCCAGCTTCAGCTGGAGCAGCAGGAACAATGCTCTTCCAACTGCTGGAGATCTTCCTCTAGGCTGTCTCAGCTATATCAGGAGGTGGAGTTGTGGGGGTGATACGGCAAAGATGAGCTTATGCAAATTAGAACCCATCAATAGCACACACACACACACACACACACACACACACACACACACACACACACGGTCAAATGTTTTAGTTCTCTTTTTTCTCTGTGGTTTTGTTTTCACATTAGAGAAACACAATGGGATTTTCATTACTGGTTTCACTCTGCTGTCTTATTTGCCTTAATGTAATTGTCTGTTCAGATCCAGTGATGGTGAAAATTGCATTTGTCCTTATCAGTGGAGATATGCTAAAAAATGAGAAGTTCAAAAAAAAAAGAGGCTTTAATGCAAGGGAAAAGTACACATATTATCTTTGCACTTTTGCAATTTCTCTTCCTTGGAAGAGAAATAATCTTTGAAAAATGCCAAACCAATAGTTTACCATGGCCTTTTAAAAATTATATAGTACCTTATTTCCTATCCCCAGTTATATATAAAAACAATTTGAACATTTGTTTTTAAAGCTTTGAATTCCAAATTCTCTCTTTCTGCTTCCCCACTCATCCTCATTGAGAAGACAAGCAATTAAATATAAGTTATACATGTGTACTCATACAAAACCTATTTCATACTTGTCATGTTGTAAAAGAAAACAGAATAAAAAAAAGAAAATTAAAAAAAAGATTGTTCCTTCAGAGTTGCCTTGGATCATTGTATTGCTGAAAATAGCTAAGTCATTCACAACTAATCATTTTACAATATTGCTGTTTACTCTGTACACAATCAGCTACTCATGGAAGTCTCTCCAGGTTTTTCTGAGAGCATCCTGCTCATCATTTCTTATGGCACAATAGTATTCCATTATAATCACATACCACAATTTATTCAGCCATTCCCCGGTTGATGGGCATCAATTTCCAATTCTTTGTCAACAGAAAAGAGCTGCTATAAATATTTTTATACATATAGGTCCCTTTCCTTTTTGTTTTTTATCACTTTTGGGATACAGACATAATAGTAGTAGTAATAGTAGAATTGCTAAGTAAAAGTGTATGCATGGTTTTATAGCTCTTCAGGCATAGTTCTAAATTGCTCAAATGATGGTTAAATTGGTTCACAACTCCACCAATAATGCATTAATAACTCACTTTTCCCACATCTCCTTCAACATTTGTCATTTTCTATTTCCATCTTATTAACCAACCTAATAGGTATGAGATTGTATATCAGGATTATTTTAATTTGTCTTTCTCCAATCAATTCTGAGTTAGAGCATTTTTTTTTCACATAGCTATAGATAGCTTCAATTACTTCATCTGAAAACTTAATATCTCTTGCTCATTTATCCATTGGGGAATGGCTTTTATTTTTATGAATTTGACTCAGTTCTCTATATGTTTGAGAAATGAGGCCTTTATCAGAGAAACTTGTTTCAAATTTTTTTTCACAATTATTATTGCTGACTATATTCCCCTCCAGTCAATTGTCCCCAACCTCATTTATTTTCTTCTCTCTCTCCTTTTATCCTATCACTTCTCAAAAGTATTTTGCTTCTGACTGTTCCCTCCCCCAGTTTGCTCCCCTTCTCTTATACCATTTCCTTCTTATTTTCTTTAGGATAAGATAAATTTCTAGACCCAATTGAGTATGTATGTTATTCTCTCTTTAAACCAGTTCTGATGAGAATAAGATTCATTCACTCCCCCTTACTTTCCTTTTCTTCTCTCCACTGTAAAAGTTTTTTACCTTTTGTGTCAGATAATTTATCCACTTTTACTTCTCTCTTTCTCTTTCTCCCAGTACATTCCTCTCTCACATCTTAATTTTATTTTTTGGAATATCATCCTTTCATATTCAACTCATATCTATGTGCTCTGTCTAGGTATCCTCCTTCTAACTGCCCTAATGAGAAAGTTTTCTTTCATTTTAATAATATACTTTTCCATTTATATATTGAGATAGTTTTTAACATTCTTTTTTTCCTGAGGCAATTGGGTTAAGTGACTTGCCCAGGGTCATACAGCTAGGATGGTTAAGTGTCAGGGCAGATTTGAACTCAGGTCCTCTTGACTTCAGGGCAGAAGGTGATTATGGATTCTTTTAATTTCTATTTTATTTTCTTGTTCTAGAATATCAAGGCAGCTTTCCTTGACAATTTCTTAAAAGATGATATCTAGTCTCTGTTTTTGATCATGTCTTCCATCTAATCCAAATATTTTAAATTATCTCTCCTGGATCTATTTTCCAGGTCATTTGTTTTTCTAGTGAGTTATTTTACATTGTCTTCTATTTTTTTTTGTTTTATTGTTTGTTGATTTCTCACAAAGGCATTAGTTATCACCTCCACAATTCTAATTTTTAAGGAACTATGTTTTTCAGTGAGCTTTTGTACTTCCTTTTCCATTTGGCCAATTCTACTTTTTAAGGAGTTTTTTTCTTCAGTGAATTTTTGTGCTTCTCTTTCCATTTAGTCAGTTCTTTTTAAGGTATAGTTCTCCTCATTGGCTTTTTGTACCTCTTTTACCTTTTGTCTCATCTGTCTTTAAGATGTTATTTTCTTCAATTTTTGTTATTTGTTTCCTTTACCAAGCTGCTGACTCTTTTTTTCATAATTGTTTAATATTACTCATTTCTCTTCCCTTTTCCCCTTTATTTCTCTTATTTGATTTTCCAAGTCCCATTTGAGCTTTTCCATATTTTTCTTGGAGGTTTTGGATGTAGGAGATTTGACTCTGTTATAATCTCTCTGTGTGCTTTTTGACCTTTCTTGTCACCATAATAACTTTCTACGGTCTGATTGTTTTGGGTGATTTTTTCATTTCCCTGCCTATTTCCTGACTTTTAACTCTTAAAGTGGGGCTCTGCTTTCAGAGTGGATACTAGGTTTAGGGATTTTGTGCAGCTGTTTTCAGAGATACTTCTAAGGACCTGTAGTTTTCAGTTCTTCCAGGGTGGTATGATCTAAGGAAAAATGTGCTCACTACTCTCCTGGCCTGTGCTCTGCTGTTACTGATACTGCTGAGCTAGTGCTCCTCCTCACCTGGGCTGGCCACCAGTAAGAGCAGAGCAATAGAGTCCTGCCTCAGGGCTAGCAAAGAGATCAATCCTCCTGACCAGGAGGACCCCTTTCCTGTCTGTGAGCTGAAAGCTTGGGAAGCCTCCTTTGCTACTGGCTCAGTGCTTGGTTTGCTGGGACCAGGACTGTGCTGGCTTGGCTTGTGCTGGACTGTGCTCCATTCCTTCCCTGTTGACCTTCTAAGTTGTCTCTGGCTGGAAAATTATTTTACCCCATCCTTTTGTGGTTTTATGACATTGTTTTATGGCATTATTTAAAGGTGTTTAGAGGGGTTTGGGGGAAAGCTCAGATGAATTGCCGCCTTTTCTCTGCCATCTTGGCTCTGTTTCCCCTTACCGTGGTCTTAAATGGTTTGCTTTATAATTGCCAGGCTCTGAGGGTTCTCTGAAATTTGAAGGCTTGGGCTGTTGCTAGACTGCTCAGAGAATAGCATCCTTTGTCCTTCAGCACAATTTATCATGGTTCAGTAGAAAGAGCACTAAACTTGAAGTAAATGACCTGGGTTCAAATCCTAGCTGTGTGACCTTGGACAAATTACACAATATTTCTGAGCCTCAGTGTGCTTATCTGTAAAATAAGAGGCTAGAATTAGATCATCTCCAAGTTTTCTTTCAATTCTGAAATCCTGTGAGTCTATGACAAAACCCTCTTCCCTTCCAAATAAGGTCTTCAGTAACATATAGTTAAGGAATGCTACTCAGAGGACCCAGTCTAGAGTCCCTTTTTATTGGATGTGTGACCTTGACTGGTCTCCTTTGAGTTTCTTGAATTTCCTGTTTTGAGCTATTACCTTGTTGGAACTATGTTATTAATGAGTGCTAATGACTTAATTGTTAGAACTCCCAAAGAAATTTGCATTTTAATTAAAGCTTTAACTAGGAAAAAATATTTGGGGTGAGGGGATTGTGAAGCACAAGGGGTGTGTTGGGCTTTGTGCCAGCAGGAGTCTTTGGTCTAAGGCACCAAACTTGGGCCTTAGGAAGAAAGGACTTGCCTAGGGAGGAGCACCCATGTTTTCACTCTGGGGCAGACCCTATCTTGCTCCATACCAATTATGGCTCTGCTTTTAACATAAAAGAGGAGGTAATATAAAAAGAATGGTGGTGATCATCAGTGACATTTCTATAATGGACAAATCATTTAAATCTCTCAGTTCTCTAGGCAATTCTCTGAGACTCTAAATTGCTGATTTAAATTGGAAGAGTGCCCTATGCCATTGAAATCTCAGGTCCAGTTCCCCTCCCTTTTATATAGCTACAAGATGTGTAACAGTCTTTATTTACTTTATTTTCTTTATTCCATTTGAATGTAAATTCCTCATAGGCAAGGACTATTTCACTTTTGTCTTTGTATGTCCAAATTAGCACATTGCCTGACAAATTTATTGTTATTGTTGTTGTTGCTCTTGTTGTAGAGTCATTCAGCATGATTCCATGGACCATAACACACCAGGCCCTTCTATCCCCCATGAGGTCCCTAAGTCTGTCCAAGGTCATGTTTGTTGCTTTTGTGACACTATCCATGCCATTCTCTGCCATCCCCTTTTCCTTTTGCCTTCAATTTTCCAACATCAGGGTCTTTTCCAATGAGTCCTGTCTTCTCATTATTTGACCCAAGTATTTCAATTTCACCTTTTGTATTTGACCTTCCAGTGAGTTTGTTGCTGTTATTGTGGAGTTGTATCTAACTCTTTGTAACTCTATTTGAGAGTTTTCTTGAAGATACTGAAACAATTTGCCATTTCCTTTTCAAACTCATTTTCCAGATGAGGAAACTGAAGCAAAGAGTAATTAAGTCACTTACTCAGAGTCACCCAGCTAGTAAATATCTGAAGTCATAATTGAACTAGAGATTTTAGTTCTAGAGAAGATCCTAGAGAATAGTGTGAATTAATTTTTTAATTATTGACTGATTTTATTTTCTTGCTGTTCTTCAGCACTACAATCAACAGCATTAATTCTGCAGTGTTCATTTTTCCTTATATTTCAACTCTCACAGCCCTAGATAGACACTGGAAAAACCATAGTTTTGATTGCACAGACCTTTGCTGGCAAAGTGTTGTCTCTGCTTTTTAGTATACTGTCCAGATTTGCCTAGCTTTCCTTCCAAGTAGGAAATATCTTTTAATTTCATGACTGCAGTTGCTGCCTACAATGATCTTTGAGCCTATGTTTATGAAATCTGACAATGCTTCCATTTCTTCTTTTTCTATTTGCCAAGAAATAATGGGGCCAGTTGCCAAGATCTTAGAGGTTTTTTTTAATGTTAAACTTCAAGCCAGCTTTTATACTCTTCTCTTTCACCTTCTTCAAGAAGCTTTTTAATTCTTCTTCACTTTCTGTCATCAAAGTGGAAATTGTCTGTATATCTCAGATTCTTGGTATTTCTTCCAGCAATTTTAATTCCAGATTTTGATTCATCCAGCCTGATAACTCACATGATGTAATCAATATATAAGTTAAATAAATAAGATGCTAATATGCAGCCTTGTCATACTTCTTTTGCAGTTTTAAACTATTCAGTTATTCCATGTTTGGGTCTAACTATTGCTTCTTGGCCTACATACAGGTTCCTCAGGAGATAAATAAGATAATCTAATATTTCCATGTCTTTGAGGACTTGTTACATTTTGTGATTCACACAGTAAAAAGATTGAGTGTAGTCAATGAAGCAGCAGTAGATATTTTTCTGAAACTCTCTTGCTTTCTCCATATCCAGTGAATGTTGGCAATTTGGTCTCTAGTTCCTCTGCCTCTTCTTGTGGTAATCTCAGTTCACATATTACTGAAACCTAGCTTGCAGAATCTTAAACATAACCTTCCTAGCATGGGAAATTAGCACAATTGCTTGTTTTGGCATTGCTCTTCATTGGAATTGGGATATAAACTAACCTTTTTCAATCCACTGGCCACTGTTGAGTTTTCCAAATTTCCTGGCATACAACACTTTAAAAGCAGCATTTTTAAGGATTTTAAATAGCTCAACTGGAATTCCATCACTTCTGCTAGCCTTATTGTTAGCAATGTTTCCTAACATTCACTTGACTTCATTCTCTAGGATGTGTAGCCTAGAGCAATAACCACACCATTATAGTTATTGGGGAGTTACAGGGCTAGTAAGTATTTGAGGCTATATTTGAACTCAGGTCTTTCTTATTACAGGCTCAGTGCTCTCCCAACTGTACCACCATGTTGTTAAAGTTTAATAAAACTTGTTGACTGATTAAATGATTCTCACCACACTTCAGTGAGGTAGGTTCTCAATTGATCAGGACCTGTGATTTCATCTGTAAAGTATACTTTATTTACTAATGCAGATCAACCTCTGTCCGGCAATTTAATTTTAGAGAGTTTCCTAGGGCAAGAGGGAGATTAAATGATTTAACCAGGGTTACTTATCCAAAATAAGTTAGAACTGGGTCTGGAAACCAATCTTCCTGACTCTAAGGCCAGTTCTCTCTATTTTCTCTCCCCATTTGACATAAAATAAAACTGAGACTCAGAAGTGACTTTCCCAAGTTCACCCAATCAGGCTTTATGCTAGGGTGAAGGAGGTCACTAAAGAGAAGAAAGCTTTTTCCACCCTGAATTCATACTATATGATGCCTGATTACTCTCCTTAGAGAGAAAGCCAGCACTCCTAGCAAGTCTGCAACTTCTTCTAGTACAAATATATTCAGTATCTGAAAACAAAGAGAACAGTCTGCTTCTAATTCCTGAGCAGGGCTATATTATCACCTTCCAATTTCCCTCCCAGTCATTTTCTTTCTGACTCCCTTTCTTCATGTATTGTGCACAACCTATTGAGCATGTTCTCTAAGGCTTATCTAAGTGATCTTCACCCTAGGCACTTATTGTGATCAACTAGAAGTTGAAGGAGCATGTAATGTTTAATTTCTTTCCTCCCTAAATCTCCCTGAATTCCATTTCCAATAACTTCTCTTTCTGAGAAGTCAGTTACTTTATTAAGGTAGCTCAAGTGGAAAAGAGCCTTATGATATAAGCAAAAGAAACTCATTCTTTGATGGTATAAATGGGTGGGGGGGAAGGGGAGAAGTTCTGCTCATTGATCCCCCCTCTTTCTAAGCATTATCTTGGCAGATTGTCCCTGACTTCCTCTTAATTTAATAAACTGCTTCTTCCCCTCTGCCTATTCCCCTCAGGAAAAAGATTTTAGCTTCAAATACCTGGAGCACAAAATCTTTCTATCTGTTGGCCATTAGGTACAAAAATTCCTTTTCAGTTAGGGGTTCTTACACTTGAATAGTTCCTTCAATGAGCAGTTTTATAAATATTGTGAGAGCTTATTAAGGGGAAAATAATTCTTGTCCCTCGATTCTTGGAGATTGATTACAAATAATAGGAAGTGGCTCTGAGTTCTCAAAAATAGCTGGTGTGGACTTTAGTCTTGAAGCCCTTCCCTGCTTCCAGTGACTAATCTTCATAATTGGATTTACCTAGACTACAGATTTATTTATTTTGGCTGCCATGGGCTTTGGAGCAACTGTGTTGGGGAGGGGATGGGCAAAGAAGAGATGATCTTGAGTTTCAACCTCCCTATTGGTCAGAAGAGTTTCGGCCCAATTATGAGAACCAGAGGTAGGGTAGGTAGGCTTCCTAGACAGATGACTTCCATCACCTTTAGCTAAGATATTGAGAGCATTTTCTCCTAAGACTTAAGTCTTACTTACACAGCTGTTTTGGGGGGAGCTTTAATCTGCAAAGTACAGTTTATAACCCACTGCTTTTATTTAGACCCGACAGATGTACATCCTCTCCTCTGAGATTACAATAACTTTTTCTTTCTCTCCATTCCCTCTCATTCAAGGACCATTATCCATGTGACACTTGTCTCTGCAAAGGGAAGAGTCACAAAAGCTCAAAGTTAAGAAACCAAGGGGAAATCTCAAAGCCTTGAAGGCAAAAAGAATGAAACAGAGATGCCACCAAATGGAAAGAAGATTAAAAGAAGAAGGAGAATTCATCCAACTATCTATTACCTGGTAGAGTTGTTTTTAAGGTGATAGGTTAAAACCCCCACCTCCTCTGGTATCCATTCTAGCTAAAAGCCTTATTTTATTAGTTAAGAAGCACTTTGAGGTTTCTAGTTTGCTAATACCACATATCAACTGATCACTGAATAGGCAGTCAAACTCAGTCAAACTGAGCCCTGTTAAAGACCTCCCACTGCATCCAGTCATCCTGATCTGTATCTTGCCACTGGACCCAGATAACTCTGGAGGAGAAAGTGAAGCTGATAACTTTGCATAGCACACCCTCACTTAAATCCAACTTACTTGCATGTCACAACATCCCCCTCCCTTACATCATATACTTTTTTTTTAAATTAAAGCTTTTTATTTACAATACATATGCATGGGTAATTTTTCAACATTGACCCTTGTAAAACTTTCTGTTCCAAATTTTTCCTTCCTTCCCCCACCCCTTCCCCTAGATGGCAGGTAGTCCAATACATGTTAAATATGTTAAAATATAAAATATAGCATCATCTACTTTTTTAGAATGAAAGACAAACAATTACGTATCAATTCATTAAAACATATTAGTCATGAGACCAATGGAAGTTGTGCTTTTTGTTTACTCAAATGAGCAATTGTTTACTCTATTGGGAAAAATATTAGTAAACTCAGTTGATTTTTTTTAAAAAAGTATTTAAGAATGTGCCAAAGCAAGAATCTTTTCTCTCTTTCAATTTGTGAGTAAATATCATTTTGTAAAAATGTATAGGTCTTGTCTCAGAACTTGGGAGTCCATTTAAAAATAACAGGAAATTGCTCTTAGCTTCTGAGTTTTAAGAATGGTTGATTAAGAATTCAGTCTTAAAACACCTCTTTTATTTCCTTTATTATCATTGTTCTAGTGATTCTAAATGGTTTATTTCTTTGAACTGCTATTGATCTGTTTTAAACTCATAAAGGAAATGATTTTTTAAAATTTCATAATAGAATTAACTTGTCCTCTTCCAGCTTCCTAAGGTAGCTTTTGGTAGAAGGTGCAAGAAACTGCCTTGAAAAACCATAATAAATTGGACCTTCCAAATTCATTGGGTTTAGTTATGTGGCTAATTTTGAAATCAAACCCTGGTTTTCCAGTTCCAAATCATGTATTTTTCCCATTACACATCATTTATCCTCTCTTTGGATTACTTTCTCCTCTTTGGATTTGTATATGGAAAACATAGTTTCTATCTTTTTAGAATGAGTTTTTTTTTCAAAACCAGTACTTTATTAAGTGCTTACTATCCTAAAACAGCTGTTCTAAGTGCTGAGGACACAATGAACAAATAAGGTAGTCCAAGCTCTCAAGGAGCTCACTTCCCAAGAGATGATGCATAAGGAAATTTTCAGCTAAAAATTGGAAAGAAAAGATCCCATGCTCCATAGGGCAGAGTGCCAAAGCAAATAATTATGCAGATGGTACTCTAATAGGATGACATGCTTCAGTTATAAATTGGGGATACTTGAACTCAAATGATTGTTCTGAAGCTTAAATGAGAGTACATCCTGCCTGACCCATGATGAGAAGCATACAAAAGTAAAATATTCTTATGGTTTTATGTTTTGTGTATCTTATCTTCTTCCCAACTACCTTATGAGTTCCATGAGGTTAGGAACTTTGTCTTTTGTGTCAGTATCTGCTACAGTACCTAGTATCTAGCACATGCTTATTAAATATTTAGTGAATTGAAGAGTTTTAGACCTAATTGCCCATGCTATCTCCTGGGATCCCACCTAGAATTTCTTTTTTCCCTCTCATCCTATCAGTTTTATCCTCCCCTTACAATGAAAGGGCTAACAATAATCAATAGATCAGAAGCTTCAAGAAAGAAATAACAGCCAAGAGAATTTGTCAGAGGCGTGAAAAAGGCAAGAGGAACCCTATTAAAGGCATTCAAACTGACAGAAATAGAGTGCCATTCTGGATGGAGAATTACTGATCTCTTCTCCCTAATGTTGTTGTGGTCTGTGAAAGTCTATAATTTAAGCCATTTAACTTGCTTTAGCCTGTTATCTTTTAGAAGCAAGCAAATTATGCTAATATGATTATTGTCATATAAAAATGGGGCTGATTTAAATCTTTCAAGAATACCAATGTACAGCTCCTGACTGTTCCTTTCTCATTAGTCACACACAGGAGTAACAGATACAGAGTAGGTATTTTGTCTCTTAGAAATAAAAACAGCTTGAGAGAACAAAAGATTGCCATCAATTCATAGTTGGGTTTTTTTTTGAGTCAGCTAAATGGAATGGATTCTATAAAAACATTAGTGACAAAGAAAAGATGAAAATGGGGGAGAAGGAGAAGTGAGAAGAGATAGAGACAGAGAAAACCTGATCACTCCACCATCAGCACCCCAATATACAAGCATTCCTAAATGTATCAGGAGAAGGGGAGAGTTATAGTTACCAACATTATGTTTTTGGAATTTCTGTGCATGGCTTATTCCTATTTCTAAACTATAAGCACCTTTAAGGGGAGGATTTCATAGTATTTAGGACAAATTTTCTCCTTTTATACTGGAAACTGAAGTGAAGTGACTTGCTCCTGGCCATCATTAACCTCTCTTGCATCTGAGCCATCACATTGGACAAGGAATCCAGAAGAGTTGGATTTGACTGGACTCAATGACCTTTAAGGTCCAGCTCTCACTAGATGACTGGACCACTCTTTATGACCCTATTATCCTTTCTACAACTTATAGGACCATTATAGTTCACATCATCACCTCTTGCACAGACTATGGTAATATCTTTTTAATTGACTGCCTGCTCCCAGGCTCTCTTTTATTCCCTGCACAGATCTCTGAGTCACTCTTCTCCCTATTCCAAAGTCTTTATTGGCTTCCTATTGCCTCTAGGACAAAATATTGACATCTCAGCCTGGTATTTAAAAATCTCTAAAATCTGTCCACAACTTTTCTCATCAGACATTCCCAATTTTTCTCCTTCACATACTATTATACAGCTAAAGTGACCTCCAAGCTGTTCCTTAAGCTCAGGATTTCATCCTCTCTAGTGTGAGACCAAGTCTGTGGTCTGCTCTGTCCTCATCTCTGTCTCTTTGAATACTTCACTTTCTCTAAGATTGCTCAGGGACTATTTCATCTGTAAAGCCTACCTGATCCCACCTCTCCTTCAAATACATTTTTATTTACTTCTCTTAGAGAATATAACCTTAGTAGAATATAAGCTCCTTGAGAGCAAAGGTTATTTTGCTTTTTTGTCTTTGTATTCCTATCTTTTTTTAATGGAACTTGAAACCTTTTCTACCACTCATAGTCTTAGAGAGTTGTCTAGAATACTAAGAATTAAGTGACTGTCCAAGGTCACATAGCCAGTATGGGTCAAAGATAGACTCAAACCCAGATCTTCATGATTTTGAAGCTGGCTCTCTAACCATTATGCCACAGTTCCTCTTTCACACATTGCAAAAAGAAGTAAAGAAAGAAACAAAAATTCATTAAGTGCTTACTATGTGCCAAACACTGAACTAAGTGATAGGGATATGAAAAATAGCAAAAAGAAAAAAAAACAGTTCTGTCCCTCAAGGAGCAGAGGAGTGACTCAGAAACTTGTGCAGAGAAAAAAGGAGAGCTTGGAAGCAGGCAGGTCAATTAAAAAGCTATTATCAGAATTTAGACAAGAGAGATGATGATGTGAACTATGATAATGATCCTGTGAATGGGGGAAAGAATAATATGATCATAAAAGATGATGCAATCATCTATTGAGAGCTAGAAGGGATTTTAAAGATCATGGAGTTCAGCACTTTCATTTTACAGATGAGAAAATTGGGGCCCATGGTAAATGGAACTACCCACATGGATGGTGGGTGAGGAGGTGAGGAGGTGAGATGGGCCTCCACACTGAGGAAAAGCTCCAGGACTAGACAACAACAGAGGCATGGCTTTGAACTCAGGAAGACAGGAAAAGGGACCAAAGGGGAAGTAGTAAGTATTATCTAAATTATTCAAATTGAATTATTAAAGCAATAGAACCTAGATTTGGGCTCAAATATTTGGCTTCAAATCCAGTGATTTTTCCCATTATACTATAATTATCTTACATTTTTTATATGACTATGTAACTCATGATAGATATTCAGTTGTTGAATAGAAGATTTTTATAGCTCTTTATAACTTACAAACTGCTTTCTTCACAACAGTCCTTTGAGGTAGACCACAGAAACACCATTACCCCCATTTTACAGATGAAAAGATTGAAACTTAGAAAGGTAAACTTGCCCAAGATCACATGGATGATAACAAGATTGACAACTCTTATTTCTCTATCACACTTAGATTTTTAAAGGTTTATCACAAAAATCTCAAGAAATAGAAAACACAAATATTACTATCTCCATTTTACATATCAGGAACTAAAAGTTCAGAGACCACTTGGGTAGGGTTATGCTGTTAGTGGATATCAAAGCCAGGACACACAGAAGCATAGAATTCTTGAATGCAAGACCAGTTCTTTTTCTACTTGGTAAGAGAAAGAACTATTCTCTCACATGAGGGAAACAGAGAAAAAAGACTACAAGAAAGAAAAGGAAAGAAAGAAAAGAAAGAGAAAGAAAGAAAGAAAGAAAGAAAGAAAGAAAGAAAGAAAGAAAGAAAGAGAAGAAAGAGAAAGAAAGAAAGAAAGAAAGAAATAAAGAAAGAAAGAAAGAGAGAAAGAAAGAAAGAAAGAAAGAAAGAAAGAAAGAAAGAAAGAAAGAAAGAAAGAAAGAAAGAAAGAAAGGAAAAAAGAAAGAAAGAAGGAAAGAAAGAAAGAAAGAAAGAAAGAAGAAAAGAAAGAAAGAAAGAAAGAAGGAAAGAAAGAAAGAAAGAAAGAAAGAAAGAAAGGAAGGAAGGAAGGAAGAAAGAAAAGAAGGAAGGAAGGAAGAAAGAAAAGAAGGAAGGAAAGAAAGAAAAGGAAAAGGAAAAAATCAGAACTAAGCTAGCTTGGTTCCCTTGTGCTACCAACTTCTAATCTCCTTTCTATTAACGCCAGGTACCTTCTGCCACTCAGCACATGCCTTGTATGATTGTTTCTCCTTCAATTCCCTAAGATTCTTTCTTCATGGCCAAATTTGCAATCTCTTGCTAGATAGGAAAAGGCTGAACTCACAGCTTCCACACACAAATAATTGATATAAAGTCCCTTTAACCATAGTTTAGCTTGTCCTTTGCTATAGAAAAACAACACTGATTATTAAATTCATGGTCAACAAGACCAATGGCCTCAGCTTCAGAAGACAATCTGTTTCAATTGGCATCGACAACCAATTCAGTCCTGGCCTCAGAAACAATAAAGATGGTGCCTTTGTCTTTTGAGAGAATATTTTTGTTTTTGTTGTTGTTTTGTTTCTAAAGAAAAAAGTTATTTGGCCACATCAAACCCTGAAGCCAAAGACAAGTCTTATTTTGTTTTTAGAAGGTCTGATTACCAGCCTCAGTAATGTTTTAGGAAAATATTTCAGGAAACAGTGATAATTCATGGAGAAGAATGTGACAAGCCCTTGAGATAAGTTTGTGCAGATGTTCCATCATGGCAAGGGAAGGGGAGGGTGTGGGAGAGGAAAAACGTTTGATTTTGTAAGAGGTGGAAAGAAAGGATTTAATTCTTGAGCACAAAGCAAATAATTTGGCTTGGGAGATGAGAGCATCTTGGCATTGGCACCAGTTGGTGCCATTCTTTCCAAATATTAATGACTACTTTGCTATGTATTCTTTTTGTATGGAATCACGAGAAAAAATTCTTGAAAAAAAGGAATTTATTTATCCCCTCTCATGAGGAATCTTTTTTCATTAGATGCAATTTTTTTGTTGTTAGCAGTTTTGGGTGGGAAACTAAGGTTTTTTTTCCTTTGAGAAGCCATCTGGGAGGCTTAACCTTCAACACTGGGATCTAAGTTTTTTTTTTCTGTTCATGTTCAGAACCACCCCTCTCCTCCACCTTGCCTTTGGTCTTCAATTCTATTCATTTTTGACAAACACTTATTAAATGCCATGCTACCTAGTAAAGCCTCTAATAAGACTAGGGATATTCAAAGACAAAAAAGCAAACAGAATCTGCCTCCAATATTCATTTTCACTGAATCACAGGTGTGGAACTGGAAGGTACCTTATTACAGGTGAGGAAAGAGAGATTGAGAGAGTTTAAATGACTGGTTACATAGATAATGTCTGAAGTAAGATTTGAACCCAAATCCTCTAACTCCACAGCCAGTGGAGTTTCCACTGTGTTATACCAGCCAAATCCTGGGTTCTCAGTATACAAAGACAAACATGAGCCAATTTCTGCCTTTAAGGAACTTAGATTCTACTGAGGAAACAACACATATACAGATGGGTAATTGCAAAGTATACACAAAGAAACTTGCTGTAATTTCAAAGGAAAGAAAGTAGTTCTCTCATATGAGGGGAAACACAAGTATGGATGAGCCAAAGCCTCCCTCTTGTTCTTGGTGGAATGTTATTAGAAAAGAGGCTACTTGAAAGATGGCATTCTTTCTCTTGGATTACTCATGGAGCCATGGAGAGAACTGCAAAAAAGCAGGACCAAATTGCCTTTAACAGAAGGATTGCAACCCCTCCCATAGAAAAGTTTTACGTTAAACTTTTCCATTGAGTTGATATTTCCAAAGTCATCTGTATGTTTCTTTTATTACTTGCATGGCAAACTTTTTGCAGTCATTGCATAAGCATGAGTCAGTTAATTTAGTCTTGATCATCTCATCCAGCAGCAACTTTATCAAGTATTTCCTGACAAGAGCCCATAAAGAGATAATATCTTTCAACACCCATTGCTGGACTCGTGTAGGATTTACTCACTTTAATCATTGAGATCAGTCTCTTAAATGCTTGGCATTTGGCCACATTTTGCTTAACTATTTTTCTTCCTTGAAGACGGGCATCTTTTTGAATCTTCTCAATGCATCCTAGTTGTATATATCTTGTTCTCCAGCCATAATGGAGATACCAGCCCTTCCGGCTGCTTGTTTACTAACCTCCTAGGGAGTCAGACTTATAAATGGTAATAAAAGGCTTTGAAAGAAAGGAAGACTAAAAGAGAATGGCTGCGACTCAGATGTCAGACTTTCTCCCACATCCCTAAGGATTTATCCCAGTGAATATTCTTGCTCAGCTCCATGGAGCTAGTCTTAAACCTGTGAGTCATCGAGTGCCCTTATTCTAGGAGGCTGTCTCATCTCCAGAGTTCTTGCTACTGGTATCTGATTCATTCCTGCCCAGGAGGTGTTTTCCTTTTGCCAGTCTGCCTCAAAATAAGAGGATAATCATTGCCTAAACAGATGGACCAAAATAAAGTCCTGCTCTCAAACCACTACCGTGGGGTTAATTTGCAGGTCCTCTGATGATTTCCTTCAAGCTGCAGTGCAGAGACCTAAGGTCGTTGTCCTGACAGATCTGTCAAAGCCAGAGATTCATGGCCCTCCAGAGGCCAAGGGCCATGATTCACAGCAGCAGAACTAACCTCCAATTATATTTTTCAGGGTTATTTATTGGTTCTCGGCACAAAGCTCTAGCTGATGGGTTTTCACCCTAGATCTGTTTGTCTTCATCGACGTGTCTCAGAAGTGCAATTTGCAGCAATAGAAATAGAGACATCAGGGTAATTTTCTGTACTTTGGAGATGGTGCCATTACAGAGAAGGAAGAATGAGTTAGTACTTGCTGGGCTAATTAACGATTCCTTCTCATCTCTGATTTTCTTAGAGGTGTTGGGTGGGAGATGTAAATGACCATTTCTGGGCTTGCTTCCTTAGAAGCATCCTCTAGATTTCCTTTCCACTAAAGCCTGCCTTATTGACTTCCTTCACATATCCCTCTTCTTTCCCCTGACACCCTTTAAAGCCACAGAACTGTTTTTATAAACTTCATAAACTATGTTTTTATGAGTGGAGGAGAGAAGGAAGTGATTAGGATCTCTCCAATGAAAGGAGCTGTTCCCTTCTTTAAACACAGGATAATAGAAGAGTGGAAATTGCCTGGAGGATTTCAGATACAACTCCTCCTTATTACCTCTCCAGGCTGCACTTCTGATCCTTTGGAATTTCTCTACCATTCCCTAGAAATCTCATTATCCTAGATCACATCCTCCTGAACTTCACACATTGGGACTACCTTTAGTCACTGTAGCTTCTCTCTCTTATTGTCTGATTCCTCCCAGAATCTCCATTTTATGGAAAACCCCAGGTCAATTATGTCTTATTTTTTTCTCCAGGCTTCCCTGCCAAATTTCTGTCCTTTCTCTAATATTCCCCTAAGTTAGATATTAATATTTCTTTCTTCTCCATCTTCTTTTTCCCTTTCAGCTTCCTTTTATGTGTTGTCTTTCCCTGTTAATATCTAATTTCTTCGAGGCTAAGGAAGGCCTTTCTACTTGTAGTCTGTTCCCATAATGCCCGACCCTTAATAATGCTTCTTGATGCACTATCTTACTGTATTCTGTCCTGTGTTCTGACCGGCTTGCTGAATTTGTTTAGAGCCTTACTTTGTATTCTCTGAGCCTGAATTTTTATTTCTATATCTTGGAATCCCTGTTTTTTTTCAACACCTCTCAAACACTACCTTCTCTATGAAGCCTTTCTAGATCCCGTAGCCTGCCCCAGCCTTCCTTACTTTATATCTGTTTGTATATGTCTAAATGGAGCAGGACCCAAAGTGTACCATGGGCTGTCTCCCACATGTGGTGAGGGTATGTAAATATGGGTCTGTAGGAAGCATATGCCATTGTGTGGCTTGAATGCCAAATATATGTGTGCCTAAAATACTATTTTGTGGATAAGTCACGCAAGGCAGTTGTTCACATGGGAGCCAGAAAAAGTGATATAAAGACACTCAAAGTCTCTCAAGAACTTTGGAATTCATCATATGACAAAGGAGACACTCGCCTAGGACCACCCAGCATCAAAGAAGGTGCTGTGCTATCTGAGCCAAGCAGAACCGAAGTAACTTAAAAGAAATGTAAGAGGCACAAATTTAGAGAGTCCACCCCGAATGTTCACATGGACTTTTGTGTGCAACCTATGGGTAGCACATTCCAAGGCTGTATTGGTCTGATTGGCCATAGTTGGAGACACTGTAATTTGACACATTATATAGTGATGTAATTTTTAAAAAGATACTAGCTTGGGGCAGCTAGGTGGTGCAGTAGATAGAGCACCAGCCCTGAAGTCAGGAGGATCTGAGTCCAAATCTGATCTCAGATACTTAACATTCCCTAGCTGTGTGACCCTGGGCAAGTCACTTAACCCCAATTGCCTCAGCAAAAAGCAAAAAAAAAAAAAGATAATAGCTTTTCACCTTCAAAACACAAGCAAAGGCAGCTTTCAACATTCACCCCTGCAAAACCTCATGTTCCAAATTTTTCTCCCTCCTTTCTCCCCACCTCTTCCCCAGACAGCAAACATTCCAATATATTGTGCAATTCTTCTTTACATATTCCCACATTTATCATGCTGCACAAGAAAAACCAGATCACAAAGAGGAAAAGTGAGAAAGCAAACAACAACAAAAAAAGATGAAAATACCATGCTGTGGTCCACATCCAGAGCCCATAGTCCTCCCTCTGGATGCAGATGGCTCTCTCCATCCCAAGTCCACTGGCAATGGTCTGGATCACCTCATTATTGAAAAGAGCCATGTCCATCAGAGTTGATCATCACACAATTTCCTTGCTATGTACAATGATCTCCAGGTTCCACTCACTTCGTAGTCATGTCATTTTGGTTCTCTTTGGGTACAAAGGACAACAACCAACCATTGTGTGACTTGAAGGGAGGTAGAAGAGAAAACTTTAGCCTATTCTCTTCTAACCCTTTTCCAAAAGAGACTTTAATTCCTGTCAGGAAGCTGGGCTTGAAGACTATTCTCCTCCCCTCAGAGAGAGGTTATACCAAACTAGAATTATATATATTTGCTCCTTTAAATAGCATTAATCTTGAAAATGAGGCTTTCAGGTTTAACCTAACTTCTGAGTGTTGTTCCCTATTGGGGGAAGCAGAAGCACAATCTTTATATCTAAGATCTGACCCCTTCCTCACAAAATAGCAGATCTACAATGAACACACATTTTTGTTGTTTAGTCATGTCTGACTCTTTGTGTCCTCATTTGGGACTTTCTTGGCAAAAATACTGGAGTGGTTTCCCATTTCCTTCTTTAGCTCATTTACAGATGAGGAAATTAAGGCAAATGGGGTTAAATGACTTGCCTAAGGTCACACAGCTAGCAAGTATCTGAGATCACATTTCAACTGAGGTCTGCCCAGCTCCAGGCTCAGCATTCTATACATTGTGCCACCTTGCTGCCACCAACACACATAGCAAGTATTAATGAAATCTACTCATCCACAGCAAGAGATAAAAAAAGAAATTCCATCCAAAATAACTGTCGATAGTATAAAATATTTGGGAATCTATCTGCCAATGAAAAGTCAGAAACTATACAAACTAAACTACAAAACACTTTTCACACAAATAAAGTCAGACCTAGTCAATTGGAATCTACTCATCCAAATTATAGCAAAACAGAAATCAGGAACAGCAAACCTAGATGAATATATACCAGAAAATACAGAATTGAAGAAGACTCTTCTTTCTCTCATTCTCACCAACTCTGCCCTCACAGAAGTGGGCAAGAAGGGGAGAGTCCCATCCCAATGGGCTTTGGAACTGGAATTATATCATATGTATATATACATGTTATCTCCCCTACTAAAATGGAAGCTCCTCGAAGGCAGGCAATGTTCTGCTGTTGTCTTTGTATTCTCAGTACTTAGTCCAGTCTGGCTCATTGTAAACAACTTAAATGCTTGCTGATTGATCAATTTAATTACTCACAGATGTGTCTTCTCCTCTCCCCCAGCCTGTGAGCTCCGTGAAAGTCAGGAGTAGGTCTTCTTCTTGGAAGGCAGAAGAAAGAATGCTGGATTTGTAGTCAGAAGACCCTGGATTACACTCTATTCTACTCTTCTGAAAGGCATCCACACTTCAAGATACTAGGAAAAGCTTTCTGAAGATGATGCGGCAAGCTGTGGCTTGAGGAGCATTCCAGGCATGGAGGATAGCTTGTGAAAAATCACTTTAGAAGAAGGAAGAAATATCATGAACAGAGGAACAAATAAGCTTTGTTGGTGTTCAGTTGTGTCCGACTCTTTGGGACCTTGTGGGCCACATCACACCAATACTGTGCATGGGATTTTCTTGGCAAAAATGCTAAAGTGGTTTGGCATTTTCTTCTGCAATGGATTAAGTCAGGGATTAAGTGACTCCCTCGGAGTCATATACTAAGTGTCTGAGGGTAGATTTGAACTCAGATCTTCTGACTCCAGGCCAACAAAGTCTGCTAAATCATCTAGCTGACAAAATAGCCTTTAGGTGGATGTTATACAGTGTTTGAAGGGTAGCTGAGGTGAGACCATCCTGGAGTGCAATCATAATAGGCCTTATATAACACATAGAAGACTATTTTAGTGACAATATAGGGTCATTGAAACTTCTTTTTTATATAATATTAATAGTTTTTTTATTTTTCAAAACAATGCAGAAATAGTTTTCAACATTCACTCTTTTTTTATTAAAGCTTTTTATTTGCAAAATATATGCATGGGTAATTTTTCATCATTGACCCTTGCAAAGCTTTCTGTTACAAATTTTCCCTCCCTTCCCCCATCTCCTCCCCTAGATGGTAGGTAGTCTAATACTTGTTAAATATGTTTAAAAAAATAGATAAATCCAGTATATATATATATATATATATATATATATATATATATATACACATATCTATACAGTTATCTTACTGCACAGGAAACATCAGATCTAGAAAGACAAAGGGAAAAAAAAACCTAAGAAGGAAAACAAAATGCAAGTAAACATCAACAGAGAGCATGAAAATGCTATGTTGTGGTCCAGACTCAGATCCCACAGGCCTCTCCCTGAGTGTATATGGCTTTCTTCATCACTGAACAACTGGAACTGGTTTGAAACATATCATTGTTGAAGAGAGCCATGTCCTTCAGAATAGATCATCATATAGTCTTGTTGTTGCTGTGCATAACGATCTCCTGGTTCTGCTCGTTTCACTCAGCATCAGTTCATGCAAGTCTCTCCAGGCCTCTCTGAAATCGTCCTGTTGGTCGTTTCTTACAGAACAATAATATTCCATGACATTCATATACCATAATTTATTCAGCCATTCTTCAATTGAAGGGCATCCATTCAGTTTCCAGTTTCTAGCCACTACAAAAAGGGCTGCCACAAACATTCTTGCATATGTGAGTCCCTTTCCCTCCTTTAACATCTCTTTGGGATATAGGCCCAATAGAAACACTGTTGGGTCAAATGGTATGCACAGTTTGATAACTTTTTGAGCATAGCTCCAAATTGCTCTCCAGAATGGTTGAATCCGTTCACAATTCCACCAACAATGTATCAGTGTCCCAGTTTTCCCACATCCCCTCCAGCATTCATCATTATCTTTTCCTGTCATTTTAGCCAATCTGACAGGTGTGTAGTGGTACCTCAGAGTTGTCTTAATTTGCATTTCTTTGATCAATAGTGATCTGGAGCACCTTTTCATATGACTAGAAATACTTTCAATTTCATCCTCTGAAAATTGTCTGTTCATATTCTTTGACCATTTATCAATTGGTGGGTGGCTTGAATTCTTATAAATATGAGTCAATTCTCTATATATCTTAGAAATGAGGCCTTTATCAGAATCCTTAAATATAAAGATGATTTCCCAATTTATTGCTTCTCTCCTAATCTTGTCTGCATTAGTTTTGTTTGTACAAAAAGTTTTAGCTTAATATAATCAAAATTATCTATCTGGTGTTCAATTAAGAGTTCCAGCTTTTCTTTGGACACAAATTCCTTCCTTCTCCACAGGTCTGAGAGGTAAACTATCCTATGTTTCTCTAATTTGCTTATAATATTACTTTTTATGTCTAAATCATGAACCCATTTAGATCTTATCTTGGTATGTGGTGTTAGGTGTGGCTCAAGCCCTAATTTCTTCCACACTAGTTTCCAATTTTCCCAGCAGTTTTTGTCAAATCGTGAGTTCCTATCCCTGAAGCTGGGGTCTTTGGGTTTATCAAATACTAGATTGCTATAGTTATTGCCTGGTTATTGCCCAACAGATATTTCTAAAGCAAATTCTAAACAGCTCATTTCACTGTTCAAAAAAGCTCCAGTAGGTTCCCAAAGGAAACCTATCTTGATAACCCCAGTTATCAGCACTGTCTCTCAGAAAAGAGTTTGTACCTGTTGAAGAATGAAGAAAGGCAAAATTTCATTGAGGTAAATGGCACAATGGGTAGACCGCATACAGGTCCTGGATTCAGGAAAACCTGAATTCAAATCTGGTCTTAGATACTTACTAGTTGTGTGACCTTGGGCAAGTCACTTAATTCTGTTTGCCTCCCTTTCTTCATCTGTAAAATGGGCTGGAGAAGGAAAAAGCAAATCACTCCAGTATCTTTGCCAAGAAGAGTCAGACTTGACTGAACAACAGCTAATAATAATAGCAAGCATTTATATCTTTAAGTTTTCAAAGAGTTCTATACTTACTATCTCACTTGATCTTTTAGATCACCCAGTAAGCTAAGTACTATTATTGATCCCATCTTAAGAAAAGTAAGACTGAAATTGATCCCTCAGGGTTACACAGCTCATAGGGTCTGAGGCTGACTCAGGATCTGTAACAGAAGAAACAGTGAATGTGAAAACAGAGAAACTTTGATTAAGTCTTGGCTTTGCCATGTATTATCTGAGTGACGAGTCAAATTCCTTTTCTATAAAATGAAGTGCTTGGACTAAACTGGTTCAAGTTCTTCTTTGCCTGCTCTATACTATCTAGCATAGGATGCTTCATAGTCACTAACATTTATTATGCTCTTACTGTGTACCAGACATTATGCTAAGGTCTAGGGTATACAAGTAGGTGCTTAAAATATTTTTTTTGCATGCAAGAACAAGAGGATACACTTTGAGTCAAAGCTAATCGGATCCAGATGAAGCCAAAATATGAGTGATGACATCCCCTCCATTTCAATGTACCACATTGAACAAAAGCTAGAAACAAGGATATCTTCCTTAAAAAGCTTTGCCTTGAGTTGGCAGCCAGACACTAAGCTATTCGACAAAACTGAATGGCCTCCAATGCCATTAACAATAGTTTACATTGATCTAGCATTTTTCAGTATATTGAAGTACTTTCCTCAAGTATTATTATCCCCATTTTACAGAGAAGGAAACAAAGTCTTAGAGAGTGTTCTCTGTAAGGTCACTTAATGGCTAACAACAGCTCACACTTATATAGGAATTTAAAATTCTATACTTCCCTCCTCCCATAAGATGAGGTAAATATTTCAAGTGTTATTCATAAATTTTAATGCAAAGATTTAAATCCCCAGGTCTTCTGATTTCCAATTCAGTGCTATCTTTAATTAATATAGCATGCTGCCTCTCAGACTGTATTTGATTGAAAAGTGACTGAACAACAACTTCTCTTATTCCAAGTGTAGGACTTTTTCCACATTATCATTCTGGTTTACTCTGGGAAATATAAATGCTAGAAATGAAAGTGTCATAATATAACCATACCTCCTCCTCATCCTGTTCCCTCCAGGCAAAGTCTCCCAGTTGGCCAGTGGCTGAAGGACTAGACTTAGAGCCAGGGAGAGCTGGATACAAATCCTGCCTCAGAGACAAGGAGATCCAGGGGAAATCACTTAGCCCTCCAACTGCACCTTCTTCTCCCTGGAGATAATAATGGGGCCTGCCTCACTGGGTCATTGTGAAGATCCAAAGAGAATGTATTCAAGGCACTTGGCAAACCTAAAAGCATCAAGAAATGTCAGCTGTTATTCCCAAAACAGAAACCCGTAGGAGCTTCAGATAGAAAGACTCTCACCTTTTAGCCTTTCGTCAAGCTGACACCCACCTGTTATACAGAACATCATCGCGTGGCTGGGGGCGGGGATGATGAGCAATCAGCTCACAGCCTGTCCCCCCCCAACAAGATTCCCAGGGCTGCTGTGAATGTCCTGCCACGGACTCCATCTCAGCCCTGACAGCTGGAAGCTCCCCACAACGAACTCTCCCTAGACTCAGGACTCCCTTGCTTCCCCTCTCACTGTAATGTGCAGCCAGCGCCACTCCCTTGGCTTTCCTTCCATGCTCCCTTTTCAAGAGCTCTCTGTCTCCCAGCAACCTGCACCAACTGCACGCTGCCCTTGAAGAGACTGACCCATGGCTGGCCCGGGAGCCAGGAAGTCCTGCGTTCAAGTCTAGTGGTGACATGTACTGACTGTGACCTCAGTCACGGCATCTAATCTTCTTCAGGCAACTAAGACTATGGATTGCAGAGAAGGTGCTGACCTGACCTGGCAGAGGAAGCCTTTCACCTGGCTCTTTTCCTGTACCCAAGAAATCATAGGTCCATTCCTGAGCTCTCTCTCCCTCCCTCTCCTTCCCTCTCTCTCCATCTGTCTCTCTGTCTCTGTCTCTGTCTGTCTGTCTCTCTCTCTGTCTCTCTCTTTCTCTGTCTGTCTCTCTGTCTCTCTGTCTCTGTCTGTGTCTGTCTCTCCTCTCTCTGTCTCTTTGTCTCTCTGTCTCTGTCTCTCTATCTCTGTCTCTCCTCTCTCTGTCTCTTTGTCTCTCTGTCTCTGTCTCTCTCTGTCTCTGTCTGTCTCTCTGTCTCTGTCTCTTTGTCTCTCTGCCTCTGTCTCTTTGCATCACTCTCTGTCTCTGTCTCTGATTCTCTGTCTCTTTCTATCTGCCAAACACACATATACACACACACAGATGTTTCTTCCTTTTCCCATCTCAATCTCTCAGTAGCCCCAGTTTTCTGTTTTGAGAATTTTTGAGCCTGAGTTCCATGAGATCCCCAAAAGAATTTCACTGCAATGTAGAGTGCATGTGGATTGCTGATTTACTGCTACTTATGTTAACAAGTAGATAAGACACTAATTGGACTCGTCCTTCTCAATACATGCAAACTTTATTAATCAAAATGTGCAAATAAAGCTCTCTTCTGAGAACTAACCATCAAAAGGATTCTTATAAGTCCAAAAAATTCTTCTTTCATCTTTCTTCCTCTCTGCCCAACCAAAGGCTGCCTATCTAAGGAGGTTATATGTTCTCTGACAACAATCATTGCCTTCAAGTAAATAGGGATGTTTGAGGATGTTCAAATGTCAGGAATGCAGGAGTCAGTCTCAGTTGCACCCTGAGAAGAAGCTAATGCCTGGTGCTCCGGGCTAATTTTTTATACCTATAGCTATGGGTGTTCCTAAGTTGTTTATCACAAAATTTGATTAGCAATTTACTTCAAAATTACTAATAAAGTTGTTCAGAACCTTTTCTCATTGGTAGTCTGTCTTATGAGAGGGTCCATGTATATTTATCAGTTGCTTCAGAATAGATACCTGTTATTTACTGTCATATTACACAAGTGCTCATTTTATTGAAAAACAGCTTCTAGAAAAGCAACTTACTCAAAACAGTTCTATCACCAAATGGAGGCTTAAAACAAAACGAAATAAGTTATGCTAAGTTGACAAATTGGCTTTTTAAATTAATAAAACTTATTCTCAATGTTATACTGACATATTTAGCCCTACTATCCAATTACAATGCTAAAATGTATTTTCATTATACTTACCCACTATGAAGTCTTTAACATTAGGGTTCAAAAAATGAATAGCCAGACAGAAAGGAAAATAAATTTATTAATACATTAATAATACAGTGTATAGAATGCCAGGTCTGGAATCAGGAAGACATCATCTTCCTGAGTTCAAATCGGGCCTCAGAAACTACTTGTGTGACCCTGAGCTAATCACTTAACCCTATTTACCTTAATTTCCTCAACTGTAAAATGAGCTGGAGAAGGAAATGGCAAATTGCTCCAGTATTTTTTGCCAAGAAAATCCCAAATGGTGTCACAAACAGTCTAATACAGCTGAAATGACTCAACAAAAAAAAAAGGAAGATCACTTGGGCTAATATCAACTTCAAATTCTTAGGGCACAGGTTTTGGTAATTTTTTTAGTCCCACTTAGAGTATACAATAAATTAGTGACATTCTATGAGAATAAAAATGGTAGAAATATATAAGCCTCATGGTCACAGGAGCTTCTATAAGAAAAGTTTGTTACTGTGGGAAAATGCATTTCTTGGTGCTTAGTCTTATCAGAATATCTTATGTTATAAATAAATCTTTAAGATGATATAGGCCTCCTTTAAGATAGAATCAGTCAGGCTTATCCTGTTGTTGCCAATAAAGAAAAGAATAAAATAAAGTCTGAATGTGTCTATTTATAAAACCCCCTTTTTCTGTTTCTTTGGCCTCTGAGGTTACTTTATCTAGGGAGAACACATTTGCTCCAACTCTCCCACACTTCTGACTGGAAATGATCTTTGGAGATCATTTAGTGCAATGACTTTATTTTTTTTTCAAATGGGGAAACTGAGACCCAGACAAGGGAAATTACTTACCCAAGATCATATTGCTAGTAAATGTCAGAGGTGATACTACTAAAACCCAAGTTTTCCAGCTCCTTCTGTAGCTCCATGGTATCACTCTTGGGCACTAATAGTTAATTTCACTTCTCTACAGTTTTGGCCAGGGCTGGTTCTAATACTTAAAAGAATGGGTCCATTTGGGTTCCTCATCTGAAGTAGCAACTTTCTTCTGCACCATCTTCAGTGTCAAATAGCTATAGAGAATTAGACGGCAGACTGTAAAGATTGCCAAATCAGGAAAGGCATGACTGGCCAAACTCATTTGTAACTTTTTGTGTTTGTTATGATATATGTGCTGTGACTGGCCATTAAGAGTAATCTCTAAACTCAGCTAAATCTTAATGGATATAATTTCCAAAAGACTCTTGGACTGAATAGCAAGTTGATGGCCCATTTACATAGTTGGGATTTGTGTGTGTGTCTCTGTGTGTGTGCATAGAACTGTTTATGTAGAAAATGTAATTTAATACAGTCAATGAAGTAAAAATGGAAGCAATTTTTTAAAACCCTTATGTTTTTTTAAAAGAAAGCTTTGCATGGAATTAAAAAAATGGCATCTAAGTTTGTTTCCATCCTCCTTAAAATCATACATTGTTATACAAGAAGGAATCTTAGAGATCAGTTCTCTTCTTGGGGAAAAAATATTCGCAAAATACTTGTTACTTCTTTATCATATAATGTTCTTGATTATAGCTACCTACTGATGACTTCTAAACCAAAGGTTCTTAATCTAGGATCAATGAACTTTTTCTTAATATTTTGATAACTACTTAAGTATAATACTTTTCCTTTGTTTGGTATTTTATTTTAGGTATTTAAAAAATTCTGAAAAAGGATCCATGACACAAAAAGCTTAAGAATTTTACCCTTCTAAGACTGTCATCTTACTCCTCCAAATTTCCATTCTTTTTTTTTTTTTTTTTTTGCTAAGGCAATTGGAATTAAATGACTTGCCCAGGGTCACACAGCTAGGAAGTGTTAAGTGTCTGACATTAGATTTGAACTCAGGACCTACTGACTTCAGGCCTGTTGCTCTATCCCATTATGCCACCCTGCCCCTAAATTTCTATACTCAAAAGGCAAAAATGCCTAAGATTCCTAGCATGTTTTTAGCAAAGTCTGAGCCACTGTCCTTCATTCAACAAACTTCTATTGAGTCATTTGCATATGCAAACTATCATGCTAATCATGTTCTGAAATACCAAAATGAATAAGACACTTATATGCTTTTAAAGAGCTTAGATTCTAGTAAAGGAAATAATATCATGTGCAAATACATATAATACTAGTCATAGTCCAAGAATTCCTCTTAATGTGGGAGATCTGGCTTATTCATTTGGGTTTTTTTCTTTTCTTTTTTAATCTTCATCCATTTTTTCATTCATTTTTTCATCTCCCAATAGAATTTGAGCTTATATGGTATATTTCAATACTTTTAGAATTTCTTGCCTCTATGAGATTAATGAAGTCCATAGTCTTTGTATTCAGAGTCACAAATATTAGCAAACATTCATTCCAATCCACACATGAAAGGAAACCTAACTATGATGTACTTGACCAGGGGTCATCTAGCCTCTTCCTGAAGATATCCAAAGACAGGGAGCCCCCCACTTTTCCAGACAGCCCATTCTACTTTGAGACAGCTCTAATTGTTAGGGCTTTTTTCTTCTGGCATCAAGCCTAAATTTACCTCTTTGTACCATGTACCCATTGATCCTGGTTTGGGGCCTCTGCAGTCAAACAGAATAAATTTAATCTTTCATTCACTTGACAACCTTTCAGATACTTGAGGACCACTTCATTTCCCTTCCTTAGTCTTCTCTTCAATAAATTCTCATATGACATGAATAACAACTTCCACTATCCTAGTTGCTCTCAGCTATACACTCTCCTGGTTAACAATATCTTTCTTAAATTGTGTTGCCTAGAACTGAGCACAATAATCTAGATGGAATCTGACTAGGGAAGAGTACAAAGGAACTGTCATCTCCCTATTCCTGGAGGATCTGCTTCTCTGAATTAATATTCAGCCCAAGAATGTATTACTTTTTTTTTTGGCTGGTACATCACATTCGTGACTCATATTGAGCTTACCAAGGTCTTTTTTTTAGAATAACAGCTATCAAACTGTGCTTCACCTAACCAATAGTTGTGAAATTGTATTCTACATTTATCCATATTGAATTCCATCTGATTAGTTTATTATGATATTTTTGGACATTTATTCTGTTGCCCATTATGCTTTCTATCCCTCCCAGTCTTCGTTATGTGTAAATTTGGTATATCTTTATTCAGTTCATTTATATCAATGTCGTAAAGCACAGATAAAATCATAGATCCCCAGAGAAGATCAAAAGATGTATACTAGACCAGAAGTGTCAAGCTCATGGCCTCAATTACAATTGGGAGATACTTATGAAAATAAATAAAAATATAATACAATATAGACAATGTTAATTTGAGGTTTTCTAAGTCAATATGAATCCACAGAGATCTGTTTTCATTTGAGTTTGATACTTCTGTAATTGTTTAGAATTGCTGGGGGCTCGGGGTTTATACAGAGTTTTCAGACAAAGGACCTGCCAAGTCATTGGTGGGACAATGAGTCAAGGAACATGAACCAGGAGCAAAGAGAATTCTCCAAATATTAACAATAACAAAACCCCCCAAACCTATTCTGTGTCCCAGAGAGGAGAGAACAGAAACTCTCAGGATGAAAAAGGTAAAACTTAAGTAGCCAATTCTAACTACATTGGGTGTGGTGAAGCCTTCAGTGTCCTAGTATTATATAAAAGAAGTCTCATCCTCTTCAAGAAGGAAGAACAGATAATAACAGGAGCCAGGCCAGGGAGAATGGGATCTGAGATTTTAATTAATAACAATTATTAATTAAATTATTAATAATAAATTAAGTTAAATAAAGTAATTAATCTGTCATGACTTATTCTCTAGGAAGGGAAGCTAAATGGAGCAGTGAATAGAGTACTGTGCTTGGAATCAGGAAGACTCATCTTCATGAGTTCAAATCCAATCTCAGACATTTACTATCTGCATGACTCTGGGCAAGTCACTTAACCCTATTTACCTTAGTTCCTCATCTATAACTGAACTGGAGAAGGAAATGGTAAACCATTCCAGTATCTTTGCCTGAGGTCATACGAGTAGAAAGTATCAGAATCAGGATTTGAGCCCTATTTTTAGACTTTTTTTTCCCAAAAGCATGTCACCATTGGGAAAAGTCTTTTAATGGGAAGAAAAGGAGAAGGGATTGGTAATTGAGTTCCCTCACATATAGATGAGATACAACAGGTATGTTCAGCTGTTCTTGGCTTTGGGCCGTTGATGATAGCAGCTAGTTGTCAATCAAGGGAAGTTGAGTAGGAAGAATCAGCTCTTTGTTCACTTTAGGAGAAAAGTAAAGGAATATGGATAAAATAGAGATATAGATGTTATAGATAAAACCTAAATTGGGAGTTCCTGGTGACTGAGAAGATAAATAAGCAGTTTGCCAGAACAATTAACCAGTGGAGCTGGTCATAGTAAATATGCCTTCACTCCCTTCATGGCTCTGCTTTTTCCATATCTTGGAAGATGGCTCTTCTCCTGTAGCCCCTTCCTCTGATTAGTTATCCTCTTTCTTCTTAAGGAAATGCTCAGGCCAGGCATGTTCACTCTTTCATTTCTCTCTTGGCTTTACTACTACTTTTTTCTCCACCCGGCTCCTGGGCAGGTACCTTCTATCCTTTCCTGATTTTCAACTTCTTTTTATGTAGTGTCTTCCTCCCTTAGAATGTAAGCTCCATAAGGACAGGAACTGTCATGCTGTCTGCCTGTATTTGTATTCCCTGCTTTATAGGGCATCTTAGCCCAGTGTCCACAACATAGGAAATATTTTACAAATATTTGTTGGCTTTTTGACTTTAAACAACAATGAGAAGACTGAAACCTGAGGATCTTGCTTCCAGCAAAAAAAAGGAAGGCAAAGAGGATGTTGCAGTGACCCACATAGACTATCTAATGTTTGACTCCCTTCCCCAAGCAGGAAGGACAAGAACCCCAAGGACGCCTGTGTACAAAGCACTAAGAGCTGAACTCTTATGAAGTGTTCTGAGAAAGTGCATATTAGAGACGGGCTACCTAAAGCAAGGCGATTTGTGGCTGAAACCATAAGCAAGAAGATCATGTAAACATCAGAAGGGAAGAGGTGAGGGGGAAGATGAATTTGCCAAGTCTATACCTGTATCAGAAACACCAAACACATTATTGTGAAAGTTAAAAGCAAAGAAGAAAAGAAATGTGAAGAGGAACGTGGGAATCCTGACCTGTATTTGTAGGCTGTTACATGGAAGAATGTGCAACAGATAAGAAAGAGGAAGAGGACCACTGAACATCTGTAATAGAGTTCAGGTGAATGGCACATAGCAACATCAGGATGGGTCCAGATGGTTTATCGTTATTCACAGTCATTTGCAGCATAGACAGGTATGGAAGGATGGACTGCAGTTCAGTCATGGATCGAGTCACAAGCAACCTGGAGCTAAAGAATACGCATAGTCAGGTCTTTCTGAAGGGGTAAGGGGAGCTGAACTCTCAGAAAAGGAAGCAGCTGCTTGCCTGGCAAGGAATAATAATATCAATCCATTAGAACCATCCAGTAAAAGTGCTAAAAGAACTCCTAGACATGATTGCTGAGCTCATGACTAATCTTAGAGGCAGGAAAGGGATAGATGTAATCTTCAAGAAAGGGAAGTGAATTGAGTCTGTGAACTATATAGGCTGGCAAATTTGAATCCAGTTGGTGGCAAGATTATATAACATATTATTAAAGGGATGGTTTCTGAACATTGAGGGGAAAAATGTGTTGGTCAGGTAGATTCTTCATGCCTTTATCAAGAATGACTCATGTGAGCCATAGGTTAGTGGAATCACTTTACTTCATTTGGTTCCATGCCTGAGACTGCTAGAATTTTGTGCTACAATGAGCTGCAATTAAATGCCTGCACTGTATGGTGTCAAAATGGGGAGCCCCCAGTTCTTAGGGTCACTGGGTTACCTAAGAAGAAATGAACTAACCTAGGTTAGAAAAATTAAGTAGCTAAAATTTCTGCCTCATCAGTATTGGGATAAGGGCCTGTGAATGACAGACCACTGTGCTTTTCACTCTGAAGGAGAGAGGGAGACCCAAATTCAAAGCAAACAAAAACATCTCATGACAGCACATTTCCTTTTTTGACAGGGTTATTACACTGATAGAAAAGGAAACTTCTGAAGGTATCGTTTACCTAGATTTGATCAAAGCATTTGCCAGAATCTCTCACATTGTCCTTTTAGATGAGGAGAGTTGGGGTCAGAAAGAGAAGGTGTGAAGAGATAGGCTGCCATAAGTGCTCAGAGAGAGGACCCTCAAAACAGAAAATATATGCTTGTTTCTCTAGACTATCTCATTCGATAAAGTCATTGAGGAAACGCTGTGATCAGTGTGGGCAAAACATTTTAGTGTGGGCATTCGTTACAAGTGAGAACACATTTAGAAGAAAGTCATCAGGCTTTAAGAGAACCAGAAAATATATCCCATGATGATCAATTGAAAGAAAATAGAGGCCCCAGCTGGGTGACACAATGGATGGAGCACCAGCCTTAGAGTCGGGAGGATCTGAGTTCAAATTTGCACTCAGATACTTATTAGGTATGTCGTGCCAGGCAAGTCACTTAATCCTGATTGCTTCAAAAAAATAAAAAGAAAAAAGAAAAGAAAGAAGGGATTGAGACTGAATTTGAGGAGACTTTTGTGAGACATGATAACTGTCTTCAGGTTTTTGGATAGTTGTCATGTAAAAAAGGGAAAAATTTTCTATGTGGCCACAGAAGCAAGAACTAAGGGGTGATAAATGAAAACGGCAGAGACGACTTAGAGATAATAGAAGAAAAAAATTTCTTAATAGAGACTTCCCAAATTAAATGGATTGTCTTTGGAGTTATTTGATTTCGTCTCATTTTAGGACATAAAGTGAGAGCTAAACAACTGCTTGTTGGAGATATTACCAAGAGCTTTCGTGGTTAGATTTAGTTTGGACAAGATCTTCCAGTCACTTTCAACTTGGAAATTCTGTGATTCTGTGAACCAGGGTCATCTCCACTCCATGATGAAACATTAGAAAAGAATTTTGGTGGAGGCTTTATTGTATAGGATCTAACAACTTTTATTAAAGATGTTTGTGAAAATGAGTCAGTCTTGGGAGAAAAGAAAACTACAAAATCATTCAAGAAATCCTACAACTGTTTCTTTCATTCTTTTTAACAAGTTGAATGAAGAAGCATCGGATAGGTGCTACACTAATATAGCATGTGTGGGCATTATAATCATCCACTTTTGTTTTAATGAATCATAAATCGAGCCTGCTGTCAAAAAATGATTCATTGAGAACTATTTTTGTCAATAATATTATGAATGAATTGTATTAATATGCATCTTTTAGATACCTATATGTGAAATGTCATTATTGCTTACCATGTGGCACATCTTAATCAATCAAAAATATTTAAATATTTATTTAAATTATTTATTGTGCTACTATGTGCCAGGAATTATATTAGTTCTAAGGATACAATTATAAAAGTGAGGTGGTCCCTGCTTATAAGGATTTTACATTCAACTAGAAGGGCATAACACATTCATAGATTAGTAAATAGATGATATATACAAAATAAGTGTACACACATTGGTGGGGCTGGGGAGAACACTACTGACAATTGGTAGAATTAGGTAAGCCCTTTTTGAAGGAGCTGGCTCTTGGGCTGCCTTGGAATTAGGAGTATCAAGAAGTACTAGAAGTGAAGAGTAAGAGTATTTTTTCATTTAATAGTATTTTTCCCCAATTACACATAAGATAGTCTTCAACATTCATTTTTGTAAGATTTTGTGTTTCAAATTTTCCCTCTCCTTCTCTTACTTCCCTTCTCCTCAAGAAAGCAAGCAATCTCTAATAGATTATACATGAACTATCATTTTAATATTAATCATGTTGGGAAAGAAAAACCAAAACAAAAGGGAAAAAACACAAGAAAGAAAAACATCAAAAAAGTGAAAATAGCATGCTTCAATCCTCATTCAATCTCCATAGTTCCTTCTCTGGATGTGGATGGCATTTCCATCCCAAGTCTATTGGAATTATTTGGGATCACTGTAGTGCTAAGATGAGAGAAGTCTATCATAGTTGATAATCACATGATCTTACTTTTACTAAGTACAATGTTCTCCCTGGTTCTGCTCACTTCACTCAGCATTATTTCATATAAGAATTTCCAGGCTTTTCTTAAATCTACCTGCTCATCATTTGTTATAAAACAATAATATTCCATTACATTCATATACCACAACTTATTCAGCCATTCCCCAATTGATGGGCATTCACTCAATTTCCAATTTCTTGTCACCACAAAAAGACCTGCTACCAACATTTTTTCCACATGTGGGTCCTTTTCCCAAAGTGAGAGTATTCAGACATAGAGAATAGCCTATCCAAAGGCACAGAGATGAGAAATGCAATGTTACAGGGAGAAGCTGTATGACAATTGAGAGAGAATAGATTTGGACTGTGTGTATTGTCACCCAGGAAAAATAGGAAAATTTTAATGTGAGAAATACAAAGTATTGATAACTCTATGAAAAAATGCTATTAATTTGAAAAATATAAATTAAAATAACTGTAATGTTCCTTCTCATGCACATCAGGTTGGCAAAGTTGACAAAATAGAAAAATAACATGTTGGAGGAGCTTTTGGAAAACAGGTGCATTAAAATGCTCTGCTGGAGTTGTGAATTAGTACAGACATAATTAGTCCAGCAGAACCAGGAGAACATTTTACATAGTAAAAGTAAAATTCTGTGATGACCAACTATGATAGACTAATCTCTTCTCAGCATTACAATGATCCAGGACAATTCCAATAGATTTGGGATGGAAAATACCATCTGTACCCAGAGAAAGAACTATGGAAATGGAATAAGGATCAAAGGATCAAAGTATGCTATTTTCACTTTTTTTGCTGTTTTTCTTTCTTGTAGTTTTCCCCTTTTATTAAAAGGAATGAACTGTGAATTATTCCAGACAAAATAGTTTTGAACTATGTTAACTAAATGTCATATATTGTTTGACTCACTGATATCATGTACTAGTCCTATAATTCCTAAGAGATGAACGAAAGAGGGAAAGGATTCAAATGTACCAAAATATTTATGGCAGATAGTTTGTAGTGCCAAATAAGTGGAAACCAAAGAAGTCACTATCATTTGGGAAATGATTGAACAAATTATTGCTGATTAATGTAATAAAATGCTATTGCATCATGAGAAATTGAAAGAGACAATTCCAATGAATTCTGGGAAAACTTATATCAACTGATGCAGAGCGTGAAGTGAGCAGAAATAAAAATACAGCCTGGCTACTCCTGATTTCCTCCTCCCATTCTAATCCTCCACCCAGCAGTATCTTTGAAGTGCCTCAGGATCTCCACTCATGGGTAGCAATATCACTCCATATCTCTTCACTCCTAATTGATCTGAGCATATATTTTATGCTATTTGCCCAGAGTACATTCTGAACCCAAACAAACTCAGAAGAGGACTTCTCCACTAAGACATATATGAAGGCCAATATCTCACCTATAAGACAGAGAATCAGATTCAGTATCAATAATTGTAGGTATTGAATACAGCTGTTACAAGGATGGGGGAGAAGAAAAAAAAAGAAAAGAGAATACATTCACCTGAAGAAGAATGTAACTGAGAAAATGAGTCCTGGAGATAATAAAAGCAAGAGTCAGATTGATCTGGCAAGCATGAGGTATAGAGGTGAGATCATGATTCGAATATAGAAAATGCAAATTAGATGAAGTTAAGATTGAAATACAATGCTCAGTCAAGGCCAGAAGTCTCTGCAAATACATAATTAGGGCATTTGAAAGAAATTTTTTGAGAGGAAAATTTACGATAATATAAAGATATTAGCAACTGTCTTAACCATTATAGTTTCCTATTTAAATATACCAATTGTCCTAATGAATTCCTATAAATTCTACTTATTTAAAAAACAATAACAATAATTGTACAATAGTTATGTAGAGGGTTGGGGAGGTGTCCCTCAAGATGCACTGTTTTGAGAATTTATAGTCAGACTCTTTTGTTTTCCGTTTCATTAAATATTCTACTATATGTAACAGTGTGTAAGAAAAATGTCTCCAAACTATCAAACTCCTTAAATGGGCATTTTCCAGCATAAGGTGCATGCCAAACAATGGTGGGACATTGAAAGTACTTTAATATATGCATGCAATTAACAAAGCTAAATGCATACACTCATTTGAAGGGCTTTTTATGAAATAATTTACTCTCATCTTGTTTTCTCTAATGGTGTAAAATAGTTCATAAGCATAATAAATCTTTAACATACCCTCTTCCCTCATGCTGCTCCTAAAAGTCTCAATATGAAGATTACACTTAATGGAATTGTCTGTCAATTTCAATAATTATCATTTGGGGCAGATGGTTCTTTGATTGTGCATTTAACATGCAGAAGAATGCTGTCTCTGCTGTTTGTAGGTTAGCCTCCAAACAACTAGCATCATGAATAGGCAGCTGTTTTTCTTTAGTAAATTATTTCCTTTAAACATCCGACCTCATGTAACATGGCAAATTCTGAATATATTCAGAGATGAATTTTTCATATCTGCTAATTTGTTCATTTCATACATCAGCATTTCAAATGATGCTCTGAGTTTAGTTTGGGAACAATTTATTGAAGAGGAGCATTGTACAACTCCACATGATGCTTAGAAATAACAAAGGCAAAGCTTATTAAGATGTTTTCTCTCTTCCTCCTTCAGCCCATTCGCAAGGTGTTTTTTCTTGTCAGAGAGTTTCCATTTCACAAACCTTTTGGTTATTTCTGTCCTGATTTGGAGGATGCCGGGTCCTTTTTCTGAGAAGGTAGGAATTTCATACAGTGTCAGGATTTTCCCCAAAGACCAATCATGGATTGAGTGTCTCTAATGGTATTGCTATGATTCCATACTTTTCTTTCTCCCCAATTAAACAAATGAAACATACTATGTTCCAAGTATTGTGCTAAGTCCCTGTCCTTGAAAGACATATTCTATATAGAGAAATAACTTGCATATAAATGAATATGTCCAAAGTAAATATAAGTAATTTGAGGGTAAAATAATTATAATTACATAGGTAGGATCAGGAAATAAAAAAGTGACATTTGATCTGAGAAGTGAAGGGACCTAGGGATTCTGAAAGGAGATGAGAATATTCTACATTACAGGCAAAGGATACCAATGCCAGAAATGTCATGGAGCATGTGAAGAACAGCAAGAACACTTTGGCTGGATAGCAGTGTGCAAGAGAGGGAGTCATGTGTAACAAGTCTAGAAAAGTATACAAAAGCTCATTATGAAGGGCTTTCCATGCCAAACAGAGGTGTTTTTATTTAATTCTAGAAGAAATAGGAGCCACTAGAGTTTACTGAGCAGAGAAGCCACATGATCACACCTGACTCTGGCAGGTGTGTGGAGGATGGATTGGATCAGGGAGAGATCTGAGTTACAGGGAACAATTAAGAAGTGGTGAGGAGGATTTGAACTAGGGTGAGATTCATGTGAGCAGAAGGGAAAGGAGAGGGATAAGAGAGAGAGATTATGGAGATAGAATTGACAATTCTTGGTCATTAGTTAGATATATCAACTAAGAGAGCATAAAGAATCAAGGATGGTTCAACATCTGTGAACCTGGATGATTAAAGAACTTCAGAATGTGGTTTTTTTTTTTGCTTTGGATATGTTGAGCCTGAAATGTCTATGAAACATCCAATTCAAAATGTCCAGTAGGTAGTTGATAAATAGTGTCAAAGAGTGCAAAGAGATCAAAAAGGATGAGGACTGAGAAAAAGTCTACTATATTTTTTCAGTTAAGAGATGACTGACAACTTTGGAGAGAGAAATTTCCAATTGCAAGGGTTTGAGAAGTGAGAAGAGAAGTGGCTGCAACCAGAGCAGACACTTTTCTCTAGAAATTTGACTGTGAAATGAAGATGAGATATGGGATTGTGACTTGATATCTTAAAGTAATGCTAGTCAAATGAGGGCTTTTTTTAAAGAAGATTGGGGGAGATGTAGGAATGATTATAAATGGTAGGAGAGTTAGCAGATGGGGAGATATTGTCATGTGGGCTTTAGGATGACAATGAGAACTGGTATTTTTGTTTAAAAGTTTGTAAAACATTTTGCATTAATTTATTTAACTTTAAGGTTTACAGCAACATTGTGCTATAGATATTACCATTTTGCAGATGAGGAAACAGCTTAATGAGGTTTATTTGCTTGCCTATCATAACATAGTTAGATAGGATTGGAGGCAGGACTTTATGTGTGAGACCAGATCTCCCTATCTCAGGCTGGAAGTGCAGCAGACACTGATGGACCCAATTCCACTCTGATTGATATGGAAGCTTTGTATTGCTCCATTTTCTTCCTGGATAGCCTCACTCTTCCTTTGGCACCCTAGGGACTTATCAGATTGATGCAGAACCTATTGTCTTTACCCCTGCTGTAGCTCAGGATTTCCACCCTTCAGCATTGCACAAGCTTCAGCTTTCCTTGTAAAAGAGATTACAAATGTGTGCGATTACATCCAACAGAGACAGGGTTGGAACCCAGGTGCTCTAGAATACAAATCCAATGTTCTATCTGGGATGGCTCTGGTTGTCTCTCAGATTACACCTTCAGAATGATTTAGAATATTTATGGGGAAATCAAAGCACAACCTGATTCTGCTTGTACACTGATTGAGGGCTGGTAATAGACAAAATTCAATCCATAAATGAATGGTCACTATTATTTAGGATGTCCTGAGCTTATGCATGAATGAATAAATGAATGGATAAATGAATGAAAAGCATCTATTAAATGCTTAGGATGTGCCTGGCAATGTGCTCAGTGTGATCACACATACAAATGTGATCTTTACTGTACTTAAATACAAAAATAACATAAGTGCCTCTAGAGTGACATTCTGGTACAGAGTGAAAATTGTCATCTATCTAAAAAGAACATATGTCAACACGGAGATACCACACCCACGAATCCAACACTCTGAAAGGTTGTTTTTCAATTTTCTTTTTTTAAAAAAATCTGGTTTGCTTTAATGAAGCTCCCTCTCCACACCCCCATACTCTTTTGTAATATCTGTTGGAGTAGCTCCAGATGTGAGCTGACAAATGTTTAAAGAATGGCTCTTAGAAAGCAGGACATATTTTTAAGTTTAATGTACATTATTAACATTTTATCCCACAACTTTCTTTTTTGTTTATTGTTTTGTTTTGTTTTGTTTTGTTTTGTTTTGTTTTGTTTTGTTTTTTGGTGAAGCAATAGAGATTAAATGAGTTGCCTGGAGTCACAAAGCTATTAAGTATTAAATGTCTGAGGCTGGATTTGAACTCAGGTCCTCCTGACTCTAGGACCAGTGCCTATCTACTGTGCCCCCTAACATTTTCTTAAGTCCAGACAATAAACAACAAAATAAATCAAGTCTTTTAGCATTTGCTGATTTCTAAGGTGTAAATGCTCAAACTGGAAACTTAGCAAATGGCTCTCCAGATCCCATACAAACTAGCTCCAATACAACCCTGAGTATCTCTTACTGTAAAAAAGCTCTTCTCCTATTGCAATGCCCTGTGACAGGAACTTTGTCCCCTCTCCTAGCCTTCCTGGCTTCCTTCAAGTCTCAGATAGAATCTCATCTTCCACTAGAAACTTCCCCCAGTATCCCTTAATATTAATGCTTTCTGTTGATTATCTCCAATACATTTTGTTTATAATTTGTTTTTACATTGTTTGTTTCCCTCCTTCTGTGAGCTCCTCAAGATTGTCTCTGAACTTTCTTTGTGTCCCCACAATGGGGATTACCTCAGCACCTAAACTATAGTAGCCACAGGGGAGGTGGCTCAGTGTTCACATTTCAGTAAAACTTTCTTGGCACATGGACTAAACCAGGCTGAGGGTAACTGAGAATTTGGAAATCCAGTGGTGAGGTAGGGGGATCTACTCCAAGATGTGAAGACTTCTCTAGGCAGAATGGGCAGATGAGAATTTGTTCCAGGAGCCATGAAGTTAGCCAAAGCAGAGCTCTTAGAGTTTGGTCAAACATGGAAAATACCAAGGTTATGCATTGTCATCATCTGCCATCTGATTTTTTTCTGCCACTGGATTTTGATGACTCTGGAAGAGAGAGTGAGGTTGACAATTTGTGCAACTCTCTCTCACTTAAATCCAATTCTCATAGGTCAGGACATCAAAGAAAGGAACAACACTTAGCACACAATAAGCACTAAATAAATGCTTGTTGACTGAGAGATAGAGAAAGAGATATTCTTTTTTTCATTAAAGCTTTTTATTTGTATAACATATGTATGGGTAGTTCCCCAGAATTGATCTTTACAAAGCTTTCCATTACAAATTTTACCCCCAGTCCCCTCCCCTCCCCTAGATGGCAGGAAGTCCACTACATGTTAATAATGTTGCAATACTTGACAAGTTGTGCAAGAAAAATCCTATCTACAAGAAAAAAAAAGAAAATCAAAGAAAGGAAACACAATGCAAGCAAACCTCAATAGAGAGCATGAAAATGTTATGTTGTGGTCCATATTTCATTTCCCTTTCTCTGGGTGTATATGGTTTTCTTCAGTGAACAATTGGAACTGGTTTGAGACAATTCTTTGTTGCAGAGAGCCATGTCCATCAGAATTGACCATCATGTAATACTGTTGTTGCTGTGTATGATGATATCGTGGTTCTGCTCGTTTCACTCAGCATCAGTTCATGCAACTCTCCAGGCCTCTCTGAAATCATCCTGCTGGTCGTTTCTTATATAGCAATAATATTCCATAATATTCATATACCATATTCAACCACTCTCCAATTGACAGGCATCCATTCAGTTTCCAGTTTCTCGCCACTACAAAAAGGGCTGCCACAAACATTCTTGCACGTGAGGGTCCCTTTCCCTCTTCTAAGATCTCTTTGGGATATAGGCCCAGTAGAAACACTGCTGGGTCAAAGGGTATGCACAGTTTGACAACTTTTTGAGCATAGCTCCAAATTGCTCTCCAGAATGGTTGGATCTGTTCACAGTTCCACCAACAATGTATTAGTGTCCCAGTTTTCCCACATCCCCTCCAACATTCATCGTTATCTTTTCCTGTCATTTTAGCCAATCTGACAGGTGTATAGTGGTACCTCAGAGTTGTCTTAATTTGCATTTCTCTGATCAATACTGATGTGGAGCAACTTTTCATATGACTAGAGATGGTTTTAATTTCATCATCTGAAAATTGTCTGTTCATATCCCTTGACCACTTATCTATTGAAGAGTGGCTTGAATTCTTATATATATGAGACAATTCTCTATATATTTTAGAAATGAGGCCTTTATCAGAACCATTGAATGTAAAGATGATTTCCCAATTTGATGCTTCCCTCCTAATCTTGTCTGCATTAGTTTTATTTGTACAGAAACTTTTTAACTTAATATAATCAAAATTATCTATCTGGTGTTCAATTAGGAGTTCCAGGTCTTCTTTGGACATAAATTTATTCCATCTCCACAGGTCTGAGAGGTAAACTATACTACGTTCCTCTAATTTGCTTACAATATCACTCTTTATATCTAGATCATGAACCCATTTAGATCTTATCTTGGTATGTGGTGTTAGGTATGGGTCAAGCCCTAATTTCTTCCATACTAGTTTCCAATTTTCCCAGCAGTTTTTGCCAAATATTGAGTATTCATCCCCAAAGCTGGGGTCTTTGGATTTGTCAAACACTCAATTGTTAAAGTTATTGCCTAGATTATCCTGATAACCTATCCTATGCCACTGATTGACTGCTCTATTTCTTTTTTCTTTTTTATTAATACTTTTTATTTGCAAAACATATGTATGGGTAATTCCTAAACATTAACCCTTACAAAGCTTTCTGTTACAAATTTTTCCCCCCTACTCCCCACCCCTCCCCTAGATGGCAGGATATCCACTACATGATAATTATGTTAGAATACTTAAGAAATCGAATATATGTATAGATATTGCATCATTTTTTGTGCAGGAGAAATCATATCTACAAGAAAGAATAATCTGATAAAGGAAATACAATGCAAGCAAACCTCAATAGAGAACATGAAAATGTTATGGTCCACATTTCACATCCCTCTCTCTAGGTGTATATGGCTCTCTTCACTGAACAATTGGAACTGGTTTGAAGCATTTCATTGTTGAAGAGAGTCGTGTCCATTAGAACTGATCCTCATATAGTATTGTTGTTGCCGTGAATAATGATCTCCTGGTTCTGCTTCTTTCACTCAGAATCAGTTCATGCAAGTCTCTCCAGGCCTCTCTGAAATCATCCTGCTGGTCGTTTCTTACAGAACAATAATATTCCATAACATCCATATACCATAATTTATTCAGCCACTCTCCAATTGATGGGCATCCATTCAGTTTCCAGTTTCTAGCCAGTACAAAAAGGGCTGCCACAAACATTCTTGCACATGTGGGGCCCTTTCCTTCTTTTATGATTTCTTTGGGATATAAGCCCAATAGAAACACTGCTGGGTCAAAGGGTATGCATAGTTTGATAACTTTTTGAGCATAGCTCCAAATTGCTCTCCAGAATGGCTGGATCCGTTCACAGCTCCACCAACAATGCATCAGTGTCCCAGTCTTCCCACATCCCCTCCAACATTCATCTTTATCTTTTTCTGTCATTTTAGCCAATCTGACAGGTGTGTAGTGGTACCTCAGAGTTGTCTTAATTTGCATTTCTCTGATCAATAGTGATTTGGAGCACCTTTTCATATGATTATAATTAGTTTTAATTTCCTCATCTGAAAATTGTCGGTTCATATCCTTTGACCATTTATCAATTGGAGAATGGCTTGAATTCTTATAAATATGAGACAATTATCTATATATCTTTAGAGATGAGACCTTTATCAGAACCCTTAAATGGAAAGATGATTTCCCAATTTGATGCTTCCCTCCTAATCTTGTCTGCATTAGTTTTGTTTGTACAGAAACTTTTTACCAATATAATTAAAATTATCTATCTGGTGTTCAATTAAGAGTTCCAGATCTTCTTTGGACATAAATTTATTCCATCTCCACAGGTCTGAGAGGTACACTATCCTATGTTCCTCTAATTTGGTTATAATATCACTCTTTATATCTAGATCATGAACCCATTTAGATCTTATCTTGGTGTGCGGTGTTAGGTGTGGGTCCAGCCTTAATTTCTTCCACACTAGTTTCCAATTTTCCCAGCAGTTTTTGCCGAATAGTGAGTACTTATCCCAAAAGCTGGGATCTTTGGGTTTATCAAACACTAAATTGCTAATATTATTACCTAGCTTGTCCTGATATCCTATCCTATGCCACTGATCGACTGCTCTATTTCTCAGCCAGTACCAAATGGTTTTGATGACCACTGCTTTATAATATAGTTTTAGATGTAGTACAGCAAGGCCACCTTCATCTGTCTTTTTTTTTTCATTAATTCCCTTAAAATTCTTGACCTTTTGTTCTTTCAAATGAACTTTGCTACTATTTTTTCTAGGTCTGTAAAATAATTTCTTGGGAGTTTGATTGGTATGGCACTAAATAAATAAATTAGTTTGGGTAGTATTGTCATTTTTATGATATTCGCTTGGCCTACCTATGAGCACTTAATGTTTTTCCAATTGACTAGGTCTGATTTTATTTGTGTGGAAAGTGTATTGTAGTTTAGTTCATATAGTTTCTGACATTCTCTTGGCAAATAGATTCCCAAATATTTTATCCTATCATCCATTATTTGGAATGGAATTTCTTTTTGTATCTCTTGCTGCTGAAGAATGCTGGTGATTCATGTGGATTTATTTTGAATCCTGCAACTTTATTAAAGTTGTGGATTGTTTCTAGTAGTTTTTTTAGTTGAGTCTCTAGGGTTCTCTAAGTATACCATCATGTCATCTGCAAAGAGTGATAATTTGGTTTCTTCATTACCTACTCTAATTCCTTTTATCTCTTTTTCTTCTCTAATTGCTAAAGCTAACATTTCTAATACAATATTAAATAGTAATGGAGACAGTGGGCAGCCTTGTTTCACTCCTGATCTTATTGGGAATGGTTCTAGTTTGTCTTCATTACATATGATGCTTGCTGATGGTTTTAAGCTATGCTTAAAGTTTTAAGATGCTACTAATCATTTTAAGGAAAAGCCCATTTATTCCTATACTCTCTAGAGTTTTTAATAGGAAGGGGTGTTGGATTTTATCAAATGCTTTTTTCTGCATCTATTGAGATAATCATATGGTTTTTGTTAGTTTGGTTATTAATATAATTAATTATGCTGATAGTTTTCCTAATATTGAACCAGCCCTGCATCCCTGGTATAAATCCTACTTGGTCATAGTGTACTATCCTGGGGATGACTTTCTGTAATCTCATTGTTAATATCTTATTTAAAATTTTTGCATCAATATTCATTAGGGAAATAGGTCTATAGTTTTCTTTCTCTGTTTTCACCCTACCTGGTTTAGCTATCAGCACCATATCTATATCATAGAAGGAATTTGGTAGTATACCTTCTGTCTCTATTTTTTCAAATAGTTTGTATAGTATTGGAATTAATTGGTCTTTGAATGTTTGGTAGAATTCACATGTAAAACCATCTGGCCCTGGAGATTTTTTCTTAGGGAGTTGATTAATAGCTTGTTCTATTTCTTTTTCTAAAATGGGGCTATTTAAATAATTTATTTCCTCTTCTGTTAACCTGGGCAATCTATATTTTTGTAGATATTCCTCCATTTCATTTAGATTATCAAATTTATTAGCATCAAGTTGGGCAAAGAAACTCCTGATTATTACTCTAATTTCCTCTTCATTGGAAGAAAGTTCTCCCTTTTCATTTTTGAGACTAGCAATTTGATTTTCCTCCTTCCTTTTTCTTATCAAATTAACTAAAGGTTTATCTATTTTGTTGGTTTTTTCGTAGAACCAACTTTTAGTTTTATTTATTAATTCAATAGTTTTCTTATTTTCAATTTTATTAATTTCTCCTTTTATTTTTAGAATTTCCAATTTGATATTTAATTGAGGGTTTTTAATTTGTTCTTTTTCTTGTTTTTTTTAATAATAAGCCCAATTCGTTGATCTTTTCTTTCTCTATTTTATGCAAATAAGCATCTAGAGATATAAAGTTACCCCTTATAACCGCTTTGGCCGTATCCCACAAATTTTGATATGTTGTCTCATTGTTGTCGTTCTCCTGGATGAAATTATTGATTGTGTCTATAATTTGCTCTTTCACCCATTCATTCTTCAGGATTAGATTATTTAATTTCCATTTAACTTTTGGTTTATTTTCTCCTGGCCTTATATTTCATGTGATTTTTATTGCATCATGATCTGAAAAAGATGCATTTACTATTTCTGCCTTTCTGCATTTGATTTTGAGGTTTTTATGCCCTAACACATGGTCAATTTTTGTATAAGTTCCATGGACTGCTGAGAAAAAAGTAAACTCCCTATTGTCTCCATTCAACTTTCTCCATAGATCTATCATACCTAACTTTTCTAACAATTGGTTTATCTCCCTAGTTTCTTTCTTCTTTATTTTGTGGTTTGATTTATCTAATTCTGAGAGAGCAAGGTTGAGATCCCCCTCTAGTATAGTTTGGCTATCTATTTCTTCTTGCATCTCTCTTAATTTCTCCCCTAGGCATTTGGATGCTATTGCACTTGGTACATATATATTTAGTATTGATATTGCTACATTATCTATGGTACCCTTTAATAAAATATAGTTTCCTTCCTTATGTCTTTTGATTAGATCTATCTTGGCTTTTACTTGATCTGAGATAAGCATTGCTACCCCCACTTTTTTTTGTTCACCTGAAGCATAATAGGTTCTGCTCCAGCCTTTTACCTTCATCCTATATGTGTCTCTATGTTTTAGATGTGTTTTTTGTAGACAACATATTGTAGGATTCTGGTTTTTAATCCAGTCTGCTATCTGCTTTTGCTTTATGGGAGAGTTCATCCCATTCACATTCACAGTTAGAATAACTAATTCTTTATTTCCTGCCATCTTATTTACCCAAATTATGTTTTTCCCCTTTTCTTTCCCCTTTCTCCCTTCCCCCCTCCTCAGCACTTTGCTTTTGATGACCCCTTCCCCCAAACAATACTTCACCCTTTAGATCCCCTCCCCCTGTTTTTACTCCTTTCCCCTGATTCTTCTATTTTCCCTTCTATTAGTTTATCCCTTTCTTTTCCTCCTTTCCCTCCTACTTCCCTCTAGCAACAGACAAGTTTCTATGTGAAATCAAGTGTCCTATATACACTTTTAGAGCCCAACCTGATGAGAGTAAGATTTACACAATGCTCATCTCCCTCCCCTCTTTCTCTCAATTATACTAGGTTTCTTTGCCTCTTCAAGAGATTTTACCTTGTTTTTAATTCATTTTTTTAGATCTTATTTTACCACTTTTTCCCTCTTTTCCCCAGTATGACAACCTTTCCCCCTCTAGTTCTCTTTTTCATATTATCAAAGTAATATCTAGTTAATTATACCCCCAAACTTTAAGTATCTCTGTAGTAGAAATAAAGTTCTCAAGAGTCCTTTCCTTTTTACCTTTTTATGCATCTCTTGAGTTCTGTGTTTGGATGTCGAATTTTTTGTTCAGATCTGGTCTTTTCATTAGAAATAGGTGAAATTCACCTATATCGTTGAATGACCATCTTCTTCCCTGGAGGATAATGCTCATTCTAGCTTGATAGGTTATTCTTGGCTGTAATCCACGTTCCTTTGCCTTTCAGAATATCTGGTTCCAGGCCCTTCGATCCTTCAATGTGGAGACTGACAAATCGTGTGTAATTCTAATTATTGATCCTCGGATTTGAATTGTTTCTTTCTAGCTGCTAGCAGAATCTTTTCCTTGGTGCTATAGTCCTGAAATTTAGCCACGATATTCCTTTGGGTTTTAAATTTGGGGTCTCTTTCAGGAGGTGATCGGTGAATTCTTTCAATGGTGATTTTGCCTTCTGATTCTACAGTCTCAGGGCAGTTTTCTTTCAGGATTTCCTGGAAGATAGTGTTTAGATTCTTTTTTTCATCACGGCTTTCAGGAAGTCCGATAATCCTTAGATTGTCTCTCCTAGATCTATTTTCCAAGTCAGTTGTTTTTCCTAGGAGATATTTCATATTTTCTTCTAATTTTTCATTTTTTTTGTTTTTGTTTGACTGATTCTTGAAGTCTTATTGAGTCATTCACTTGCATTTGTTCAATTCTTATTTTTAAAGTGTTGTTTTCTTCAGTTACCTTTTTAAGCTCCTTTTGTAACTGGCCAATTGAATTTTTTTGTTCATTGCACTCTTTTTCCACTTCACTAATTTTATTTTTCAATAAATTGATGTCTTTATCATATCCCTTTTGGAGGGCTTCTTGCACTGACTTCAGTTTATTTTCCCATTTATCCTCCAGCTCTCTTTTGAGATTCTGTATGCAATCTTCCAGAAAGGCCTTTTGAAAAGGGGACCAGTAATGGTCCTTAATAACTTCCTCCAGAATTTTGTCTAAAGGAACCTCAGGATCTGGGGTCAGCCCTTCTCTGTCTCGATAAAAGCTGTCTATGGTGAGAGCTCTCTTTTGCTTCTTCATTTTTTTTAGACAGCTTGTATATCTCTTTAAGATTTAGAAAAACGGCAGCTAAAGCTCTTTGCCTTGGGGCAATTTGGCGAATTAATTTAAGGTGCTAGGCCGGTGGGGGCTAGGACTAAGTCTGAATTACTCCTTAAACAAGGCAAGTCTGCCAGAACACCTGCCCCCAATCCGGGCAGAGTGTCCTGAGTGCCTCAGATAAACTCCAAATGTTTGGAGTTTGGAGTTTGGAGTTTCTGCCACAGTGAGCTGAGTCCCACCCTCACTTCCGGTCTACAGCACTGTTTATCCCTCTGTCCGATTTAGACAAACCTGATGTGAAGTTCTTTAGAGATAACAGCAAGCAGTGTCCAAATATTTCTGGATTCATTGACTTGAAGATCAGTTCAGAGGCTTATTTTATTGTTGATTTGAGAGAAGATCGGAGGAGGACACAGAGAGTCGCCTTTTCACTATGCCATCTTGGCCCCTGCCCCCCAAAAGAGATATTCTTTAAGGGCCTTTATGTGTGGTTATTTCTCTGTTTTTGAGTAGGAGAGGATTTTTAAGGGAATATGAATCTCTAGATGACTTGTGGGAGGTTCTCATGTTAATAGTTTTTTGGGAAGGAGCCAGAGGAAAATGGTAATGAGTTGTAGTACCTAACCCTAGCTCTGCTACTAAATATCTACTTTAGTAATTTGCCTTTCTGGGTCTCATTGTCCTAAGGAGTTAGACTAGATGACCTCCAAGTCCCTTTTGAGCTCTAAATCCTTTATTCCAATGAATGATTATAAGTCAAAGGCTGAACTATGGTGGCACCCACCCTACTATTGGTGGTCCCTACTTTCATGCTCAGAGGCTGAGCATGGTGGATTGCTGGAGTTCAGGAATTCTGAGTAATAAGAGTTAAAGTTTACTATATGTCCATATTAAGTCTGGCACCAGTATGGTGAGCCCCTGAGGGGAGAGGACCAACAGATTACCTAAAGAAGAACTAACCGAGGTTGGAAAAATGGAACAAGTTTAAGCCTCAGTGTTAATTAATATTAGGATCAATCTCTGAATAGATTATTCACTTTAAACCTGGATAATATTAGGAGACTCAATCTCAAATAGCTCCTTCCCCCAAGAGAAACCAAATTAACCCTACTTTAAGAAAGCCCCAAACATGAAAGCCTCAATTTAATAATCAGATAATTAATAAGAAGTCACTTGAACTACCAAAGGATTCCCTTCCTTCCAATAGAATTCTCCATAGGTTTCCTTAAACTAGGAATTCCCCTAAAGTACTTGTGTTTGTTGACAGATGATAGAAGTGAATCTAGGAGAGAAACTTAAAGCTAATATTGTAGAAGTCACTGCTGGCTGCAGGTCAGTCAGATTCTTTGGTAGTTCTACTGATTCATGATCTAATTGGAGTGGGCATTCCCGCTACCACTGCATTTTAATATTCATCCCTCTCTCATTCCAAGGGATTCTTATATAGATTTTCCCATAAAAGCTAGCATAGAGGATCCATCCTACATACTGGAGGCCTTTCTCTGCTATTTTGAATGTATCAGAGACAGGCTGTCCATCTGTTATCCTTCATTTTCACTGCATGACTGATTTACCTGTTTTTCCAGTTATATATGCCCTTGATGATGCCTTTCTACCACAAGTTATTGCTGGTGACAGACTACAGCCAGCTTATATCCTGCAGACATCTTTCAATTGCCCTTTGAATAGCTTGCAATTTTGAAGGTCATACAAAAATGAAAAAAAAAAGCAGAATTTAAATGATTTTTTTTTTCAGTCAGTGAGAAGACAGGATTCTATTTTTCAAAATTCAATGCAGGATATATCTGTTAAATAAAGCCCATTGCACCCACAGGGATGCATATCTTTAGATCATAACTTCAGATCTCAAAGGACCCCAGAGATCATCTGGCTGAACCTCCACATTTTGTAGATGAAGAAATGGAGACCCAGATACTCCCAGAGATGGAATGCCTTGCACAAAGTCAAATAAGAAGTATGTAAAAATCACATATCACATTGCAGAAATAGATTGTTATTAGAAATGGAAAAATAGAGTCTTTTAAAATTACTATTCTTACCTCTAAAAATATATTAGGATGGCCAGGAGTCTTCTGCCTGAGAGTCAGTCTGGGAGGAATTTCACCTTACTTTATGTTTTGGCTGAGATCTACTGGTCAAAGGAGAGAAGGAAGACAATGGATTGCTTATCTTTCCCTCTTCTATTAATACATAATTTCCCTTCCCCAAAATTAACTTCATAACATTTAGCCGCAAATTTCAATTACCACTCTTATTTTCAAGGTGATAGCCTTTCATTGATATACGGTTCTTTCTCTAGATGTCCAAAACCTTTAAAAAGTAAGAAAACATTCTGCTTTTTGTCAAAATCACCAGTTTCTGAAATTCAGAGAGAGACTGGGAGAAGGGATAACCTATTCTCCAGAGAATCTGGTCTGTGCTCCAATAGGGACAGAAAGTAAAAGTGGGCACCAGAAAAGGCCATTTGAGTTGTAGGACAAGGCTCAGCTCAGAAAGGAAGTGTCCCCTTCTGGGGAAGATGTTATTATCTTTAGAGAAAAGCCCTAAGTGCCTTGTACTAAGATCATCAATCTAAAGTTGGATGAGAACTCACAAGCCATCTAATCAAACCCCATCATTTTTATATAAAAGGAAACTGACACAATTGAGAGACTTTCCCAAAGTTACAGAGACAGTAAGCCTGAGAGGAAAGATTTGAATCCAAGTCCTTTAACATTAGTATTAAGACTCATGCCACTGTACCACTGCTGGTCCACTGCTGGTTATGTTTCTACCCAGAGCGGGGTAGTTAAGATAAACTAAAGAGAGGAAATTCAAGAAACATTACAATGAAAATAAGGATTAATTGTATCCTGTACACTACCAGACTATCAGGAAAAAGACAAAATTCCCTTGCTAAAACTTTATTTCTCAATGGGAAATATTCTGTATTGTTACAGTATCTCTGAAGTCATCTGATTTAACCTGCAGGTGAAAAGTAATTTCTCCTACAAGTCCTCATCCAATCTCCCACTTGAAGATTTCTAGTGATGGAAACCCTACTGGAGATAGCTCATTTCATTTTTGAATGGTTCTTATTGTTAGACCTTTTTTCTTTACATCAGACTAAAACATCTCTCTCTTGTCTCTCTGTCTCTCTCTGTCTCTGTATCTCTTTCTCTGTCTCATCTATCTCTGTCTTTGTCTCTCTCTGTTTTTATATGTCTCTCTCTCTGTCTCTTTCTATCTGTATCTCTGTCTCTCTGGCTCTGGCTCTCTCTGTCTTTGTCTCTGTGTGTATATGTGTGTGTCTGTCTGTCTCTCTTATTTCTCTCTGTCTCTGTCTCTCTCTCTGTCTCATCTATCTCTCTGTCTTTGTCTCTCTCTGTCTTTCTGTTTCTGTCTCTGTCTCTATCTGTCGCTCTCTCTGTCTCTCTGGTTCTGTCTCTCTCTGTCTTTGTGTGTGTGTGTGTGTGTCTTATTTCTCTCTCTGTCTTTTTCTCTGTATCTGTCTCTCTGTCTCTGTCTGTCTGTCTGTCTGTCTCTGTCTTTCTTGATCTGAGACAAAGACAGAGAGATGTTCTAGCTTGCCAAGGTCTTTTTGGATCCTGACTGACCTCCTGAGTGTTAACAATCCCTTCAAACTCTGTGTTATCTACAAATGTGATGAACATGAGTGACATTGGTCTAACCTGCTGGATCTGAGTTTCCTCAATTATAAAATGAAGAGATTGTCTTCTCTTCATTTTATGGATAACCTCTAAAGTTCTATTCAGTGATAAATCTATGATACTATAAGGAGTTAATTCTGTTTACAATACTCATTTTATCTCTGGTTGTATGTATGTCTCCATGTGCAGCCTTGTGCAGCCAGATCCAACCTTCATTTTCTTTCTTCTGAATTCATATAGTCATAGAACTCCCAGCTCCATTGCTTTCATTATTCTCCACAGCAATAACCTAGTCCTCCCCGCATTAAACAAAAACTATTTTTGCTAATATTTCTTTGACTTTGCCTGTCAAAGTCACATTAACCACTTTAAAACTTATGTTTAGGATTACAAGTTTGAGATTCAGGAGCACTGCAGAGAACCTACTTAATAGTCATCATTTTCCTAATTATATTAGTACTGAACGGATAATTTACAATTGATTTAGCAGTAAGACAAACTCTTAGAAACCTCAAAGCTTCCTCTGGCTTAATACCCTAGTCTCTGGGGAATTTCCTGCCCACTCAGCTCCTTGGGAATGGTCTCACACCACCAGCTTTTTACATTTTGGTGCCAGAGAAGGAAAGTGTTAATTTCCCATCTACTCTTTGGAGAAGCTTCGTTGACCAGCAAGGACATTTGGACAGCTTACCCTTTAAAGGTGGCAATTCCAATTTTAAAGATTTAAGCTGGAGAAAATGGGCTCTCTAGTAAAAGCCCATGTACTTAGTCGTAAAAGATTCAATTGCCAGTCCCAAACACCTGGTAATATAATTTTGTTTATAAGGGATTCATCCCCATAGTTCCAAAGGTCTCGATAAAAACAGGAGACAACACAGGACTAACTTCCCACTGGAGTCCCAGGCTTTCCAGGACCAGGGGGGGCATTGTTCGGGGTCACTTAGTCTCACCCCTTACTGTAGGCACCCAAACAGTTCTAATCTGACAGATGTCTGTATCGACCTGCCCACGGGAGGTAGCATTCTGTGGATGCTGAATGTTTACAAAGCTAAAATCTGCAAAGCTGACACAGATTGGCCTGAGCTCTGGTGCTTTGGAGCTCAGCATGGCAGGAACCAGAGTCAATTACAAGAGAAGGTCAAGAGCTGGGTCTGTTACACCGGGCCTGAAGTCAGTAAAACATAAAGGGAGGGAGATGAACAATCCTCGCCAGCCCCTTTTAAATTTAACCTGCATGTGAAAAGAAATGTCTCTTGCAAGTCTTCAGCCCCCCAGTGACAGGGATCCTACTGGAGGTAGCCCATTTCATTTTTGGATGGTTGTTTTTGTGAGGCAGTTTTTCTTTACATCAAACTAAAAAAAAAAAAACTTTTAAAAATGCATTGACTTCCAGGTCCCCTTTCCCAACTAAAACTTGAAAGAAGTATCCTCAAGAATTATGAAAGGCATAATTCATAATTCTTCCTAGCTATATGACCCTGGGCAAATCACTTAACCCCACTTGCCTCAGGGAAAAAAAGAATTATGAAAGGAAATATTGCTTTTCACAGAGGCCTTTGAACAAGAAGCATTTAAATAAATAAAGGGATAATGGACAAATAATGCATATTTTTTGAGGTTGGAAGGAAGACCAAGTGTGACTTGATAAGATAGAATCCTTCAGGAAGAAGAGGAGGAGATGGAGTTGCACGTAATAGATTTGTAATTTCATGTGAAATCATTTTTTATTCTATGTTATAAAATACTTGTTTAAATTAAAAATAAATAATTTTTTTTGAAAAGGAAGGAAAAAATGGTAAATTACTCCAGTATCTTTGCCAAGAAAACCCCATGAACAATATGGTTCACAGAATCATGACTTGATTGAACAAATACACACACATGCACATATGCATTTGTGTATACATAATATATGTATTCACACACATACATATATACATGCACACATTTCCACAAATAGATACCTGGTTGCTTATATGAAAATGGTGATGATGTTGATAAAATGAAGAAAAAGAACAGCAACTAGCATTTATATAGCACTTTAAGGTTTGCAAAGTTCCTTGTATATCTTATCTAGAATGTAAGCCCCCTAGAGACAGGAATTGTTTCTTTTTTGTCTTGTACCAGGCACAGAATTAGGTGTTTAGTAATTTTTTTTAAATTAAGGAATTTTAAAATACCTGTGTAATAACCCCCATCTAGCATTTAGCATAGTGCCGGCTGCAAAGTGCACACTTAATAAATACTTGTTGATCTGTTGATTGATTATGAGCCTTTGTTTCACAATTATTATAGGAGCAAATGATTGCTTTTACTATGTGAGGTCATAGTAGGATGTGCATGATTTGAATTAGAATGGGTATCTTCTAGAGAAAAAACCCACCTTTTTTGTTAAGAATTTTCCATTTCATCTAAGTGAATATTGAAAGAATCATCTGAGTTCCAAGTATATTATGCATTATTTGTCTTCTCTTGCTCCATGATATAGCCAAACCAGAAATCTTGCTATACAGGTAATTGCCACAAAATACTCCATCTCCTCTCTCTCTACATTTGCACAAGTTGTCTTCCGTTCCTGGAATGAACTCCCTCCTCATTCAGAATCCAGATGATTTCTTCGTATTTGTCTAGAAGTATTCAAAAGTAGTTAGGTTGGGGAAAATAATTGGGCAGTGGATTTACATACAAGTAATTAAAGAACATATGACCTCTGAGCTTTCCAAGTTACCTTGACCAAGAATTTCAATATCAGATCCTTTTAAGCTAACCCAATACTATTACCACCACTACCACATCTTCACATACCTCCCTCTTCCCCCTGAAATAAGAAGTCAATGGTTTTCCTTCATGTCATTATAACCCACTTTCATAAAATACTGGGCTTAAAGTCAGGAAGACTCATCTTTCCAACATCAAATCTGGTCTCAGATACTTACTAGGTAGGTTAGGCAAGTCATTTAACCCTGTTTGCCTCAGTTTCTAATTGATAAAATGAACTAGAGAAGGAAATGACCCACCACTCCAGTATCTTTGCCAAGAAAACCCCAAATGGCCTCAGAGTCAGACATGACTGAAATGACTAAACAACAACAAAAAGTTTTATCTTCTTTCTTCCAAAATTCTCCCTATTGTGCTGCAGATGGCTAGTTTACGATTTTCTTTAGACATTCAACTGACATTACTCTCTTCAAAGTAACCAGTGTTTTTTTAAATGGCCAAATCTAATGGCAATCTAATTTCTCATTCCTCATCCACCTTAACATCTCTTCAGCATTTGATGCTATTAATCATATTCTTACCCTCAAAATTTTCTTCTCTTTAGGATTTCAAGCTGCAGCTCTCTTCTCATTTTCCTCCTTACTGTCTGACACTCCTCATTCTTTTTGGTTCTTTATCCATGGGACACCAACTAAACATAACAGTTCTCAAAGCTCTGTCCTGAATCCTCTTCTCTTGTTCTTTACATTCTCACTTGGTCATCTCAACAGCTTTGAAGTGCTTCAGTTTTTATCTCTATCTATATGATTCCCACTTCTATCTGAGCTATAATTAAACATCCCTAACTACTTCTTGAACATTTCATTGGATGCTTATCTCCTCAATCTCATCCCTCGTATCCAATCCTTTCCTCCATCTCGTCATTTTCACCATCAGAGTAGCTCTTCTATGTCACCTTTTATCCACTAACACAGACCCATCCTAGTTCAAGTTATGATTATCTTTCAAGTCTCTCCCTTTTCCAATTCATCTTCCACTCTGCTGCCATTAGGTGATTTGTCTAAAGCAAAGCTCCTCATCAATGAGTTCCAATGTCTCTCTATTATTTCTAGTATCAAATTTAAACTGCTTTCATAATCAGACTCCTTTCTACTTTTCCAATCTTCTTATGTATCACTCCCCTCCTGACACTTTAGTATTCAGCTACACTAGCCTACTTGTACTTTTTTTATTTATGCAATTTTTTTTTAACTAAAGCTTTTTATTTTCAAAACATATTCATGAATAATTTTTCAGCATTGACCCTTAAAAAACCTTGTGTTACAAAATTTCCCCCTTCTCCTCATCCCCTCCCCTAGATGGGAAGTGATCCAATATATGTTAAACATATTAAAAATATATATGTTAAATACAATATATGTATACATATTTAGACAATTATCTTGATGCACAAGAAAAATCAGATCAAAAAGGAAAAAAAGAGAAAGAAAACAAAATGCAAGCAAACAACAACAAAAAATAGTGAAAATGCTATGTTGTGATCCACACTCAGTTCCCACAGTCCTCTTGTTGGGTATAGATAGTTCTCTTCATCACAAGATGATTGGAACTGGCCTGGATCATTTCATTGTTGGAAAGAGCAATGTCCATCAGAATTGATCATCATATAATCTTGCTATTGCTGTATACAATAATCTCTTGGTTCTGCTTATTTCAATTAGTATCAGCTCATTCATGTCTCTCCAGGCCTCTCTGAATATCCTGCTGGTCGTTTCTTATAGAACAATAATATTCCATAACATTCATATACCTTAATTTATTCATATATTCTCCAATTGATGGGCATCCATTCAATTTCCAGTTTCATGAAACTACAAAAAGGCTGCGGATCCCTTTCTCTCCTTTAAGATCTCTTTGGGATACAAACCCAGTAGAAACACTGCTGGGTCAAAGGTTGTGTACAGTTTGATAGTACCTTGGGCATAGTTCCAACCTCTCTAGAATGGTTGGATCAATTTACAACTCCATCAATAATGTATTAGTGTCCCAGTTTTCATGCATTCCCTCCAACATTTGTCATTATCTTTTCCTGTCATTTTAGCCAATCTGAGAGGTTTGTAGTGGTACCTCAAAGTTGTCTTAATTTGCATTTCTCTAATCAATAGTGACTTAAAGAACATTTTCATATGACTAGAAATGGTTCTAATTTTTTCATCTGAAAATTGTCTGGATAGAACTGATCTGGAGCCATGGTGGCAGAGATCAGACAGGAGTCTCTGTAACCTCCTCTAACCTCCCCTCAAACCAACAACATATGAAGCCTCTAGACTGATTTTGAAGCAAAAAATCCACAATATCTGGAGAACAACACGATTCTAGAAGAAGATACTCTGGAAGAACCTCAAAACAGGTCTGTTTTAATTGGGCAGAGGGGCAGTCTGCTGAACCCAGACTGCAGCACAGGGAGACCAGGGCAGGGAGCTGGAGCAGGGAGCTGGAGCAGGGAGCTGGAACAGGAGTTGGAACAGGAGTGGGAGCATTGTGCTTTTCACACACCTGGGAGTCTTCTGTGGGCCTCTTGGATCAATCTGTCCTGATTGTAGGCAGGTGGTTTGGAGGGTCTGCTTTTTGAGGGGGATAGATTGTGAACCAGTGAACCCCTGATGAGCATCGGACCTAGCTGCCATTACACAGAACCTTAAAGCAATCAATCAATCAACAGGATTGATCAGCACCAGAAATAATTCAATCAGTGGAGCTGCCCAGTACCTGAAATAATTCAATCAGCAGAACTGCCCCAGGGTGAACTAAAGCAGAACTGCCCAGCACCTGACATAATTCAATCAGCAGAACTGCCCAGTTCCTGAAATAACTCGATCAGCAGGACTGCCCCAGGGCAAATTAAAGCATCTGTCCCACCTTTGCCCTAAACAGACCTCACACCTTTAAAAAAAATGAATAAAAAAACCAAAAAGAGCTCTCACCATAGACAACTTTTATGGAGAGAGGGAAGAACAGACCTCAAATCCTGAGGTCCCTAAAGGTAAAGCAACTCCAGAAAAAGCCCCAAAGAGAGACATAAATTGGTCTCCATGTCACAAGGCTTTCTTTGAAGATTGCATAAAAAATCTTAAAAGAGAGTTAGAAGAAACATGGGGAAACGAAATGAGATCACTTCAAAATAAAATAGAAAAAATGGAAAAAGAATGCAATGAACAAAAAAATGTAATTGGTCAATTGCAAAAGGAACTAAAAACAGTAACTGAAGAAAATAAGATATTAAAAATTAGAATCGAACAATTGGAAATGAATGATTCATCAAGACTTCAAGAATCAGTCGAACAAAAACAAAAAAATGAAAAGATAGAGAAAAATATGAAATATCTCGTAGGAAAAACAACTGACCTGGAAAATAGATCTAGGACAGACAATCTAAGGATTATAGGGCTTCCTGAAAGCCGTGATGAAAAAAAGAACCTAGACACTATCTTCCAGGAAATCATAAAAGAAAACTGCCCTAATATTTTAGACCGAAAAGGCAAAATACTCCATGAAACAATCCACCAATCACCTCCTAAAAGAAACCCAAAAATTAAGTCCCCCAGAAATATCGTGGCTAAATTCCAGAACTATCATACCAAGGAAAAGATATTACGAGAAGCCAGAAAGAAACAATTTAAATATCGGGGAGCCACAATTAGGATCACACAGGACCTAGCAGCTTCTACTTTGAAGGATCGAAGGGCCTGGAATCAGATATTCCAAAGGGCAAAGGAATTTGGATTATAGCCAAGAATAAGTTACCCAGCTAGAATGAGCATTATCTTCCAGGGAAGACGATGGTCATTCAATGATATAGGAGAATTTCACCTATTTCTACTGAAAAGACCAGAACTGAACAAAAAATTTGATCTACAAACACAGAACACAAGAGAAACATAAAAAGGTAACAAGAAAAAAAAAACTCTTGAGAACTATATTTATGTTATAGATACTTATAGAATGAGGGTTGATTTTATGAATCTATTATTACATTATGATTATGATATGATTACTGTGATTTTATGATTATTATGATATGTTTATTGTGATTTTATGATTATTATGATATGATAAACTGAAAAAGAAA
>JAJPUD010000495.1:503617-530695 GCA_023553655.1 Myrmecobius fasciatus
GGTCACACAGCTAGGAAATATATGAGGCTACTCAAATTTGAACTCAGGTCCTCCTGACTTCAGGGCCAGTGCTCTATCCACTGTGGCAACTAGCTACCCCTCTCTTGGGAGATGCAGCTCAAGTACCCTCTTTGACACAAAGACTTTCTTGTTTTTTTAACTGCTAACGTCTTCCTCCAGACTATCTTGCATCCAACTACTTTCCCTTTTTTTTGGTATTTATTCTGTATTTGCTGTTGTTCCATTGTTTCAGTTGTGTCTGGCTCTTCACTACCTCATTTGGGGTTTTCTTGACAAAGATACTAGAGTGCTTTGCTATTTCTTTCTTCAGATCATTTTACAAATGGAGAAACTTGCCCAGAGTTACACAGCTAGTGAATGTCTAAGGTCAGATTTGAATTCATCTTCCTGCCTCCAGGCTTGGTGCTCTATTCACTGGACCACCTGGCATATGGTAATTGCTTAACTAATACTTGTTGATTGATTAGCCATGTGACCCTGAATTTAACCTTTTGAGGTCTTAGTTCCCTTGTAAGCGAAATAATAGCAATGATGCTCAACCAATCTGTTTCCCAGAAGATTTTTAAGAGGGAAACAATTTGTGAACTGCAGTGGTATCATCCATGACTGGAATGCTCTTTATCCTTATTTCAGTCTCCTACACTCCAGGGCTTTCTTCAAGTCCTACATAAAATTCTTCTTCTATAGGAAGCCTTTCCCAGCCCTTCACAATCCTGGTGCCTTCCTTGTACAGAATCATTTCCTATTAATCCTGTACACAGCTTGTTTGCACATAATAGTTAGCATACTGTCTTTTTCATTAGATAGTGGGATTCTCAAGGGCAGGCACTTTTTTCCCTTTCTTTTTATGCTCAATACTTACCCACAGTACCTCATACTCAATAAGCACTAGTAGGCAGCAGAAGTATTCACAGTACTAGTAGTAATAATAGTGGTAGTAGTAGTAATGGTTGTGGTGGTGGTGGTAGTAGTAGTAGTAGTAGTAGTGATAATAATAGTAATAGTAGAAGTAGTAGTAGTAGTAATAGCAGTAGTAGTAGTAGTGGTAGTAGTAGTAGTGGTAGTGGTAGTAGTTACAGTAGGAGGAGGAGAAGGAGGAGTAGTAGTGATAATAATAGTAATAGTAGAAGCAGTAGTAGTAGTAGCTAACATTTATATAGTCTACCACATAGCAGGTACAATTATTATTTCATTGATCATCACAACAAACATGGGAGATAGGTACTATTGTTATCTCCACTTCATAGATAAGGAATAGAGATTGTGACATATTTGGTCTTATATAGCTAGGAAGTGTCTGAGGCCAGATTTGAATTTAGGTCTTCCAGAATGTAGGCCCAGTGTTTTATCTACTAAGTCACATGCTTCCCTTTTATGTAGGCACTTAATAAATATTTGTTGACTATTTGTTATTGAGTGTAGTAAAGTGAATCAGTATTATTATTTTTAAATAAAATTTTCCCAATTGCATGTAAAATTATTAACATTATTTTAAAAAATTTTGAGTTTCAACTCTTTTCTTATCACTACTACTGCTGCTGCTGCTGCTGCTGCTGCTTCTGCTGCTGCTCTCTTAGACAATAAACAATTTGATATAGGTTATACAAATTCAATCATGTAAAACAAATGTCCATATTTGTAATATTGTTAAAGAAAACACAGACCAAAACACACACACACACACACACACACACACACACACACACACACACACACAAAGTGAAAAATAGTATGCTTCAGTCTGCATTCGGATTCCATCAGGTTTTTCTCTGGAGGTGATTAACATTTTTTTTTTTTATCATGAGTCCTTTGGAATTATCTTAGATCATTGTATTGATGATCATCACACAATATTGCTGTTATTATGTACAATGTTCTCTAGGTTCCATTCACTTCACTTACATCAATTCATGTAAGTCTTTCTGTTTTTCTGAGACCATCCTGCTCATCATTTGTTTTTTTCCCATGTTTTTACATTTATCATGCTGCACAAAAAAAAAAAAATCAGATTAAAAGAAGAAAAAAATGAGAAAGCAAGCAAACAACAACAAAAAGGTGAAAATACTATGATGTGCTCCATATCCATTCCCCATAGTCCTCTCTCTGGATGCAGAGGCCTCTCTTGATCACTTGCTCATCATTGTTTTTCTTTTTTTTTTAAATTTTGTTTAAGTTTTTTATTTACAAAACCCATAATTTTTCAACATTGACCCTTGCAAAACCTTCTGTTCCAAATTTTCCCCTTCTTCCCCCCACCCTTTCCCTAGATGGCAGGTAATCCTATGTTAAATATGCTAAAATATATGTTAAATTTAATATATGCATACATATTTATACAGTAACCTTGCTGCACAAGAAAAATCGGGTCAAGAAGGAAAGAAAAAACTGAGAAAGAAAACAAAATGCAAGCAAACATCAATAGAAAATGTGAAATTGCTATGTTGTGGTCCACACTCAGATCCTACAGGCCTCTCTCTGGATATATATGACTAATTTCATCACTGAACAACTAGGACTTGTTTGAAACATCACATCCATCAGAATTAATCATTGTTAGTCTTGTTGTTGTGTACAATGATCTCCTGGTTCTGCTGATTTCACTTTGCTCATCATTTCTTATACCACAATAGTATTCCATCATAATCATGTACATAACTTGTTCAGTCATGAGTCATTATTATTACAAAGATAAATTATAGTCCTTGCATTCAAAATGTTTTGAGCCTCATAGGGCTAGTGAACTATTTATGGAGAATAATATGTCACAAATGTGAGTATAAGTTCATAAGAGGACTAAAAGGAGCTAAGAGATCAAATGAAGACAAGCTGAGCAGAGGGAATAGGGGAGACAGGCTGTTGTCTGTAGGTTCTGAGCCCCTCCCTTCAGATAAGTTCATGGGTTACATAGCATCATAGAATCTTAGATTTACAATTGAAGAAACCTTGGAGACTGTGGAGCCCAACCCCTTCATTTTAAAAATAATAAATCTGAGGCACAGAAGTAATTTGTCCAAAGACAACCAGCTACTAAATGTCTGAGGCAAGGTTTGAACTCAAATCTTCCTGATTGCAGTTCCACTGCTCCAACCAATGTGCCATCTAGCTGCCCACTCTGTGCCATCTTAGCTTTCTGCCTAAGATGGTGAATTAGGCTAGTTAGCTGGGTAGATTTGTCTTGAACCTATTCTCTGAGCCTCAGAACACTGACAGTCATAGCATCATCCCTTATACATTGACCAAGACAATTCTCTGCCCCAAACCTTTCAGAGAGAAAACCAAATCAGGAAGAGAAGATGCCAGCCATTTCAAAGAGGGCTTATTAATCCTGCAGCAACAGAACTCAGAGGTCTGGGACACTGCTGGTGATTTAGTACCAACATTTCCTGGAGAAAATTAAACTAGATATGGATTCCGTGGAGCTACTGCATTTATTAGCAAGGAAACAATGGGTCTGCTGAAAAGAGTGACATCCTATTGTGCAGATGTCAGTTCTGATTGTCAAGTTACAGAAAACGATCACTGAAATCCTGGGCTTATTAAACTAGAAAGTGCTGTTTACAGATTTCTATTTTCCTCCCATGGACTATTGAGCTTCCCATTTAGTTTCCAAAATTGAGCACTGTTTTCCTAACTATTTTAGTTCTACTGGGGTGCTGAGATGGGGCCGAAGAATAACATTCTCCATTAGCACCCAAAGTTCTGGCTTTTGCCTGCGTATTAGGAAAATCAAATGCTTTGGCTCGGTCTCATTCAAGGTGTTGTGGGGTGCAGTATGTTATGTTCCCTTGAAATATTTCTTTCTGTACCTGGATCCATACAAACAAATCTTGTCAAGTAGTAAGTTGGTGGCTAAAACCCCCCACCGTATATCTTGTGAAATGTGAAGAATACAATTTACATCTTGATAACCTGCACAAGGACCACCCATCTTAATCAATTATACAACTACGATGGTATCTCATTTTATATAGGGAATCTCTTCAACTAATAATAATAATAACAATAGCTAACATTTGTCCAGCACTTACTATATGTCAGGCATTATACTATGTGTTTTACGATTCTTACCTCATTTGATCCTTTCAAAAAATCTTGAAAAGCAAGTGGTATTATTATCTCCATTTCGGTTAAGGAAATTATGGCAAAAAGTGGTTAAGTGACTTGCCTACTTCAAACAGTTCATTAAGCTAGATTTGAGCTCAGATCTTCCTGATTTCAAACTCAGTGCTTCTCTCTAGGACAAGGACTGGATCTTCTTCATATTCCCATCAATATCTAGGACATATTGGAGCATATAGATGGTACTTACTCAAGTTATATTTGATTAGTTGTGATATACGGTTGTAATGACATATACTGTGCTATAAAAAATGATGAGCAGGATAATTTCAGGAAAACTTTGGAAGACTTATATGAACTGATGCAAAATGAAGTGAGAAGAACCAAAAGAACATTGCATATAGTGATAGCAATATTGTACAATAATCAGCTGTCTCTGACTTAGCTTTTCTGAACAATACCATTATGTAAGACGACCTGAAATGATTTATGATGAAAAATCCTATTCACTTCCAAAGAAAGAACTGATGAAGTCTTAGTGCATATCAAAGCATGGTATATTTCACTTTTTTCTTGCTTTTCTTTTTTTGCAACATGGCTAATATGGAAATATGTTTTGCATGGTTTGACATATATAATTGATGTCACATTTTTTGCCTTTTAATAGATGAGAGAGGGTAGGGAAAAAGCATTCAGGACTTGAAAAAAAAATTAAATACTGATTATAATAAACAAATAATAATTGTATTTTTAAAAAGTTTTAATTTATTGTAAACTACTTGTAACAGTTGTATTCCTTATTTTTGTTTCCCTCCCTTCTAAGTCTCTAATATAATGCCTTGCATTCAAAATAACTATTAAAGAAATTAAAAATTGAATAAATGAATGAATGTTGAATGAATAAAATACAGTAAAGGCAATTAAAGAGAAAAAAAGAGTAAATGAAGGTAAATGAATTTCGGAGGCAGGCCAGACATATTGAATGATCTTAATTCATTAATTTATCTGCCCTACCCTCACTTGTAAAATAGAAGAAGATACCTAGACATCATTCCCCATTGGATGACTCTGAAGCAAATACCTCTAATGTTGTCATTAACAAACATCCCACATAACCGATGCCAGAGTTATCAAACATCATCCTATCTGCTTGAGGCAACTAGGTGGCACAATAGATAGATTTCTGGGACTGGAGTCAAGAAGGTCTGAGTTAAAATCTGGCCTCAAACACTTGCTGTGTGAATCTGTAAGTCACTTAACTGCTATCTGCCTCAGTTTCCCTTAAGTCTTCTGATATGCAGTCATAGAATTTAATCCCTAATACCCAGGGGTTACTGTGAGGATCAAGTAAGAATATTTCTAAAATATCTAGCACAGACAAGTCACTTAATAAATGCTTGCTTTCCCCCCTTCTCTTCTTCCTTCCTTCCCTTTCCTTTTTTGTTCTTCTTTTTTTTCCATTCTACCTCCCTCACTTCCTTCATTCTTTCTGCCTTCCTTCTCTCCTTTCTTCTTTCCTCCTTTATCTATTCCCATCCTTCTTTTCCTTTCTTCCTTCCTTCTTTCCTTCCTTCCTTATCCTTTTCCCTCCCTTCCTTTTTCCTTCCCTCTCTTCCTTCCTCCTTCCATTCTTTCTATCTCCTCTTCCTTCTGTCCTTCCCATCTTCTCTTCATTCTTCCTTCCTTCCCTCCTCCTTCTCCCTTCTTTCTTTCTTCTTTCTATTCTTCATTCCTTCCTTTCATTCTTTTACATTTGTGGTCTTTTTCAAGTATCAAGTTTCAGGATAACCAATCTGGTGACTGGGCCTGACAGCCAGGATTGCTGCTTTTCCATTTCACAATCTGTCGCTGACAGCATCCTCTGATCCTGTCCTCTGATTGCTTCTTGATGAAGCTGCTTTATTATATGAGCTGTTTGATCCCTAATGCCTATTTATCACTCATGGAGAAGTGAACTGGAATCAAGGACAGGTCAGAACAAGGAGAGATACCTCTGGCTGTCATTGTTTCTTCATAGTCTTGAACCACTTTCTATTCAGTCTCAGCTTCCAGAGCAAGACTGACTAGAAACCTGGTCCAATGACTTATAGATGTAATTCCTTAATACACTGCCAAATCAGTCCCCACTCTGGCCCCTGCTATATCTATGAGCAAGGGGATAATCAGTCCATGTGGGTTAAAAGTGAGATAAAAGGTAGGAAGTGATTCATCTGTGTGCATAGAGTTGGGGCCCTACTTCAAGAGGCAAACCAGCAGGCTTTTAAAAAATGTTCCATCCATCATGTCCCACAGGAGACCGGCATACAGTGGACCTGCACTCTATGTTGTATGTGATACAGGGATTGCTTTTCTACAAGGTAGTTTACAGACAGTGGGCAGTCTGGGTGTGAGCTGTGCAGAAGAGCTAATAAAAAGGAGCCTTGTTGTTTCTTGTTATGAATTATGTACCCTGCTTGATAGGGAGGGTTTTTTCCTTTCTAAATCAGACCTGTGAAGTAAGAAAATACAACCTAGCAACCTGCCCCTGTAGCCTGCTCTGCCAAAACATTCCTGTTAACAGCAATACTGCACTGCTTGGAGATGAGTCTTCTTTGATCTTATGCTTAGTTGCTCTCAGGTTTTAATAAGGAGCCATATATCTGATATTTACCAAAGAATTTTAAGAAGGTCTAGAAAAGCCTATGCAAAGGAACAAAAATGAACTGCATACAACGAATTGCTGCCTTTTTCCTGGTAAGTTAATGAAAAATGACAGACTGGAAATGTGTCTTAAAAATATGTCTTATAAAAAGCCTACTTTAAAAACCGTGATTTAAAAAAAAAAAGACCTGGACAGTATCTTTCAAGAAATTATCAAAGAAAACTGTTTTGATATATTTGAACCAGAGGGCAAAGTAGAAATAAAAAAAAAATCCACCAATCACCACTTGAAATAGATCCCAAAATGAAAACTTCCTGGAATGTCATAGACAATCTAGAGCTCACAGTTCAAGAAGAAAGTATTGCAAGCAGCCAAAAAGATACAATTCAAATTTCATGGAGTTACAGGTAGGATTATACAGGATTTGGCAGCTTCCACATAAAAGAATGAGAGGGCTTTGAATATGAAATACCTAAAAGCAATAGAGTTAAGATTACAATGAAAAATTACCCATCCAGCAAAATTGAATATTATCTTTCAGGAGAAAAATGGATATTTAACAAAATAAAGGACTCTCAAGTATTTCTAATTAAAAGACCAGAGCTGAATAAAAAATTTGACTTCCAAGTACAACTCAAGAGAAACATAAAAAGGTAAAAAAGAAATAAGAAAGAGAAAACATAAGAAATTCAATAATGGCTAAACAGTTTATATTTCTACATGGCAAAATCATATTTGTAACTTTTAACAACTTTATTACTATAAGAGCAATTAGAAGGAATATATGTAGACAGAGGATATATGTAGACATAAGATGACTTTGATGGGATGATTCTCCCCCCACACCCCCCCCAAAAAGAAAACAAAATAAAGTGGCAAGAAAAAATTGCATTGGAAGAAGAAAGAGGAGAATTGGATGGGGGCAAATTATCCCACATAAAATAGGCATGAAAGAGCTATTATAATGAATAAGATAGGGAGGTGGCAGGCAAAACTTAAACCTTATTCTCATCAAAATAGACTCAAAGAAATAATAACATACACTCTTAGTTGGATATAGAAATCTATCCTACTCTATAAGAAAGTAAAAAGGAATGGGAATAATAAAAGCAGAAGTGGGGAGTGATAAAAAGAAAAATATGTTGGGGAAGATAGTCTTCATAAGTATAACACCAGCAAGGATGGAAAGGGTAGAGTAGAAGAGAAAGAAAGGGGGAATAAACAAGCAAAAAATATCATGGAGGGAAATACAAAGTTAGTTATCATAATTATAACTGCAAATGGGAAGAACTCATCCATAAAAGAGAAGTAGACAACAAATTAAAAACAAGAATCCTATAATATATTGTTTACAAGAAACATATTTGAAGCAGAGAGATACTGGGTAAAGGCAAGGCCCTGTAGCAGAATCTATTAAACTTTAGCTTAAGAAAAGAAAACAAGATTAACAATCACAATCTCAGAAAAAGCAAAAGCAAAATGAGATCTAATTAAAAGAGATAAAGAAGGAAATTATATCTTGCTGAAAAGTATCATAGACAATGAAGTCATATCAATACCAAACATATATGTACCAAATGCATCTGAATTTTTGAAGAAGTTGAATGAATTACAAGAGGAAATAAACAATAAAACTATACTAGGGGGAACTCAACTTTCCCCTCTCAGAACTAAATAAATCTAACCAAAATAAACAAGAAAGAATGTAAAGAGGTGAATAAAATTCTGAACCTAAGATATGATAGATCTCAGGAGAAAATGGAATGAGAATGGAAAGGAATGTACCTTTGTCTCAGCAGTATATGACACCGACACAAAAATTGACCCTCTATTCAGATATAAAAAACCAAATTCAGAAAAGCATAAATAGCAAAATATCCTTTTCAAATCATAATGCAACAAAATTATATTCAATGGTGGGCTTTGGAAAGAGATTAAAAATTACTTGGAAATTAAATAATGTGATCCTATAAAAAAGTAGTTCAAAGAAGAAATCATAGAAACAATTGATAATTTCATTAAAGAAAATGACAGCAATGAACACTATTTTAAAATTTATGAATGCAGCCAAAGCAGTACTTATGGGGGAAAATTATATTTCTACTTGTTTACATCAATAAAATAGAGGGAAAAGCAGATTGGACTTGGAACTAAAAACACTAGAAAAAGGAAAAATTAAAATTTTTTAATTAAACACCAGCCATTAAACTAATAAATAAAACTAGATAATGATTTTTTGATAAAGACACCATAAAGTAAATTATTGGTTCATTTGGTTTAAAAAGAGGAAAGAAGAAAATCAAATTACTAGTATCAAAAATTAAAGGGGTGACTTTACCATCAATGAAGAGGAAATTAAGACAATTATAAGAAGCTATTCTATCCAATTATATGTCAATAATTTTGATAATCTAAATGAAGTGTATGAATATCTACAAAAATATAAATTACCCAGAATAACAGAAGAAATAAAATACTTATGTGCTGAAATCTTAGAAAAAAGAAAATGAACAAACCACCAATGAACTTCCTAAGGGAAAAAATACTCAGGACCAAATGTACTCACAAGCAAATTCTACCAAACTTTTAAGGAACAATAAATCCCAATACCACATAAACTCTTGGAAAAATAGGTGAAGAAGAAGTCTTACCAAATTCCATTTATGACACAAATATGGCATGGATACCCAAACAAGGAAAAACCAAAACAGAGAAATAAAATTATAGACCAATTTCCTAATGAATATTGATGCAAAAATTTAAATAAAATAGATTACAATAATCACAAGGCTCATACACTATGATGATGTAGGATTTATAACAGGAAGGCAAAACTGGTTTCAATACTAGGAAACTACAATTGATCATATCAGAAACAAAAAGCAACAGAAATCATATAATTATATTAATAGATGCAGGAAAAACCTTTGACAAAATGTAGCACCCATTCATATTAAAAACAATAGAGTATGGAAATAAAATTAAAATGTTACATAATATTTATCTAAACCTATCAGCAAGTATTATCTATAATGGAATAAACTAGCAGTCTTCCCAATATATTCAGGGATGAAGCAAGGATGCCCATTACTACCTCTATTATTTAATACTGTACTAGAAATGTTAGTTATAGCAATAAGGGAAGAAAAAGAAATTATAGAAATTGGAATAGGTAATGAGGAAAGAAAATTCATTTTTTCAAATAATAGGATGTTATACTTCCTTGAGAATCAACTAAAATCTATTTGAAAATATTGACAACTTTATCAAAGTTGCAGGATATAAAATAAACCCACATAGGTATCAGCATTTCTATATATTAACAATAAAGTCTAGAAGCAAGAAATAAAAAGAAAGATTCCCCTTGAAATACCTGTAGACAATAAAAAATATTTGAGAATTTGCAAAGACATACCTAGGAACTATATTAAAACATCTATTTTTCACACAAATAAACTCAATCTAACAACTGGAAAAATATTAATTGCTCAAGAGCAGACCCAAGCTAATAGAATATATATATATATATAACAGAAATATTACCTGAATTAATTTATTTATTTAGGTAATATAGGTGGTTTAGTGGAATTTCAAGACATAGTAGTCAATGACTATAGTATTCTATTGTTTGATAAACTCAAAGACTCCAGCTTCTGGGATAAGAACTTATTATTTGACAAAAACTTCTGGAAAAACTAGAAATTAGTATGACAAAACCTAGGCACAGACCAACAAATCACACCCTATACCAAGATGAGGTCAAAATGGGTGATGATTTAGAAATAAAGGGTAACACCATAAGCAAATTATGAGAGCAAGGGATAGAGGGATAGTTTACCTGCCAGATCTATGGAGAAAGGAAGAATTTATAGTGAAACAGGAGATAGAGAACATGATAAAATGCAAAATGGATAATTTTGGCAAAATTAAATTTAAAAGTTTCTGCACAAATAAAACCAATGTAACCAAGATTAGAAGGGAAGCAGAGAGCAGGAAAACAATTTCTATAGCCAGTGTTTCTGAAAGGTTACATTTCTCAAACATATGGAGAACTGAGTCAAATTTAGCAAGAATACAAGTCATTTACGAACTGATGAGTAGTCAGAGGAAATGAACTGGCAGTTTTCAGATGAAGAAATTAAAGCTATCTAAAGTCATATGAAAAAATTCTCTAAATCACTATTTATTAGAGAAATGCAAATTAAAACAACTCTGAGATACCATCTCATACCCTTCAAATTGACTAATAGGACAGAAAAAATGAATGGTAAATGTTGAAGAAGATATGGGAAATTGTTAGAGAAGCTGTGAACTGATCCAATCATTCTGGAAAGCAATTTGGACTATGCTCAAATAACTGTAGACAATATAAAATATTTGGAGTCTATTTGCCAAGACAAATCTAGGAAGTATATGAAAACAACTATAAAACAATTTTCACACAAATAAAGTCCTATATAAACAACTGGAAAAATATTAATTGTTCAAGGGTAGGCTGAGCCAACATAATAAAAATGGAAAGTTACCTAAATTAATATACTTATTCAGTCCCATGCTAAACAAACTATCAAAAAATATTACTAAAATTCATCTGGAAGAACAAAAGGTCAAAAATATCCAGGGAAATAACAAAAAAAAGTGAAAGAAAGTTGTCTATTCATACAAGATTTTAAACTATATTCTACAGAATCAATTATCAAATCAATCTGGTAGTGACTAAGAAAGAGAATGATGGATCATTAAAATCAATCAGGTACAAATTATACTATAGTAAATTATCACAATAATCTTGTATTATAATTTAGTGCATAATAAACCCAAAGATCTGAGCTTTTATTTTTTGGGGGGGGGATTCATTATTTGAAAAAAAATACTGGAAGAACTGGAAAATAGTATGGCAGAAACTGGATACTGACCAAAATTCACAATCTATATCTATATCTATATCTATATCTATCTATCTATCTATCTATCCATCTATATGTATTCACACCATATATCAAGATAAGATCAAATTAGGTACATGCTATACACAAAAAGGGCAATGCCATAATCAAATTAAGAGAGCATAAAATTGTTAAGCTGTCAGATTTATGGATAAGAAAACAATTTAGGATCAAAGAAGATATAGGGAGCATTATAAAATGTAAAATAAAAAAATTGAATATATAAAATTGAAAAGATTTTGCACAAACAAAAAATGCAATTAAAATTATAAGGAAAACAGGAAACTGAAGGAAGGAATTTTGTAACAAATATCTCAGATAAAGGCCTCATTTCTCAAATATATTGACACCTAAGCACAGTTTTCAGATAAAGCTATCTATGTCATAAAGATGAGAGAGGAATGTACTGGGAGGAAAGGTAGAATGGAGATAAGTTATCTCATATTAAAAAGTAAGGGAAATCTTTTACAATGCAGAGGAAAAGGAGGGAGATAAGGGGGAATTACTGAACATTACTCTCATCAGAATTGGCTCAAAGAGGGAATAACATACACACTCTATTGGGTATTGAAATTGATCTTACAGTACACGAAAGTAAGAGGGGAAGAGGAGAAGAGGGAGTGATAAAAGAAAGGGCAGATTGGGGGAGGGGGTGGTCAGAAGCAAAACATTTTTGAGGAGGGACAGGGTAACAACCAAGAGAGAATAGAATAAATAGAAGGAACAGGATGGAAGAAAATACACTTAGCAATATGTCTTGGGCTGGAATTTTTTTTCTGGCCTTTTGTGGGTTCTGCTGCCCTTGAATTTGTTTAGAGTCATTATATTTAGAGGTATTTGGATGGGCTTGGTGAAGAGTTCAAGTAAGTCCCTGCCTTTACTCTACCCACCTCAATTTGTCCAGACTGGAAATATCAAAGCCAGAACTCAAACTCAGGTTTCATAAACTTTAAGTCAAGTATTTTCTCCTATTTTTCCTATCCTATCCACCCCATCTGCCTGATTTTCCAAGAATCCATTAAATATGGTTGGTTAACTGTATCAGGGGAATAGGTGGCTATGCATAAGATAGAGCACTGAAGACTTCCAAAAGGTCTACATACACCCTGACTGTGTCCCCAAATAACACCCTCTTACACGTTCCAGTGGATGAAATTCAACTATTAGAGAAGGTTTTCTCAGAGTTTTGAAGACATTTTCCTTTCTCATTAAAATGCAAATACTTTTTGGATGGGCACCGTTCTCTATTTAGCATTTAAATCCTTTCACAACTTGGCCCCTTTCTACATTTCCAGCCTTCTTAAACTTTATTCCTCTCCAGGTACACTTAGATCCAGCTACAATAGTCTACTGTCTTTACCCATGACATTCTGACTCCCAAAACTGTGCTTTTTCTCTAGCTGCCCCACAATGCCCAAAATGCTTTATTTCTCTCCTTTGCCTTATAGCTTCTCTGGCTTCCTTCAGAACTCAGCTTAAATTCCGCCTTTTGCAAAAGTCTTTGCCTGCCTATCCCTGTCTCTCCCTTCTTCCCTCATTCCTCCTTATCCCAATTCCTCACTTCTAAGATTACCTCCCATTTACACCATGTATATCTTTAAAAAAAACAAAAGCTTTTTATTTTCTAAATACATGCAAACATTTTCAACATACATCTTTGCAAAAACCTTGTGTTCCAAATTTTTCTCCCTTCCCTTCCCCTCACTCTCTCCCATAGACAGTAAGCAATCCAATAAAGATTAAACATGCAATTCTTCTAAACATATTTCCATATTCATCATGCTGTGCAAGAAAAATCAGCTCAAAAGGTGAAAGAAAAAAACAAGAAAAAGTAAGCAAGCAAATAACAACAACCAACAAAGATGAAAATATGCTTTAATCCACATTCAGTCTCTATAGTTCTCTCTTTGGATGCAGATGGCTCTTTCCATCATAAGTCTGTTGAAATTGCCTTGAATCACTTCATGGCTGAAAAGAGTCAAGTTAATCACAGTTGATCATCACATAGTTTTGTTGCTGTGTAATTCTCTTGGTTCTACTCATTTCATTTAGTATCAGTTCATGTAAGACTCTCCAGGCCTCTCTGAAATCATCCTGCTGATCTTTTCTTATAGAATAATAATATTCCATTACATTCATATACCATAACTTACTTAGTCATTCCCCAATTGATGAATAACCACTCAGTTTCCAGTTCCTTGACACTAAAAAAAAGGGCTGTTACAAGCATTTTTGCATATGTGGATCCTTTCCCCTTTTTTATGATCTCTTTGAGATACAGATCCACTACAGTCACTGCTAGTTCAAAGGGCGCATTTTGATAGCCCCTTGGGCATAGTTCCAAATTGCTCTCCAGAATGATTGAATCAATTCACAACTCCACCAACAATGTGTTATATACTATATATATTTTGTGTGAAATGGTTATTTGCATGTTATCTCCACCATTAGAAAGTGAGCTTTTTGAGCACAGCAACTATTTTTGTCTTTCATAGTATCCCCAATGTTTAACATAAAATCTGACACACAGTAAAAATTTAATCAATGCACATTGATTACAACTATAACTTTATTGGAAAATTAACAGAAAATCAACAGAGAGCATGGCCTTATAGGGATGGAAAAGAGACAGGATTTTGGAAACTGCCTACCCTATCAGAGGAAAAAACAGTAAAGAAGATAAATCCTCTATAATATAGAGGATTATATTACTAAAAGTGTAGCTCTAAATAAATAATCTAATCTCTTTTTATCTGTAAAATGGGGGAATTGATATTTTCACTATCTGCTTTATAGAATTGTTTAAGAAAAGTACTTTGTAGAAGCTAAGAATGTCATAGGTAATCTGAGTTGACATTATTTGGAAATTTGTTAAGATCTATTAGATTAAAAGCATCTTGAAAACAAGGCTTGTATCATCTATATTTTTTTTATCTCCAGTGCCTAGCACAATGCCTTGTACATTGTAGACACTTACTAAGCACTTATTAAATTGAATTGCTGCCAAGCCTGATTTTCAGATGGTTCCCTGGAACTAAAATAAAAAAAAATCTTTCTAAACCGCTATCCCCAAGTCACCTCCTCTAAAATAGGAAAAATAAGTAATGCTAGAGCTGACCAGCCACCCGAGCTGTTATTTATTCTCCATTCCCCATGGGACCATGAATCAGTATTCCTGGCTCTCAGAGTTCTCCTCTTATCAATGGAAGAAGCGCTGCTGAGCACCAGGGAAAGGTTTAGTTAGCAAATGCATGTCTCTGCACTCAGAATTTATCATTTGACCTTCAGCCTTCTATCTGCGGCACCTTCTAAGTTTCATTTATATGGAGGAAAGATGTCTTTGAGGGAAGAAAACCATAGTGACCTCACAATATTCAACTGCTTTGTTTTTACTCTTCCCACCCCAACTTTCCTGCACAGGATCTTAGAGATAGGGTTTCAAGGGTCCTCGGATGACATTTAGTTCAACCTCCTCATTTATAGCTAAGGAAACTTTGAATTACAGAGCTTAAAATATCTTTTCCAAATTATATGATTTTAACAGGAGTTCTGAAGCTTTTCTGGGTCCTTTGCCAATCTTTGCCAGTCAGGTAATGCCTAAAATACATGGGGATTACAAAAAAGATGATTATTGAATGGCATATTGAAATATGTCTATCAAAAACAAGTTCAGAGGATCATAGAGTCATAGATTTAGAGCTAGGAAGAAACTTATGTATTTATGTAGCATTCTAAGATTTAAAAAGGATAACTAGGTAGTGCGGTGGATGGAGTGCCAGAAGTGGAGTCATAAAGACCTGAGTTCAAATCCAGAATTAGATACTTATTAGCTGTGTGACTCTGAGTAAATGACTTTTCCCTGTTCATCTCAATTTCCTTATCTGTAAGATAAAGTGAAAAAGGAAATGGCAAAACCACTCCAGCATCTTTTCCAAGAAAATTCTAAATTAGGTCACAGAGTCAAACAACTAAAATAACTGAATTAAGATTTACAAAACAGTTTACAAAGATTATCTCAACTGATCCTCACAACAATTAGCACCTAGGTGAAAAAGATCATAAATCACAGCCTGACACAACCTTTTGTTCTCTATGGCCCCTGTAAAACCCTCATTTTTTAGATGAGGAAACCATGGCCACAAAAGATCTAAGATCATACAGTTAATAAGTATCTGAGACAAGATTCAAACTTAGGACTTCTTGATTCCAAGTCTGGAACTTTATGCACCATGCCACTTATCCCCTAGTCCAACTCTCCTTTTAAAATGAGGAAATAGGCCCAGAAAAATTACCTGACTAATTAAGTAACCAAATAGAGTATAGAAGAACAATTTGAATCCAAGTTCTCTGACTTGAGTTAACCTTCTTTCTACTAGTCCACAGTGCCTCTTTTTCCTAACTCTATCACATTACTACGTTTTTAGGACAAAACAATATAAAATTGGTAACATTTTTAATGATTCAATGATTTTCTAGATCAATTCAACATTGTCGGAAATACAAAGACAAAAACAAGAAGTTCCTATCCTCAGGAAACTTACATTCTACCATTAAACTCAAACTTGCCATTTTATAAATTGTCAATATTTTAAATGAGGTGTAGGTGGGAAGTTGAAACAATAACTAAAAAGGAATCTGAAGATTATCTATGGATTTCATATTTTTCCTGTATCCCTCATCTTAACCCTTCAGAGCCATTTACATGTCAGAAAGGTTTTCAGTGGGAAAACAATTTTTATTAGAAGTATCTCTGCTAAAGGCCTCATTTCTCAAATATATAGAGAGCTAAATCAAATTTATAAGAATATAATTCATTCTCTAATTGATAAATGTTCAAAGGATATGACCAATCAGTTTTCAGATGAAGATGTTGGAGAGAATGAGGGAAAATTGGAATACTAATATACTATTGGTGGAGTTGTGAACTTGATCCAACTATTCTGGAGAGAAATTTGGAACTATGTCCATGAGTCTATAAAACTACACATATCCTTTGATCCAGCAATACCACTACTAGATTTGTATACGAAAAAGATCATAAAAAGGGGAAAGGGCCTACATGTACAAAAATATTCATAGCAGCTTTTTGTGGTGGCAAAGAATTGAAAGTTGAGGAGATGCTCATCATTTGGGGAATGGCTCACTAAAATTGTAGTATATGAATATAACGGAATACTATCATGTTACAAGAAATAACAAGACGGTAGGTTTCAGAAAAACCTGGAAAGACCTATAAATTGATACAAAGGGAAATAAACAAAACCAGGAGAATGTTATACATATTAACAGCAACATTGTACAATGCCCAATTATGAATGACTTAGTTTGCAGTAATATAACAATCCAAGACCATTCAAAAAGATTCACGATAAAAAAATTGCTATTCACATCCAGAGAAAGAACTGATGGAGTCTGTAGATCAAGGTATACTATTTTCACCTGTTTTTTGATTTTTTTCCCCTTTGGATCTGTTTCTTCCTTCACAATATGACAAATATATAAATATGTTTTGCATGGTCATACATATATAACCTATACCAAATTGTTTACCATTTTAGTAAGAAGGGAAGGGAGAGAGGGAAGAAGAATTTAGAGCTCAGTTCTTTTTAGTGAACATTAAAATTTGTCTTTATATGTAATTGGAAAAAATAAATACTATTTAAAAAAGAGAAAGTTTCTCATCTCTAGATCTTAAGTAACAAGTAATTGTTGAATACCTTCTTGGGCAACTAGTTAATTTGTGGTCCATGCTGTACAAAAGGAAGAAAGTAATAAACAACCTTCTTTTTTTCTCTCTTTGTCTTTCTTTTCAGGTTAATAATGGTTGCTCAATGTGACCACAGGTTCTTTGAACATCACAAAATGCACAGAGATGCTTCTGCTGGACCATCTGTCCCTGAGGCACAAAGTGTATGTGCTGCTGAGTCCCAGGTCCTGTCAGGCCATGATTTACGAGCTTCTACACCCTGGGGAGGCAATGTTTTAGGAAGTGCTGAATTGGCAACCCAAAGGCACCAGGTTTTGAGGTCAGAACATGGCCAGCTGGAGTCCACAGAAATGGAGCATGTGTGTATTAACAGGCCAGATCTCCATGTGGAAATGGTGAGAGGAACTTCCTTCTCCTTTGCTGGATATTTCAACCCTAGATCCTTCTAGTCTTTATTCTTCTATTTTTTTTTTTAGTCCTCACAGTTAAAGCTAAAGCCAGAGAACTCCTTGTCTTTCTTTCTTTGTTAAAATTATTTTTCCCATTAGTAAGCATTTATTTTCTCCCATCCACTTCTCCTCCTGCCCCAACACACACTAAAAAGAAGAAAAACCTTTTTTTTTTTTAACAAATTTGTTTAGTCAATAAAAACAAATTATGACACTGACCCTGCCCAACTCATTTCCTATCTGCACCAAATTCCTCTTCTCTCCTTTCCAAACATGCTGTTTTATTATTAGACAATGCCCAATCATGAATGACTTAGTTCTTCTCAGCAACATAACAACCCATAAAATGAAAGATTAGACTAGACGACATCATAGCTTATTTCTAAAATTCCATAATTATTTCTTATTTCTTAATCTACAGTCTAGTGATCTTATTTTTTCTTTAGCCTTGATCAGGCTAAAACCTGGAATCCTTCACTTATATCCCATTCCCTTAGGACATTATTGTTATACTGGGAAAGCAATCTGAGAAGTTAAATGATCTGAAGATACTAAATAGTAAAGATTTAAATCACATTCTTCTCACAGATTCTTCTTCATGTATTTATGGGCACATTCTTTTTAAAAAAATTTCCTTTGTTTATTTATTTTTTATTTAGTGTTTTACCCCAGTTACATGTAAAAACAATTTTTAACATTTGTTTTTAAGACTTTGGTCTCTCCTTTACTCTCTCCACCTCTTCCCTTTGAGAAGGCAAGCAAATTCAACATAACTTATACATATGTGGCCATGCAAAACATTTCCATAGTAGTCATGCTGTAAAAGAAAACATATTTTAAAAAACTCAAGAAAGCAAAAAAGTGTGCTTCTATCTATATTTGGACACCATCAGTTCTTTCTCTGGATATGGATAGCATTTTTCATCATAACTCTTTCACAATTGCCTTGGGTAATTATATTGCTGAGAATAGTCATTCACAACTGATCATCTTACAATATTGTGGTTACTCTATCCATAGTACATTTCACTCTGCATCAGCTCATGGAAGAATTTCCAGGTTTTTCTGAGAGCATCCTGCTCATCATTTCTTATAAAACTGCAATATTCCATCATAATCATAACAATTTTTTCAGCCATTCTCCAACTGATGGACATCCCCTCAATTTCCAAATCTTTGTTTATGGACACATTTTGTACGACTGAGAAGCCTTTGAATGTCAGAATTTCAAATAGTGTAATGGACTTGTGAAGAAAACATTTTTGGTAAAGGGTGGGGAGTACTTTTGCCTTAAGAAAAAGGCATTTGTTCACCTTAAGCCCACCTCAAAAAAAATCTAAGATTTCTATGATGTAGGTTCTCCCTCTCTCAAGGCAGATTACAAATCTCCCTGTCCCATACATCAAGACAAGCTGCTACAAAATATGAAAATGGAATCTCATCCATGTTATTGACTCTCTCACTCTCCATTTCTTGGCCTTCTTCTCTCACAACCCAACAAAAATCTTGCCAACAGAGCCTCTCTTCCATCCTGTAAGTTCTGGACTCATGATTAAATCAATTCTGCCATCATTCCCCTGTAACTCTACTCACCATCTCAGTTACATTCTGGTCCAAAGTTCCACCCCATGTGTGCTTTTTCTGCCATTAGAATGCAAGCTTCTTGGAGGTAGGGAGTGTTTTTTACATCTTCAATACAACACAGTTTTTGGCACATAGTAAGTGTTTAATAAATTTTTTCCCTTTCTTTCTACCATAAGCTTTGGACATAGGTACAATTAACAAACATTTATTAAGTGCCTCTTACGTCCCAATCATTAATTCCTATGAGACAGGGAAAGCAGTGCTTTTTGGCACTAAAAATGTGCATTTATATTTTTAAAAGCTATATTAAAATAATAACTAGTTAGCATTTAAATAGTTCTTTAAGTTTTATAAAGCATTTGATATGTTATTTCATTTGGTCCTACCAATAATCTTATATTTTAAGAAGTACTATTATCATCAAACATTTGTAGTCTACCTGCCAAGATAAAATCAGGAACTATATGAAAACAATTCAAAACACTTTTCATACAAATAAAGTCAGATCTAAATAATTGGAAGAATATCAAGTACTCAATATGTATGTAGGGTAAGAAGGGGATAAAGTCCTCAAGAAAGTTCCATTGGAAAAAACTTATGTCCAAAGAAGAACTGGAACTCTTAATTGAACACTAGATAGATAATTTTGACTATATTAAGTTAAAAAGGTTTTGTACAAACAAAACCAATTCCGACAAGATTAGGAGGGAAGCAATAAATTGGGAAATCATCTTTACATTTAAGGGTTCAGTTAAAGGCCTCATCTCTAAAATATGTAGAGAATTGTCTCATATTTATAAGAATTCAAGCCATTCTCCAATTGATAAATGGTCAAAGGATATGAACAGACAATTTTCAGATGATGAAATTAAAACTATTTGTAGTCATATGAAAAGGTGCTCCAAATCACTATTGATCAAAGAAATGCAAATTAAGACAACTCTGAGGTACCACTACACACCTGTCAGATTGGCTAAAATGACAGGAAAAGATAATGACGAATGTTGGAGGGGATGTGAGAAGGCTAAGACACTGATGCATTGTTGGTGGAACTGTGAACGGATCCAGCCATTCTGGAGAGCAATTTGGAGATATGCTCAGAAAGTTATCAAACTGTGCATACTCTTTGACCCAGCAGCATTTCTATTGGGCTTATATCCCAAAGAAATCATAAAGGAAGGAAAGGGCCCCACATGTGCAAGAATGTTTGTGACAGCCCTTTTTGTAGTGACTAGAAACTGGAAACTGAATGGATGCCCTTCAGTTGGAGAATGGCTGAATAAATTATGGTATATGAATGTCATGGAATATTATTGTTCTGTAAGAAATGACCAGCAGGACGATTTCAAAGAGGCCTGGAAAGACTTGCATGAACTGATGCTGAATGAAATGAGCAGAACCAGGAGATCATTATACACGGCAACAACAATACTCTATGATGATCAATGCTGATGGACATGGCTCTCTTCAACAGTGAAATGTTTCAAACCACTTCCAATTGTTCAGTGAAGAAAGCCATATATACCCAGAGAGAGGGATATGAAATGTGGACCACAACATAACATTTTCATGCTCTCTATTGATGTTTGCTTGCATTGTGTTTCCTTTCTCTGATTTTTTTTCTTGTAGATGCAATTTTTCTTGCACAAAAATAAGTGTGGAAATATATATACAAATATTCGATTTGTCAAGTATTTTAACATATTTAACATGTAGTGGATATCCTGCCATCTAGGGGAGGGGTGGAGAGTAGGGGGAAAACATTTGTAACAGAAAGCTTTGTAAGGGTTAATGTTGAAGAATTACCCATACATATGTTTTGCAAATAAAAAGTTCTTAATAAATAAAAAAAATTTAAATTTTTAATTTTAAAAAATTTTTTAAAAAATTTAAAAGAAGAAAGTTCCATCAGAGAAAGAAAGTGGTGTGAGCTAGGAGTAAAGGACCTCCAAGAATTTTCCACTTGAAAGTGTGAAAACTAAAAGCCACTGTTCTACTTAGCACTGGGCATTAATGTAGGCAGCTCTTCTACCCACACAGTTGCAAAGCCAGATGGTCTTACTCAATTTTTGTGGCCAAAACGTAGTTCACCACCTGTTGTCTAAACTCAGAGCCACAACTAGGTTGAGTAACTAGGGTTTTGTATAGAGCATCATTTAACTATTCCCTGGAGTTGGGTACTCCTCACTCCACATAGTACAACTCACTCTGTCCCATGGTAAACCTCGCTATGTGTCCCTGGGAGCTGGGAATGGGGAGGCCAGACAAGAATATAATTCCTCTTTATCTCTGATTCTTAGTATCTCTAGCATTTTTCAAGGCTCAGCTAGGCACTAATAGGAAGCCTTACCTCATTCTCTTAGTTAATACTTTTATTCCCCCCTGTCAAATGATTATATCTCTCTGTCTGTGTGTCTATCCCACCAACAGACTATACATTCCTGGAGGTCAGAGACAGTTTTATCTCTGAGTCCCCAGCATATACAAGAGCTTATTATGTGCCAGGAATACTGTACTAAGCATTGTGGATATAAAGGTAGACAAAGACATAATACCAGCCTTTGGATGGTGAGCCTTTTTACATTTGACAAGGCAGGACCTTATATGTTAGATGAAGAGCCCATTCTCAAATCCATCCTAAAGCCTTTGCAGTTTAGTTGGACTTCTCACAGTTTATTCCCTAGGGACTTAGCTTCAAGAATCCTGAAACACTTCCCTGCCTTAATAAGGCAGGAGACTACAGAAGGAAGAAATAGCCAAGATGAGGACTGTACTGAGCTCCTTGTGGTCTAGAGGAACCGAGGACCTGAACAAAGCCCTCAGGAACAAGAGTCAACTCTGTTTTGCTTACCCACACTTCTCTTTCTGCTGAGCTCAGGTCCCAGTGTTAATTGGTCACAACTTAAGTTGACTTGACTGCATTAGCTCTGTTATAATCCATAAAAGGCAGAATGTGCATCTGATGTAAGTTTATTGTGTAAAAAGGGCTGTTATCAACCATATCTTAATCATATTAATTGGAGTTTCACTGCAGATGAGCTTGGTTTCCAAGCCACATTTTATTACATTTCATTAGCATCGTGATAATGATAGTACAATAGCAGAAACTTCAGAGATAAAAAACAATTTACTACTGGCCTGACTACATTTTCTGTGCACTGGCGAAGGTGGTTATGATTTCTCTCTGGGAAGAAACACACTTACTGAACAGAAAAATTTATGCCTAGGTCTCTGTCTGTACTCTTTTTGGAGAAGTGAGAAAAGCCAGACTAAAAGTTTTGGGCTGATGATATGACTTTCCTAGAACAATATGAATTTAAAAGAGGAATATCTCTAATTTAAGTGAACAAATCTCTAAAGTAGAATTTTGGGGCTTTGGAGGAGAGCTAGTTGGGGTTAAATGACTTGCCCAGAGTCACATAGTTATTAAAAGTCTGAGTCTACATTTGAACTAAGATCCTTCTGACTCTGTCAGTGCTGTATCCCACTATGCCAAGGCTTTTTATATTGTGGGTTACAACCTCAGGTGGGGTCATATAACTATGTGAGAGTTGCAAAAAAATGGCAACAGTAAAAAGTTTCTGAACGCAAGGACCAAAAATTAATTCAAAATCAAACACTATGATTCCAAGGTGTTTCTGGCAGGATTTGTCCATGTTGCATCCTGTGACTTCACTGCAGTCTTGATTCTGAACACACAGTATGAGCAATCTGCACTGCACATGCATGAATATTGGCAAAAACACCTCAGCTCAGATTTGAGACAGGAAAAGATAAAAATTTCTCTTGCAAAAAGGGATAGTGAGTGGGAAAAGTTTAAGAGGCCCTGCACTTTGCCATCCAACTGCCCCCAAAGCATTATTTTGGATGATGTAAACCTCCAACAGAATATAAGCTTTTTGAGGGTAGGGATCCCCAGCAATGTTTCTGTTTCTCACTTTAAAAAACAGCAACAACAACAAAAACCTTTGATTTAATCAATAAGAAGAAGCTCTCAGTGAGGGACTCTCCTCTCTAGCTCAGAATTTTCTCTGCAACTGAGAGAACTGAGCTGCTTGTGAGATTAAAGGTTAAGTGACTTTTAGCTTTTGTAGCTAGGGTCAAGAGTCAGAAATTGAGTTACTAACAGTTTCCCCTCTAAATCCTGTTATCTCTCCAGGTCTTGCACAGTGCCTGTGTTTAATAAAAGCTAGTTGAATTGTATGTAAGGGAAGTGGTTGGAAAGAGAGTTTAATTTAGCCTAGTTTACGCTGCCCCAACTTCGTCTAAGTTTTAGGACAATGCTGTTTAGAAAAATCACTGAGAAGGAGCGAGCAAGGGATTTAACCTGAGGCTTGGCTTTGGTTGATTGGCAGTTGTCCTTCATTCTCTAAGAGGACCAAAATGGTATCATTATGTTAGAGTCGAATTACATTGTGTCCAATTGTGGCTGATCAGACCAATATATGAGCTCAGAATGCAGACACAAATAGTCTTTATGAACATCTGGACTAGCTTCTCTAATTTTGCACATCTCCAGTTTCTTCTGAGTTAAATCAATTCTGTTTTGCTCATAGAACACAGCACTTTCTCTGAGAGGGCACACTTGGTATAGTGGAAGGCTAGATTTAGAATCAAGAACACTCAGGGTTAAACCTTGCCTCAACCTTTCCCATGTGTGGGACCTTAGGTAAATCTTTTACCCTTTCTCGACTTCAGTTTCTTCATCTGTAAAATGGGACTAATAATACAGCATCTCCCTTGTAGTGTTGTTAAGTAATTGATAAGATGTATACATTAACTTACATGAACTGATGCTAAGTGAAGTGAGTAGAACCAAGAGAACATTGTACACACAGCAACAAGATTATGTGATGATCAACTGTGATGGACTTGGCTCTCTTCAAAAATGAGGTAATTCAGGCCAATTTACATGGGCTTGGGATGGAAAAAGCCATCTACATCTGGAGAGAGGACTATGAGGACTGTATGTGGATCACAAAATAATATTTTCATCCTTTTGGCTGTTGTTGTTTGCACCTTGTTTTTTTCTTTTCTATTTTTTCTCTTTTGGTGTAATTTTTCTTGTGCAGTATGATAAATATGGAATATATTTAGAAGATTTGCACATGTTTAGCCTAAGGAAAAAAAGATGTACAGATAATAGGATCATTGATTTAGAGCTTGGAGAGACCTCAGAAGCCATCTGATATAACTCCCTCAATTTTCATGAGGAGACTAAATCCCAAAAAGGTGAAGAATTTGCCACAGTTCACAATTATTGGAAGAGTTAAGGATTCGAATTCAGGTCCTCTAATTCAAAATACAGAAAATGATGGAGATTCTTACAAAAACTGAAAAACAATAAATTTTTAAAAGATATCTTCAGTGGTACAAGGGATTTCTTTATCCAGGATTTCTCCATACTTGTGAAATGACAAGTCCAGCCTCTTTCCTGATTTTTAGACTCTTAAAAAAATATTGGCCCTAACCAGGTAGTAATACCCTTCTGTGTTTATATAGAACTTTGTGATCTATAGAATATTTTCATGCTCATCACTAACTCATCTGAGATTCATAGCATTTCCACAAAGAACACTGAACAAATATTTTTGTTGAACACAAATAAAAATTATGGATGAGAAAGGTTAAGTAGCTCACCCAAGTTATACAGCTCTCTAATGATATAACTGATGCTGGAACTAGAAAGTAGATAGATTCACAGTATTCCTAACCCAGGCAACTTTAGACAGTACCAAGTTACTGCTAATGGGTATGAGACGGACTTGGTGTCATGGCAGCCGGATAATAATAGCAGTATCAAATGGGGCAGACAGAACAGTGTCACAGTGACTTTGACTGGAATGAAACTTAATAGCCAAAATAGAGAACCAGTTGGGGTGTAGTAGGGCTGTACCTCTTCCATTGGCAGGAAAAGAAAAATCCACTTTACATCAACATCTGCCTGTTACCCATATCTGGAATATTTTTCACTCTGCAAATTGAGAGTAGCAACTCAATTCCAGGGAAGATCCATTTCCAATCTCAGATGCATGCCTGGCTGGGGAGTGTTCTTGGATGGTGGTGTAATATAGTGTGACATTGCTAGTTTGCTTGACAAATGATGTGACATTGCCTTGGAAATCATGCTGAAGCTCCAGTCCCAAGATGCTCAAGGGACAGAGCAGAGAAATGCCTTTAATTCCACCCATTGCCCCCTGCCCACTTGGCTTGATTGATCACTCTCCCCATGACAGAACCTTTCAGCTTCCCACTCTAAATCCAAAAGCTATATCTTTCTGTTTGGGTCATTTAAACATGTAATCTTCAGATGACTGTTGCAGCTCTGGCAGATGATATGTTTGGACATTAATACTTTGGGCTGGCTAGTGTCAAAGGGTTTCTATAAAATTGACAGTGAAATAATTTCCCCTCTGTATGGACAACAGATGGCATAAAACATTTGACCCTTCTCAACTTATTGTCACCAAAGGTGAGACTGGGGCAAACTCTAAACTCTAAGCTATTTGAAGGTATTGAACAAATTGTGTGTGTGTGTGTGTGTGTGTGTGTGTGTGTGTGTGTGTACTTGCGCATGTATGTACCAAATGTTCCAGAAACCTTTGCCTCAGAGCCAAGTGAAAACTGTTTTTTCTATATGTCTTCATTTTTCTTTTCTTTTCTTTTTTTATTTTATTAAAACTTTTTATTTGCAAAACATATGTATGGGTAATTCTTCAACATTGACCCTTACAAAGCTTTCTGCAACAAATCTCTCCCCCCCGTAGTCCCCACCCCTCCCCTAGATGGCAGGATATCCACTACATGTTAATTATGTTAAAATACTCCTATGTCTTCATTTTTAACAAGGCAGTAGCTCACTTTGTTTTTAACAAGCAGGCTCAGTTGCATGAGGGTCACTCAGATAGAATGTGTCTTTTAGAATTTCCAATTTGGTATTTAATTGAGGGTTTTTAATTTGTTCTTTTTCTAGTTTTTTTCGTAATAAGCCCAATTCATTGATCTTTTCTTTCTCTATTTTATGCAAGTAAGCATCTAGAGATATAAAATTGCCCCTTATAACCGCTTTGGCGGTATCCCACAAATTTTGGTATGTTGTCTCCTTATTGTCATTCTCCTGGATGAAATTATTGATTGTGTCTATGATTTGCTCTTTCACCCATTCATTCTTCAGGATTAGATTATTTAATTTCCAATTACCTTTTGGTTTATTTTCTCCTGGCCTTATATTGCATGTGATTTTTATTGCATCATGATCTGAAAAGGATGCATTTACTATTTCTGCCTTTCTGCATTTGATTTTAAGGTTTTTATGCCCTAATACATGGTCAATTTTTGTATAGGTTCCATGGACTGCTGAGAAAAAAGTAAACTCTCTACTGTCTCCATTCAACTTTCTCCATAGATCTATCATACCTAACTTTTCTAACAATTGGTTTATCTCCCTAGTTTCTTTCTTGTTTATTTTGTAGTTTGATTTATCTAATTCTGAGAGAGCAAGGTTGAGATCCCCCACTAGTATCATTTGGCTGTCTATTTCTTCTTGCATCTCTCTTAATTTCTCCCCTAGGAATTTGTGTGCTATTGCACTTGGTGCATATATATTTAGTATAGATATTGCTACATTATCTATGGTACCCTTTAATAAAATATAGTTTCCTTCCTTATCTC
>JAJPUD010000495.1:535695-579098 GCA_023553655.1 Myrmecobius fasciatus
TGAGTCATTCACTTGCATTTGTTCAATTCTTATTTTTAAAGTGTTGTTTTCTTCAGTTACCTTTTTAAGCTCCTTTTGTAACTGGCCAATTTGTTCATTGCACTCTTTTTCCACTTAACTAATTTTATTTTTTAATAAATTGGTGTCTTTTTCATATCTCTTTTGCAGGGCATCATATCCTTCTTGCAAGATACTGTATCCTTCTTGCACTGATTTCAGTTTATTTTCCCATTTATCCTCCAGCTCTCTTTTGAGGTTCTTTATGCAATCTTCCAGAAAGGCCTTTTGAAAAGGGGACCAGTGATGGTCCTTGGTGTTTTTTTCTGGATTTTTGTCTAAAGAAACCTCTGGATCTGAGGTCGTTTCTTTGCCTTGATAAAAGCTGTCTATGGTGAGAGCTCTCTTTTGCTTCTTCATTTTTTTTAGACAGCGGGGATATCTCTTTAAGGTAGGGGGAAAAAAACCTCGGCTGAAGACGCTTTGCCCTGGGGCACTTCAGCAAGTTGACTTAAGGTGCTGGGCCGGTGGGGGCTAGGACTAAGTTCGAATTACTCCTTAAACAAGGCAAGTCTGCCAGAACACCTGCCCCAATCAGGGCAGAGTGTCCCGAGTGCCTCAGATAAACTCCAGGTGTTTGGAATTTGGAGTTTGGAGTTTGGAATTTCTGCCACGATGAGCTGAGCTGAGTCCCACCCTCACTTCTGGCCTGCACAGGGGTCGTCTATTTATCTCTCTGTCTGAGTCTGACTAACCTGATATGAAGTTATCCAGAGAGCCGTGCCCAAATATTTCTGAGTTCGTTGACTTGAAGATCAGTTCAGAGACTTATTTTATTGTTGATTTGAGAGATCGGAGGAGAGGCAGAAAGTCACCTTTTCACTCCGCCATCTTGGCTCCACCCCCGAATGTGTCTTTAAAAAGTATTTTACAAATATCTCATTTTATCTTCATGATAGCTCTGAGAAGGTGTTATTATCCCCATTTTATGGATGAGATAACTGAGGCTGAAGGATGCCAAATACCCTATCTATGGTCACATAACTAGTAAATGTCTTAGGCTGTATTTAACTTATCTTCCTGACACCCAGTTCCACACTCTAATCACTAAATCACCTAGCTGCCTGAATATCTTAGAATCTATCTTATTGTTTTATATAGTTCTGAAAATTTTCACAATTATATCCTAATTTATTCTCAAATATTAACACTAATTACTGTTCACTAACATTTGTTAATTATCAATATTATCTACTAACATTTATTAAGTACCTACTATATGCTAGACACTATGCTACATGCTGGATGTTAAGTAACTCCCTATTATTTAGTGGATTAGAAGCTCCTTAATCTAGCATTCAAAGCCCTCCACTTTTTATCTTTTATGTTTAATTTCATTCAACCCCCTTTTCAATGTTCTACACTCTGCCCAGATTGAACTTCTTGCTTTTTCTCCAGCTATTTATCCTATAAACATCTATCACTAACCTAGTATCCTATACTATCCAAAGACTCCATTGAGATCCAGCCTTCCCAAAAATAGCAGAGTAGTCTCAATCAGCAGTCAGATATGCAAATCTTAGCTGAGTCAAGGATAGAACTCAGCATTTCATAAAATCTCCCTCCTGTTGAATGATACAATTTGTGTCTCCATTGTAGGATAGTTCAACAACCACTGATGACCCATGTGAGATGCTCTTAGAAAGGACATACCTCTTTGGATCCCCAGTATCTCTCACACACAATAAGCTATTAATTAATCTTCTTTTTCATTAAATTGAACCCCTTGTTTGGCAAGAACCACATGACCATGGGCAAGTCATCAAAAATACTCCAAGACTCAATTTTGCACTTGTCAAATGAAGTAATTTTTTTTACCTATGTTGTTATACAAGATTCTGTGGAGAATTGAAAGACCCTTGAAGAATGTCAATATTTCACAAATTCAAAATGTTTTTTAAATCATCTTTGTTTCTTGAATCTTCAAGATTCGATGGAGGTTTCCCTTATATTTCTAATAGCCCAGAGTAGTACCTTTACCCCTCTTTGATAGAAATGAAGAAAAGAGATAGCTAAAAAGGTTAATCAACTTACTTAAGGTCACTCACCAGAGGAAGCAGCATTAGGTCTTATGCTTTCTCATCCTCATTCTGAGAGAGTTCATAACATTAATTGGTACTTGGATAGTGTCTTTTCCGACATTCAGTTCATGGCACAACTTCAATTTTTAAAGCAGTTAAGCAGCACTTAAAATCATAGTCATATTTTTTTAGAACTTAAAGGGCCTTAGAATAGAAATCTATGATCCAATATCCTCAATTTACAAATGGGGAAATTGAGGTCCATAGAGGAGAAATTACAGAAGGTTAAAAAGTTAATTATAGGATTAGTAGCAGAGCTGGAATTCAAACCAAAAACCTCCTCATTTCAGCCGCCTGCTCAGTCCATTGTACAATAATTTATTCATTCATTTATTTACCCATCCATTTATTTGTTTGTTTATTTGTATATTTGATCATTCATTCATTTATTTAATGACAAAATTTCAGATTCTATTAGAGAATCTGAGATGTTTAAGTCACACTGGCACATTTCAGAAACAGATCTTGAACTCACGTCTTCTTGACCAAGACTAGGTCTCTATCTACTATGCTGAACTGCCTCTCTCTATCCATTATATTAGCACATATACCAGGGAAATATAAGGCTAGATTTTTCTATTTACTATGCTGAGCTGCCTCTCTATCCACTGTATTAAGTCTATAAACCAGTAAAATGCCAAGCTAGAATTTTCAAAAGGGTCCCATTCACTTCATTCTCCCTCTCCCCTTTCCACCATGACACACATCCCTTAACACCTTTCCTCTCAGGATCCCCAAACCTAGTCAGGCTGCTTGGCTATATAGTCTCAGCTTTGGAGACAGTTACTGTCTCTTATTTACAAATGTTAAAACTCTGTCTACAGGAGGCCTTGGTGTCCCTCTTCAACTGATACTGCTGTCTCTCTGTGTGTCAGAAAACATGCATTTTCATAAGTTAAAGCTAGGCTATTCTTGCATTTATTATAGAGCTCTGGATTTGGGAAAAAGGAACCCCCTCCTTTTCTCTCTTTATTGTTTTTCTAATGGCAAGAAAGGGCAGAAATTTAATAATATCTCTACAGATTGACTCTGTTCATGCATGAATTATTTCTCATTTACAAAGCTTTGGGAGACTTTCCCCCATAGGAACTGATGACTGTTTTCATTGCTGAGCACATTTCTGTCAGAATACATGATGTTGATGGCTGGGTACCTGTTTCTTCTCAGAATATTCTCTAGTAGCTGACCTCCTTTATCATTTCCTTGAAACAGTCTTGTCATGAATGCCACAGCCACGATGGACATTCTCTGATGTCTGGAGCAGCTCTCAAACTGCCTTAGAAGAAATGTGACTCTGTGGTCACTCATTATGTGACATCAATCTAGCCAGTCTAACATTCTGGGCTTTATTTCCTTCTCTTTAAATTGAGTTTGCACAGGATTAGAGCTTAAAGGGACATTAGAGGTCATGTACTCCAAACATCCCATTTTTCAGATGAGGAAACTGAGACCCATGGTTTTGGTATCCAAAGTCTATGCTCTATGATTCTCTGCTGCTTCTGTTTTTGTTAATGGTGGTGCCAGATTAATAGGACCATAGATTTCAATCTAGAAGGAACCTTAGGATCATCTAGTACAGCTCCTTCATTTTACAGTTGAGAAATCTGGGTCCAGAGAAATTAAATGATTTGTCCAGTGCCACATAGGTAATACATGCGAGAAACAAGATTTGAATTCAGGTTCTTTGACTCCACATCCAGAAATCTTTCCACTGAAGTGATCTGCCTCAAGTTCACCTTAGATGATCACATCTTTACTGGGTGCAAAATGGCTTTGAAGAAGAGGAGGCAGAGATTATTTTTTAAGGATCATTCAGATTCCCTCCAGGTAAAATGTTTTCATCTTTGCTGGTCTAGATCTTATCCATCCTTCAAAGGCCCAAATTGAGACACATAACCTTCATTCCACATACCACTGTTGAAAGTTCTGTTGACTGGACACCTCATTGTTCCCAACCCAATTTATCAATCTATGTCAGGGGAGTTTCTTGTGGGGAAAGAGACACTAAGTGTAGTTTTTAATCTGCAGATTGTCCCCTCTTGCTACCTTGGGGAGGAACTGAGAGGTAAGGGCCCAACCACTTTTGCTGAAGTGAGCCTAAATGGATTGTGTTAAAGTTATCTATAAAAGCTGCAACCTCCTTAAAGCTATTGCTGATCTTCGATGAACAGCTAATCAATGTGGGGATGCTCCCTTGATATATATATATATATATATATATATATATATATATAATCAAATTCTTTAAAATCTTTTCATCTTGAGTTTTGCTCATTAATCAGGTTGAAAGCCCAAAAGAAAAATTTTCTGCTAAACATCATCCTATACTAAAGTGGTATTTCTCTTGTCCCCTCCCCACATCTATCTTGAACTTCTGCAGCACTTACTGCTGGCACTGCCCACTAGTCCTTTATTATATGCTACCATCTATCAGCACAATGCTATGAAGCTTTGAGCGTTGAGAAGTGCAGAGGACCAAGTTCAAATCTCGGTGTTGTTTCCTTACTAGCTATATGATAATATCAAAGTTATCCTCAATGGGCCATGGTTGCTTATCTCTAAATTGGGGGAGTAAGATTGAATGATTTCTGAGGTTCCTTCTTCTATCTCTAAATTTGTGATGGTATGAAATTATTTCTTCATGCATATATTTATCTTGCCTTCCCACCTAATCTCTAACTTCCTTGAGGACTAAGAGATTAGAAAATGAAACTAATCTCATCTCTTCATTCCCTTCAGCAACAAACCCATTGAATGCTCCCAACAAATGCTGCTTGATTGGCCAGGTAATTTGCCCCACTCCTTCCCCACTAACCCTTTTTAGAGAGAAGAGGGAAAAACTGGGAGGACATTCTGGCAGGATTATACCCACTCTAAGGTGAAACTGGCTAAGTATAGCTACCAGCTCAGCTCTTCCTCTTTCTCCACTTCTTCCAGCTCAAGCATAGGCTTAACAACAAAGTGATGGGGAGGGGGAGTTGATGGGAAATGTACTTGATGACCCCTGGCTGCCTGGATGCCTCAGAAATGTTGAAGCCTTATTTCACTTCTCAGAATGGCAATTAGGAGCAGTCACCACGGCTTTCATCTCCAGGCCCAGGGATGATGGCAGCATATAGCTGGGCACAGGAATATTGGGAAACACAAAAAGGTGTCAGACATCTGCTTCCTCTGTACAACAGCAGAGAGGTAGGCTGAAATAATCAGATGCGGCAGCTCATTAAACTCCCTCACAACAGAAATTATTTGCATAGAAAACAGTTTTCAGCATCTGAGGTGTGGATTGATATAGGCTTGCCTGGAACCCTTTACACTGATACTCAGTTTTTTTGTTCCACATCTGAGAATAAAAACAAGTTACCTGGATATAGACACACAAACTTTCTCATAGTATAGTTAAGATTAGATTGAGAGATACTATTCACCAATTCCAAAACCTACAATGGGTCTCCATTGCTCATCAGATCAGGTCTCTATTTCCCAGTTTGGCTTTTGTGTATCTTCACTGGCTGATCTTACCTTACCAGTCCAACCTTGTCCATTGTCAGATTCTGAAGATGCTGGCAAATGGGGTTTAACTGTACATTTGAGGCTACAGGTGCACATAGATTCCTGTTAAACATGCTTTAGACCCATTTAAGATACAGTGAGACATACTTTTATTACTAATTTTGGCAGTCTAAAAAGTACCATTGTTTTTTTTGTTGTTGTTATTGTTTTGTGGGTGTGGGAAGGGGCACTAGTCATTCTTGAAATAGGCTGTCACTGCTTGAAATATACTCTTTCCTCCTTGATGGTTTTTTTTTTGTCTGAACTTTTTTTTTGACTGAAACCCAAGCAAAGAATTTCTATGTTTAAGCAACCCATTGGCAGGATTCTTCCAAGATATACAAGTTGAAAAATCATTTAGATATAACTGAATGAGATTTCTGAGTTTCTTTATAAAAGCCATGTTCCTGGCCTGTTAGAAAGGCAGTGAAGGCATCATAAATACAGAAATGACCTTAAAGTTGAAGATCTGGATTCAGGTCCCACCCCTGACAAATACTGGCTGTATCATCCTAGATGAATCATTTTATCTCTAAATCAATCAATCAATCAATCAATATTTATTAAGGCTCACCCCTTGCTAATCCCGGAGGTGCATATATAAAGAATGAAAAAATTCCTTATCTCAAGAATCTTACTTTTGGGATCCCAAGAACAAAATCGCTAATCTAGCACCTGTCTCTGGAAGGTAGATTGACTTAAGCTGTTATAGTACAGGGGCAATCTTTTTTTCACTTTTTATTTATTATATCTTTTTATTTCTCAAAATACATGTGAAGATAGTTTTCAACATTCACTTCCTGCAAAACCTTGTTTTCCAAATTTTTCTCCCTCCCTTCCTCCCATCCCCTCCCCTAGACAGCAAGTAATCTAATATAGGTTAAACATGTGCAATTCTTCTAAACATATTTCCACATTTATCCCACTGCATAAGAAAAATCAGACCAAAAAATGAGAGGAAAAAAAAACAAGTAAACAACAAAAAAAGGTGAAAATGACTGTTTTGATCCACATTCAGTCCCTTTAATCATCTGTCTGGATGCAAATGGCTCTCTCCTTCACAAGTCTACTGGAATTGCCTTGAATCACCTCATTGTTGAAAACAGCCATGTCCATCACAGTGGATCATCACAGTTGTACAATGTTCTTTTGGTTCTACAGGCTTCACTTAGTCTCAGTTCATGTAAGTCTCTCCAGGACGCTCTGAAATCATCCTGCTGATCATTTCTTATAGAAAAATAATATTCCATGACATTCATATACTATAATTTACTCATCCAAAAAAAGGTATAATAGGCGGTTTGATGAGAGTGTCTTGTTGGAAGGGGAATGCTGAAGGAAAGGGAAGGAAAAAAGCACACACACACACATGCACACACATACACACACACACAGTCCTCCCAAATGCCAGACATTGCGCTAAGTGTTTTACAAATGTTATCTCTTTTCACTCTCATCTCATGAGAGTGAAACAACCTTGTGAGGTAACTGCTATTACTTTTCCCATTTTACAAATGAGGAAACTGAGATGGACAGGGATATAAGTGACTTGCTCAGGCTCACACAGCTACCAAGTGTCTGAAGCTGTATTTGAAATCAGGTCATCTTGACTTCTGGCCCAGAACTCTTATCAATTGTAAAAGATGACACAGTTTTTTAAAAAAAGTCAGGCTTCAAGCCCCAGGAAAATTTAAGCACGCCATTCCTTAAAGCCCTCCAAAGCCTCAAGCTCTCTTATGTGAGTTAAAATGTCCCAAGCAAAGACCTTTGGCATCCCTGGCCAGCCTAACACATGGTGTGGACCCTCTAAGTCCCCCCAAACTATTTCAATAGACTTGAACCCTGTTATTAGAAGACGTAGAGGTAGAAACTAGGCTCTAGATGTGTGACTTGGTTATTGTGCTCCTGAGAAAAAAGTGTGATCCAGAAGCGCTGAGGCAGTACAAAGGACAGTTATGTGAATGACAGGGAGAAGGGGCGCTAAGAAGCCACCATGTCAGTGAAACTCTATACCTTCATTATGGGCTGAGAATGAGGAACGAGAACCCAGCCCTGGAAGGTTGAGGTGAGAAAAGGTGGGGCTCATTCATCACTCAGGAAGAATGATTTAATATACAGGACAAGAGTATACATCTAGGAGTTTGTCAAGGAAACAAGAAAGTTTAAATTTGATCTATAAAATAGGGTTATTGGTCCGTGTTCAGGGCTCTAGCTTACCACCACCACCACCCTGCAATAAGTGATATCAATATTGGGTCAGGTAGTCTGAACAGATTTCATATAGCCAAATGACAAGTATTTGAGCCTCCCAAGATCTCTGCACTGGAAAAGAAGGCATCTGGTGTGTGGAAGGAGAAGATAAGGCAGCACAAAGAGATCGGGGCAGGGCTTCTTGACCTAGGGTCCATGAATCCATCTTTTTTAAAATACGGTGTTACCTATATTTCTATATAATTGGTTTTGCTTGTAATCTATGTATTTTAGTTTATGTATTTAAAAACATTGTCTGAGAAGGGGTCCAGAGCTTTAGGACTCTGTCTAATGAACCTCTGATTGGGAGGTGGAGCCATAGACTCAAAACCTTCCATTTAAGGAGGGAGCTCAGCTCAGATGATCTCTTTATTTCTTACCTTGCTGCACCATTTTAGGATATCTCTGACTTGTCCATCATGTCCCTGGAATTGGATAGCTCCCTCTCCCTCCTTCAGCTTCTTTTACTCTGTATGATTTACAACACATGCACACACACACATACACACAAACACACATTCACACACATACACATACATTTATACACACAAATATATACATACATTCACATACACAGTGACACACATACAACACACGCTTATACAATCTCTCACCTTCCCCAATACAAACCTTCAGCATTACTCTGATTACTCTCATTAACCCTCACAAGTTCTTCCGACTTCCCATCTTTGTTGATGCTGCTCTCCTCTCTCCAGATGCTTTCTTCAATACTATTCATGAATGCAAAATCTATCCCTTCTTCAAGAAAAAATTCACCATACTTCCCTCTTCAAACAAACCTCTCCTGACTCTTCCAATTCAAGACAATCTCTCTTGCCTTTGTATTTCATCAGTTCCTGTCCAATCAATCAATATATATTTCTTAAGTGCCTACCCTATGTCATAAATACACTACACGCTGGAGATACAAAGAAAGGCAAAAGACAGTCTGTTTTTAAAGAGGTGTTAATGTAAAAAATGTAAAAAAAATATGTAATGTTTTTATTTACTAAGAATTATCTAGGTTCTTGAAATAGGCAGCTGGGGTTAGAATTAGGAAGACCTACCTCAGCCTGACCCTGGGCAAGATATTTAACCCATTTTCTCTCTGTTTCCTTATCTATAAATCAGTTGAAGAAAGAAATGGCAAACCATTTCAGTATCTTTGCCAAGTAAACCCTAAAAAGCAAATCAAAGAGTCAGAGATGACTGAACAAGGTATACAAGAATGTATACCTCTTCATGCACATGTTGTTTCCCCTACCTATAGAATAAACTCCTTGAGGATAGAGTCTCTTTTGTGAACAGACATTTTTGTCTTTATACTTCAACTCCAAGAGGCAAAGCTGGAGTGCCTAACTCATGGTAGATCCTTAATAAATACTTTTTTGTTGGTTGAATGAAGATCGATGATTAATAGGCTGGACCTGAGATGAAAGATATAGAGTTTGTCATTTGATCTGGATTTAGAAAGTTTCCCAGCTTAAAAATTTTCAGAGTTTATACTCAACTGGCAAAGTTTTCAAAGAACCTCAAATCATTTCTTCCCTAACCCCGAGGCAACTGAGAACAACTTTAGTATAGAGCAAGACATATGGTCGGTGCTTAATACATAAATGACTTGGGATGGAAAATACCATGCACATCCAGAGAAAGAACTATGGAGACTGAATATGGATCAAAACATAGTATTTTCATTTTGTTTATTTGTTTGTTTTCTCATGTTCTTTTTTCTTTTTGGTCTGATTTTTCTTGCACATGACAAATAAGAAAATATATTTAAAAGAAATGAACATATGTAAGATTACTTATTGTCCTGGGTAGGGAGGAAATAAGAGAAGAAGGGAGAAAAATCTGGAACACAAAATCTAACAAAAATGAATTTTGAAAACTATCTTTACATGTATTTGGGGAAATAAAATATTGTTGAAAATTACAAAAACAAATAAAAAGATTAACAAAAAACACAAAAATGCCTTGTCATTATATTATATTTCAGTTTGGGTTAAGTTTTCCCATTGGATCACCTCTTTTTCCTTCCATCTCTCACCCAACAAAATCCTTGGTACTCAACCAAGAGCTCAATAACTAGTTGCTGACTTAAAAACAAAAGAACAAATAATCACAAGATTTCAGTTCAAAGTCAACATTTTCCATAGTCATTCAATTACTCAGGTATTCATATTTCTCTTTGCCCTCCCTGACTACCTTTCCTACTAGCCTGGCCCTATTATAGGGAATTGGAACTTCATTGGGTAATGATCATAGCCTATCTAGTCCAACCTCTTTATTTTATAGAGAAGGAACCTGAGGCCTAGAGGAGTAGCTCAAAGTCACAAAAACAGTAAGTTGTAGAAGCAAAATTTGAAGTGACTCCAAGTTCACTTTCCTTTCCAGTGCATTATTCCCTTTCTTCTACCAGGAGACAAAGAAGAGGAGAAGGAGGCTGCATGGATTTGCTGAGGCTGAGTCACATAAAGCATATGGTAGCTGTTTGCAGGCCTATTTCTTTCCCTAGGTACCAGGGGACCTCAAGGCCATGGTCCCTGCAGAGTCTGACAAAGGCTCAAACTGGAAACATATGGTAGGAGCTTATTGAAACACAAAGACAAATCCCTGTAAAGTCACATTAAAAAAAGAAGAAGAAGAAGCTAATGGTAACATAGGTTGCTTCCTCTGGCAAATAAATATAGATCAGTAGATGAAAATGACCCAAGTTTCCAGTCTAAATAGTTGAGGGAGACATTGTGCTTTCTTCCCGGTTTTTGTTTGTTTGTTTGATTTTTCTGCTAAAAGAGTAGAATGGGAATATACTTTGCTTGTGGAAAAAACTTTTAGTTCAGTCATATTTATACAGATATCAAAACTGATGAGCCAGTTCCTTATCAATTAGTTATTCCAATCACGTATTAGCATATCTCACACCCAGTGTCCAAAAGAAATCAGACAAGAGGCCAAAAGCATATTACACTAGAAGATTAAATAAATTTGGCTAATTTTCTCTTCTTTTTGATGACTTCTTTTTCTCTTTCTCTTTGCCAGGGTTTTATGGTAATGATTTTTGATAGATGAAGAAACTTAGCCTTATAGAGGGAAAGTGATTTCTCCAAGGTCATACTACTAGTTCATTTCAATAACTGGAAGTTTGAAGAAAAACATCAATGAATCATTGATCCAGACAGCAGGACCTACCTATGGAAAAAATGTGATGAAAGAGGGAAAGTTTGTCTTTGGTTCCTCCATCCTTTTACCCCCATTTTCCACACATAGTCATTTCATTTCAGCTAGCTGTCATGATCCCCTCAGAAGCATTAGCCCATAATAGTTTTAAAATATTGTCTGCCAAAGGACGGTTAAATTTCAACAGGAAATTTTTATCTCTTCAATACTTTGAAATCTATAATTTCACCGGTAAAGATACTTTCTCTATCAAGACAAATTAAAGCCTGTTTAATTTTTGTGTGACCCTGAACAAGTCACTTAATTTCTATGAGAGTTTATTTCTTCATCTATAAAATTAAGGGGGTGGGGTGGGAAATGAGGTTCCTTTTTATTTTATCTATAGTGATGTTTAAAATGTTCAAGAATGATAGTTTATGGATTATTAATCATTTTATTAATAGTGTTAGCATTTTATTAATAAAAGGGTCAGTGGTACTCTCAAATGCCAAAGATCCCTTATTTGACCCACTGAATGTATATATCCCTTGGAAAGATGGGTGTTCCTGAGGGTGGCAATTAGTTCTGATTGGTTAATAAGTAATGAGAGAGTAAATAATACAATGAGAGATAGACCTATTGCAATAAAGGTCTTGGGGTACATGACATTGAGAACCCAAATCTTGGTTAAAAAAAAACATCAGTTTCCACCAGTCTGACAAAAGGAAAATCCACATTTCCTCAGACTTATTTGAATAAATATAATGAGAAGGAATCCATTTATTTGCCTAAACTTAGAATTTCTTTACTGTCTTTAATTAGATCTTAGCTTTTCCTGTCTTTGAGTAAGATTTTCTACATTGGTTGATTTTCTGTATTAAGAAGTAGAAAAGGGGAAAAACTTTGGTCCCTAACTCAATAATTGCTTGTTAAATACAATAGAGAAACAATCCTTTTTCTCACTATGATCCTATGATTTGGTGGCTTAGTAGAGTATGAAAGTATGGGCATAGCCAATAAGATATTATTATACTGCTGATTAGTTCTTCAAAACTTGGCTAGTCTGATCCTCAGAAGACAGCCATATGAAAAATGAGGGAATTGGGACAAAAGGGGCTAGGTCAAAGGGCATAAGTGAGATTTCAGCTTTAGTAGAATCTGCCACAATTTGTGCTGTATTGGCATTGCCCTCAAGAAGTCACCTCCATGCCATCGGAAGGCACCTGAGTAGGACTTTGGGGAGGAGGAAATTCCCTAAAGAACAAACTCAAAGAAATGGAATCTCTCTGGGCAAATTTTAGGAATCTTGGCAGGTGATAAGGGACAGGTATTCAGCACTAAGGAGCTGGTAAATGATTTACAAACTGGCTCTCTTCCCAATAATGAATTGACAATACACTATTAAGCTATCCTCATTATCAATAGTTTATCCATTACTCTAGACAATCAACAAAAAATTAGTTCAAGCCCTGATCTGTAGCATTTTCCTAGGAGTAAATGCTCACACTGAAAGCTCTCCACAACTTTAACACACATCTGCCAGCATCGTTAAGGTCACGTCATCTAGTCTCCCAATTTCCAAAACCCTTCCCAGCCCTGAGATATCAAGCATTTTAAGCAGAGGAATAGGCGGCTGTCTCACATTACTCCCACACATAATAAGCATTTAGGAAATCTTTGTTGCATTAAATTGAAATAATTCCATCTTCATGGAGTAAACTCAAAGGTCAAAAGAAAACTGCAGGGTTGGAGTGGAGGACCTCTAACAACCTCTTTTTCATTATCTTTGCTGTTACAGCCAAATAGAAATTTTGCCAAGAAAATTTGGATGAAATATTCATTCACAGGTTACTTCTAAGGATGCCATATTTCAGATGGCATCTGGATCTGTATTCCAATCTAATTAAAGTCTAAGAGCTGTGGAAATCAAATTTTAACCCTCTCCTATTTATTCTGTAATGTATGTACTTAGCTTAAAGCATGGCCAGACCCTAAGTTTTATCTTCCTGTGGACTTAACAAAACAAACAGTAAATTATGAAATTTATTTAGGCTCACTTCAGTGCCATGCACATAGTAGAGTTTAATAAATATTTGTTAAATGAATGAATGAGTATTGAGTTATTTGAGAGACTCAGAACCCCTACTTTAAATGTTAATTAAATTAAGTCAATTAAACTGATTTGACTCTTCCTAATTCTGGACCCACATGAGAATACAAAGTCTGGAAGTCTGTATACCAGCTTGCTTTAATGGTAGAAGGCCTATAATGATGATGATTTATTAGCTTCTAGAAAGAGGGTAACTAAGCCATTAAGAAAAAAGTAGAGTCACTAAAAGACTCTTTTACTCAGATATCCCACTTTTATGCATACATTTCTAGGCAAAGATACAAAGAAAGTGAAGAATTAGAAAAGAAGTAGATGCCCATCAATAGGGAAATGGCTGAATAAATTGTGGTACATGAATGTAATGGAGCATTACTGAACCATAAAAAATAGTGACTATGAAGATTTTTTTAAATGTTTATGGAGAATTCAGAAAAACATAGGAAGTTACATAGACAGAAAATGAAATAAGAATCAAGAAAACAATATGCATGGTGACTAGAGTAATGTAAACAGAAACAATAAAAATCCTCTAAACACAGAGTACAATGAAGCATAATGACCAAGCTTGAACTCTCTTCTTGTTAATCTCCTCCTCCAGAGGTGGATAGAGGATTAGGGAGTACTGGAGGAAGAGAGAACTAAAAGTGTAGAATATTGTTTATACTATAAGATATAATTGATGTGTTGATTGATCTTATTAAAAACTGCTTTTTTCCCTCTTTTATTTTTATTCTTTTAATATAAGGGTTGTTAATTTCTGGGTTTGAGTGAGAAGGGAATGAGAAGACAGGTATGTGGGAAGGGAGGGATGAAAATCAGAAATGAAGGTGATATAAAAGCAGAATATATCAAATACATGAGGCAGCTAGGTTACTCAGTGGTTAGAACTCTGGACTTGGAATCCTAAAGAATCATCTTCAATGCAGGGTCACTAGCTAGTTATTTAACCCTTCTTGGCTTCCATTTTTTTCATCTATAATATGGGAACAATAATAACATCTATCTTCTAGATTGTTGTGAGGAATACAAATGTATTAATGAGTTAACAATTGTAAAGCACTTAGTAGTAGGTGCTATATAAACATTAGTTATAATACATATATATACATATGAATGTACATGAATAGGTATATGTGTGAAAATGAAATGGTGCTTTTAGTCTTTTTTTGTTTTGTTTTATTTATTTTTTGGTCATTCTGAATCTTTTTGGCTTGAGGAAGAAAGAAGAGGAAAAAGGAGAATCCAAATGATCAGTTTAAAGGGTCATTCATCAGATTCACTCTTTTCTTGGGCACAAAACAAACTCTTCCCTATTCTCACTGCTTCTGTAGAAAATGGGGCCCATTTAAAGCTCATAGTGGTGACTACAGGGCTGAGGAATTTGATGATTGGGTTCAGGCTTTTGACTTACACCCTCTATTTTGTCTTCTAAGAATGATTTTAGTCAACTGGAAAACAGAATGAGCGTGATGTAACAGGCAAAATTCTGCTGTTCATTTGTAACCTCTTGTAGCCTCAAAGTATCACTTACAGAGGATAGTGGATACTGCTAAATTGTGAATAGAGGATATTGCTAAATTTGCTTTATTGTAAAGCATTTAAGCTACATTCTCCCCTGCAAATATAGCACTCTGGTACAGTGGATAGAGTGCCATACCCAGAGTCAGGAAGACCAGAATTTGAATCCCATAGCTTCCACTTGCAAGCCATGTAACCACAGACAAGTACTTTCCTTAACATCCTGGAGCCTCATCTTATTTCCTCACTTGATTTAAATGTCTCTCAACCTCAGTTTCCTAATCTGAAAAATGGGGATAGTAATATCTGTAAACCTGAATCAGGGTTTTTTTTTGAGGCTCAAAAAGATATTCTAGGTAATGTGCTTTGCAAAACTTTAAATGTTTTTCTTTCTGAGAAGTCCAGGGTCATTATCCGGATATTTAGTGCTCAGAAAATAAAGTTGTACATTTATCACTTTCCCATCCCAAACTAGCTTCTTTCCCCAAGTTTCCTTTTTTTCTATTGAGAATACTACTATAACCAGACTCAAAATTTTGTTGTCCTTCTTTACTCCTCCAGTGACCAACCTACAGACCATTCAGTCTCTCATTAAATCTATTGTAAATCTGCAATATTTCATCTAGCTATGCCCACCTGCCCCACCCTCATCCCCATTCCCACATTATCACCCTATAAAACTAATAAAATACCTTTCTAATTGACTTCCTTCCTTCTAGTATTTTTCTCCAATCCATCCTATACACTATTGCCAGATTAATATTTTTCAAATGCTACTCACCTCCTCCTAAATCTTCAGTAGCTTTCCAATAAAATTGAAACTCAGCCAGGTACTAAAGGCCCCTCTAGAACATACCTCCATCTTACCTTTCCAGCCTCATTTCACCTCATGCTCTTCTTTTTTCCCATGTTCCCAGTGCTTCAAAAGAACTGGACTTTATCTAAACACATCTTCAGGACTTTGCTTATAATGAATCCTTCATCTAGAATTGTCTCTGTGCCTTCTCCCATGCCCCTGGCATTTTGTCCCTATTGCAATCTTAGCTATGCTTCAAAGTCTACTCTGTGAAGCCTTTCCTGATTTATCATCTGGAAGAGATGTCTGTCTCCTCTAAACTCCATGATTCTTTTTAACTTTTCCACTTGTCACATACTACTTTTTACCATAGCTATTTATATACATATCTTATCTCCCCAGTTATATTAGATGGAGAACTCCTTGAGGAAAAGATTCCCTGCCTTATTTGTGATTGTATTTCCCCCATCACCTAGTGCTATGCCTTGCATGGACTGAACACTCAAGATTTTTTTAAATGAATGGAAAAATGTTCATTTTTCAGGAGCTTCTTAGATAAAGATGTGGGATTCCCAATCCTCCAATTCACATACCATGGAGTTAAATATTTTATTGTATTTTAATCTAATTTAAGAAGTAAAGAATAATGATTAATGCTTTTTTCATTTTTCTTACCATGGAAATGGAATATTTATCTAGGATCCTTTAGGGAGAGGATGTTTGGGGAGATGGATGAAGACTGAAATAACCACAATTAATGAATTCTTTCAACCATTCCCATCACATGCCACAATAGTTCTTTCAATATAGTGGAGCTGAATTGAGAGTAGAAGGACTAGGAAGAGGAAGGAAGGATCCAGGCAGTACACCCCTTATAATCTATGGCATTTGACAATAAATGAGATGAGGATATTCTCACTTTGAAAGAATCAGTATATCAGTATACCATAGTGGTTTTGTGGGATTGAGAGAAGCCATTCACTATGGAAATTTTAATGTCAGTCTTTCTCATTATTCTCTAAGGAAACCATTTTCTCCTTATGTGCTTTGAAATGTTTTTCTAATCCTCTCTGTATCTTCTTAGATATGTATGTATGTATATATATATATATGTAGGCATAATTAAAATTTAAAACTATATATTTATATATAAAATTAGGATACATTATATATAAACATACATATTTATATGATATAAATAAATTTAGGATATGTATATGTGTATATTGTGTATGGCAGCTACCATACCAGGCAGCTAGATGACTCAGTGGACAGAGAGCTGGGGCCTATGGTCAGGGAAACCTGAGTCCAAATCTGGTCTCAGACACGTACTAGTTGTGTGATCCTGGGCAAGTCACAACCTCTGTTTTCATTTGCCTTAATCCATTAGAGAAGGAAATAGCAAACCACTCTAGTATCTTTGCCAAGAATTGTGTATATATATATATATATATAAAAGGTCCCTCCCAACAACTTTGAAGTTTGGAATTGGTGCCATCAACATTTCACAATGGGGCTGTATTTGAACATTGACCTGAAGCTATGATATCAATAGAAGAATGAAACAGTTCCCTTTCTCCTGCTCTCTTTCCACCCCCATTGGGGTACATATGTGCTACTGAAGGCCAAAAATTTCAATCCAATACAGAATCAGTGGGTGAACCAAGTGTGAAATATGTCCTATAAGCACACTGCTGGTGGGAAGCAGCTACTAGGTAAGTCCACACTGCACTGTGGGTAACTACTTACACACAGTAAGCAGAAGGAAGGAACTTGCTTCACACACCTAATGTGACAGTATGTTTGATCACAGATGTGAAGCCCTTACTAGTCTTGTTTCACTTGATTCCGTTTGTTGCCAGAAATTCATTTGCTATTTTAAGCAGCGACTATGCATCCAGTTATTCACAAATGTTCTTTTCCCTCATCTTTTTAGTTTTTTTTTTAAAGACATTTTATTCTCTTGCCTCTTTTGGGTCTTCTTTGAGTAATGTGAGTTCAGGACTTTTGTACCCATTTAGAATCCCTTGCCTTTTGAAATTATATTCAGAATTCTTCCTTAATTGTTGTGTATAAGATTAAACAATGTCGAGGCCTTTATAACAGCCTCAAAACAAGATTCATTATCATCATCATCATACAAGATCTTATCATAGGATGGGATGATGCTCACAAACTTTGCTACAGATAAGCTCTTAACACATGGATTTATCATTGAGTATTCACATCATGGCCATGTGAGACTCGTCACCTTTGGATCAACAGTGAGAGAGAGAGAAAAAGATTGGATTCCAGCAGCAGATAATTACTCCCTCTTTTTGTCATGACCCTTACATAGCAAAACTCAATCCTTTTTTCTTTCTCTCCTATGCTAGATGGGAATTCTGGAAATAAGTTGACTATCCTATCTGTTTGCTTTCTTTCATCCTGCTGCCAGGCACTGGAGCTGAGTGTTAGACAGTTGGTAGAAGAACTAAAAAAACAGAGATTGTGTTTTGGGAGGGCCTTGGGAATGGATTTTCTCATGCTCGTTTTCCTAGAAATGAAACTGCTTGCAACAGAACCTTTTTCTTTTGTTCTGCAAAAAAAAAATTCCTTAGGCACCCAAGACCTGAAATCAAGCAAGATTTAAGAATCTCAGCTCTGGAATGTTGACTGGTAGTCAGAAAAGGGAGTAGGATGAGATGGCCAGTGATCCCAGGGAGGGAGGAGAAAAAAATAATGTCCTTTATTATCCATTGTAAAACTCCTTCATCTTGATGGAATCTAAATAATGTCTCTCCAGAATCTGATACTTTGACCCATTTGGAATTGAAAAACATTTGTGAGAAGATCTGAATTAGAATATAGATTATTCTCTTACATGTTTGTCATTTAACCAACAAGCTTTTGTAGTATTGCTCAGTCTTATGCTAGGCACTGAAAGGATGCAAGGAACGGTGACCCAGTCCTGATTGCAAGTAGCCTGTGGGTTAGTTACAAAGACAGCAAACACATGAAGCTGTACAAGAGAGAAGGAGGCAGCTAGATGACTCAGTGGACAGAGAGAGCTGAGCCTGTGGTCAGGGAAACCTGAGTCCAAATCTGGTCTCAGACACGTACTAGTGGTGTGATCCTGGGCAAGTCACAATCTCTGTTTGCATTTGCCTTAATCCACTAGAGAAGGAAATAGCAAACCACTCCAGTATCTTTGACAAGAAAATCTCAAATAGGATCAAAACGAGTCAGACAAAACTGAATGGTTGAACAACAAGAAGAAGATAAATAATAAAGTTCTGTGCTGAATGATGTAGATCCTGAATGTAGGAGTAAAAGAAAAAGTGAGAAAGTAATGAGGGCTAGAGGAGAAGCAGATTTTAGCCACATATTATTAAACCTGGGCAAGACAAAAAAAAAGATCTCCTTCAATTGGTGTTGGTTTTCCAATCATTAGAGAACTTCAAGAATAGTTATGTAACTTTCTCAACAGAAACAATTCAACAAATATTTATTAAACACCTTCAATAAGGTCCCATGTTAGACACTTTGGATAAAAAAAATAAAAAACAATTTCTGCTATTGAAGTATTAACACTCTTCCTGAGGACATGATGTTCAACTAAGTATAAGAGTGTGTGAGCGTGAAGAAAATATCTGATTTAGAGGGATGAAGAAGATTTTCATGGAGGAAGTGACACCTGAGTCACTCTGGGCATTGGATGATCAGCATGTACAAAGACAATGCAGTAGGAGATACAATACTTGGTTCAGGGAATAGCAAATAGGCCAGTTTGGGTAAAACATAGAATGCATAAAAGGGAGTAATATGAAACATTTAGAAATGTAGACTGATGACAGGTTTTGAAAGGCTTTAAATATCATGGTAATGAACTCATATTTTATCCCAGAGGTAATGAGCAGCTAATGAATATTATTGAGTAGAGGAATTACATTGCTTTAGGAAAATTACTTCAGCTGCTCCATGGAAGAAAGATTCAAGAGGGAAGCCACTTGATGAAAGAAAACCATTTAGTGTTATTGAGGGTCTAAATCAAGGTACTGGTTATAAAAATATAGAGAGAAAAGATTTGAGAGATTATGTATCGGTAGAATTTTCAAGAGTTAGCAACTGATTAGAAATCAGAATAAACAAAAAAGGAATTGTCAAGTATGAAAGTGGGTGACTGGGAGTATTGGTATACTCAGCAGAAATAGGAGAATGGGGAGGAATTTTCATGCAGGGTGGGGAGAAGAAAATAATGAGTTCTGATATGTGTGACATGGTGAATTTAAATGTCTCCAAAATATCCCATTGCAGCTATTTAAAATACTAGTCATCTAAATCCCTAAAAATAGCTGCAAGAAAGAACATAGATGATGATCTAACAAGAGAAGAAGTAGTCATAGAGAACTAAGAGAGAGTAATTTAGAGAAAGAGAGAGTATGTGTGTGTCAATCTAGGAGAAAACAGATTATCTATATTATAAATTATCTATATATTGACCAAAAAAAATCTATATATAACCTATGGCCCAGAACCAGTGCTCTGTGTTACACAGACTAGGATTAATATTTGGGCTTTTCATTAAAAATCTCCTTCTGAGAGATCATGTCATCAACCAGTGTTTCTCCTAAGAACATCAGAATTAAAGTATCTGGCTTCTAGAAAAGTATTTTGGCTACTGTTTCAAATTAATACAGGATAGGCTTTATTTCACCTAAAAGAAAACACAAAATAGAAAGGACTTTACATCTGAGCTCAAAAACAGTCAAGACAACTCTTTACACTCTGATGGGACTTTACTTTTCCCAATTTTTTTCTTAACTTCCTTAAGATCAAGGTCTCACTGCCAAGGAAAAGCAATCAGTGGCATCAGAGAGCCTTATACCTCCAAGCACTTATATCATGGCTTACAGTCCTATTTGAGCCCCCATCTCCTGGTGATGGAAAGCACTCAACATTAGTAGACAATCAGGCAATCTTACTTTCATTGAGCCCCACCTTCCCAAGTATATATATATATATATAAATATATATATATATATACATATACATATATATATACACCTATATATATACATACATACTCACACACACACACACACACACATATATATATATAAAATCATATAGAATTACAATACTACATTGGTTACCCATCTTCCCAATTGCCATCACAGAGGAAAGAACTCAGGATAATTATAATCAGCTCTTTTCGTAAATCTTCATGGCCCATTTCACTCACAATGCCAATGGGGAAAAAAGGTCTGAGCTTACTTTCCATCATAGCTCTGTCTAGATAGTCCTGGGCTCCAATCCTACTTGTTTCAGAAATTCTGCATTTGGTTGAAGAGCTTGTCATGGTCCAGGAACTTCTCTATTAAGTCCAGGAGGCTAGGTCTAGGAACTTGTCTAAGAAGTTCTTCCAGGAACTCATTTGATACTCTTCCATAGTTGAACCATTACTATATTAATACTAGAGTCAAAAAGTTCCCTGGGAACAAGGAAGAGAAAGGAACTGTACAAATGCACAGATTTCTCTTTTTCCATTGATCAGACCTCCATATGCAGAACCTTTTTACCCTCTGTATCTCTCTCCAGCAACCTTTCTTATCAGAGTTATCATAGAAGAAATATCTATGAAATTGTGAATTAGATTAGGTGATCTCTAAGAGCATTTTCATCTCAGATTCTGTGATTCTACATGTTAGAAAAAAGCTTTGTGGAGAAGATGGCACTTGAATTAAGCTCTCAAAGATGAGTAAAGTTTGGACAGATCAAGGAAAAGGGAGAAGGCATCCTATCTAAGAGAAAAATTCAAGACTCAAAGGTAGAAATAGATAGGGCATTATCATGTCATGGGATAATACTATCTAGGCAAAAGTAGAAGGTCTATGTTGAAGAGTAGTATGGAATAAGATTGGATTGGCAAGAAGATAATAGCCAAGAATATGGAAGAACTTGAGTATCAGAAAGAGGATTGTAGATTTAAATTCAACAAATTTATTAAATGGCTGCTATGTGCAAGATACTGTGAGGCAGCATGGTATGAAAGGATAATAATAGTATCTGCCTCACAGGATTGTCATAAAAACTAATGCTATTAGTCTTGTTGTTAGAAGCTAAAGGACTGACAAAAAAAGCAATGTGTGATGATCCCTCAGGTTCAGAAAGACATAACCTAATGTCTAATAGTGTAGAGTGTCATGTTGCCTTCCCTAAAGTAGGGGAAAAGTGAAAGAAAAACACTGACTTTAATCCAGATAGGAGTAAAATATGAGGACTTTCTATTGAAAAAGATAAACAAGAGTAGTCTTTGGAGAACAGTCTTCTGGGAATCACCCTGAAGTCCCAGGGACAATCCCACCTACAAGAAGCACTTCCTGATGCTTTCCTTTGTGCTAGTGCCTTCTCTTTGTTGATTATCTCCAATTTATCTGGGATTCATCTTAATCGTGTATAGTTGTTTGCATTTCATTAGACTGTGAGAGAATTGTTCTCATGGTGCCTGGCACATAGTAGGCATTTAATAAATGCTCATTTACTGCCTGACCTCAAAATTGAGAGGCACATAAAAATTCGGCTTAAGAATGTGGCAAAAAAACTCTCAGGCATGCATCTGTGGGTGATCTGACTCTAAAAGATTAATAATATTTATTTGAATTAGCAAAAGAAACAGTTCAAAACTTCATGGGATAGCAGCTAAAAAGCCTTAGGCAACAATGGCAGAGAAGACATGAACAGCTTGATAACTGACTAAATATGAGAAGTAAGGAAGAGAGAATAGTTAGAACTAACACCAAGTTTTAAATATAGGAGACATAAGACTCCTATTGGGGTAGAAGGATCAAGAGATCTTTCTAAAATCAGGGACACAGTGTTTTGAAAGCAGGGAGGAAAAAATTAATCCCTTCCTCAAAAGATTAGAGAGGCAGGAGAAAGGAGATGGTGGCCAAGGGAGACAGGAGGGATTGGAAATAAGAACTCAGGTAGAGCCACTATAGTCTTTTTTTTTTTCAAAGACAGAGGAGAGTTTTTAACCCTGCCCTGCCCCCCTCATTTATTTAGACATGAAAGAATGTTGAATGCCCTTCACAGTCGATCTATAAGGAGATAAATGGGGTAGACGTAGGAAAAGAGTTCTGAAATTGTACTGAGACATGGAACGAGTTGGCTGGATTTCTGTTTGTGTCAGAGCCAAACTGATCTTCCCCTTCCTCATACTGATGGTTTTGGTCCTGGATGGGGCAGCAGATGATGGGCTTCCCCCTGTCTGGGGACCCAAAGGTGCCCTCCCTGGACAGAGGCACCCATCTGGGTAGCAAGGCAAGTCTGCTTCTTTGATGCTGAGGTGGTTCTGAGCCCCTGAGACTTTGCTTTCGCCCTACCTCCTTACTTCCCTTTAAGAGGAAGCATCAAAGGAGTCTTGTTTGGAACTGTAGTACCATGAGGTATGGAAGGAAGAGCAGTGACAGGGATCTGGACCAGTCCTGCTTGCCTGAAAGAAAGGCTTCCGAGCCTTATTCCCTCTGACAACTGCAGAGTCCTGGCCTCCACACTCGTAATACATCTGTTGGCAAATCATGAAAAAACCCTAGGAAACCAGGAAATGTGTGATATGGTCCCCTCTGGTCACTTCAGCAGAGACAAGAGAAGACAAACTTCAGAGGAAGCTTCGGATCACAGTTCAACGTGGCCCGTTCTGGCCACTGAGACAATTTTGGACAATTCAGATGGGAATGCCCCTTGCCTGTGGGTCACTGCTGTGCTGGTCACTTCAAATTCTTCAGGTTTCAGGGGAACATCTGCATCTTTTCCAGTTGAAGCTTTAGAATAAGCCATGCCATATTCGACCTCTGCTCCTTGCACTTCTGCCTTAAATTGAGTAAAGAACAAGTAAGACTTTCCCTGAGGCCTCCAAATGACGCAGGTGAGGAGTCGGCTGTCATCGCTGAAGTCCAGGCTCATTTGCCATTGCTCATTGGTACCACCTTGAGCAGCGTATGTGAATGTGCAGGTGTGCCCTCCCGCCTGCGCGTGGCTCTGCGAGAAGGAGTGCACCACCCCGCCGGGCCGCACGTCAAACTCCACGGCACGATCATCGTCGTTGCCGCCCGCCGCCGCTGCCGCCGCCAGTGCCAGGAGCAGGAGGAGTGAGACCCAGGGGCTGCCATGGCCACTGGGCGCCGCCATTGGGGCAGGAGGATGGGAGGGAAGGACTAGAGCCACTATAGTCTTACAGGGGTAATGACATGATGGAAGTGAAGCTTTAGGAATATTGGTCTGTTGATTTATCCAGGTATCAAAAATCAATAGAAAAGAAGACCAGATGCCCATGTTCCTGATTGGCAGAACTCCTCTCATGGTGTACCCAGTGGTACAGTGTTAGTAAAAGAAAAGGCACTTTTTATTTGCTCTTTCTTATATATTTTGGCATGTAATTATATTTTCTATAGTACTAATCATTTTGTTCTCTACTTATTTCAGGTTGATTTCAGTTACATCTGTTTTGTTTTCACAAATATATACATATATGCAAACACACAATAATTGTAAACTCCCTGACATAATTCTATCACTTTGCAGATTTCTTCTTTATCCCCAAGGGTGCTAGGTACATAGCTCAATCAGTATTCCTTACAGCTAATAAAAAGAATGCTTGTTAAATGATTAATAGAACAAACAATCTAAGCTAAATACTCAGAGTGCTTCTCTTCAATTGTTATTTCCCTATCCCTTCTTTTCTATTCTTAATGATATTATCTAGTATAATTTCTCATTACTACCTTCCAGGGCCATTTAAATAACCTCTTTATAATGACTACCATTATTCTCTTGGGCATTCTTCATACAGCTACCAAAATAAGCTCACTTATGCAGAAAACTGATCCTGTCCATCCTCGGCTCAAAAATTTTTAGTGGCTCCCTATTGTTTCCAGGCTAAAATTCAATTATCTCTAACTTTCAAAGCCTTCCAAAATTTGGAATTGCCCTTCCTTTCCAGCATTAACACATATTGTTTCCTTCTGCACACTCAGTATTGCAACTCGATTGCTTTCCCTCTCTCATCCCCAATTTCTCAATTTGATCTCCCACTGCTGTGCCTTTGCTTATGTAATTCCCCATGCTTCCTCATATTCTTCAATTTCTATACTTCCTTTAAAATCCACCTCAAATCTACCCTCCCAGAAGTATTCTTCATCTTCCTTGTCAGTGATGATTTTCACTTTCAGACTTCACATAGCATTTTGCTTTATAATTTCCCAATTTATCATGTACTTTGTTTTATAACTATGTTTTTTGGTGTTTTATCTTCCTACTAGACCATAACCTTCATTGGGGTGAGAGTTATAGCTTATCTAAATTTTATATCTCTTCCCAACACCCAGAAGGTGCTTAATGAAGGACTGGTTTCATAACATTAGTACATTGATTTTGAGTAAAGTATCTTTAAGGGAGTCTTGGGAAGTTTACCTGTCTCACCAACTGTTTAAATATGATTGCTTCTTTATCTTGAACTCTTAACTAAATAAGACCTGGTTCTTGAAGTCAAATGCATCCATATATTTTTGAAACTGCTCTTCTCTGAAGAGTTGTTTCAGATGGATGGGAAACTGGGTGATTTAGGTTGTTCTCTTTGACCTGGCTCCTATGAGAAAGGTTTTTGTTTGGGGAGTAGGATTAATCTCATTTTATATTCCTTTAACCAGAAACTAGCTGGTTAATTTAACTCAGAAGCTAGCTATGTATTTGCTGTATACAGTGAATGGTACTCTATTCCAATGAGGTACAAATGAAAACAAAAGCTGGTTCCCTCCTCTCAACCAGCTTGCAGTCTAATAGCCTATATTCTAAACATTTCTGAAAAGTGTGTAAATAAAATCCTTATATGATCATTTCAGACTCGGCTTATCTTCATTTCTGTTTCAAAGTTATTGATTATGAATCCTAAAACTTTGACTTCCTTTTTCTCCTTTTTTCTACCTATCTGATTCAGTCCAGGCTAAATGCCAGATAGTTAATGATCTTTGACCAAGCAAACTAGCAAGGAGACGGCAGAATTTATAGGAAAACCTTTACAATGCAAATGATCACCTCCTAGGAAAGAGCACTAGTTTGATTTTAAATTTTGGACCTCTAAGAAAATATTGCAAATGGGTTCCCACCAGTCTCACATCCTCAGGCCCTACACAATACTCCTAATTTTATATCACTATATTTACATGAGGTACTAAATTTACAGAATGCAACTCTAGGAAGTAAGTGGTATAATTCCCTGTTTACAGAGGAAAAAACTGAGGTTTAGGGCACATTTGTAACTTGTCATGCACATATTGTAAAGCTGACATCCTTGCACTCCTAAGGTAAAGTAGGATTATCTTAGATAAGTTTGGATTTTCATATGGAAATTTTTCTTCAAATAAGCATAACTGCTCATTCTAAGGATACTGATATCAATAATAATAATCCATATATATGCAATATAAATTCAATAAAGCTTTTATATATTGATTTAAATTTTGCAAAGCATTGTACATGCCATCATATTCGACTTTCACAACAGTGTGATATAGTCACTGTTATATCCCCACTTTGCAGATGAGGAAATTAAGGTTGAAAAAGATTAAGTGAGTTGCTCAGGGTCACAACAACTAGTAAAAATCTGAAGGAGGATTTGAACACAGGTCTTTCTTATTCTAAATCTGGCATTCTTACCCTCTTACTCACCTAGCTGCCAGAATGGGTCATGGTAAATAATAGTATCAGAGATGCAGCTACCTGATCAGTAGCTGAAGAGGGAACCTTGATATGACGATAGAGCTTGGAATTCAACTGGATCATGACAGCTTACAACTGTGAGCTCTGCGAGAGATGAGGGCATTCTGACTCTTCATTAATCCACCCCTCTCAAAATGATCCCCCAGATGAGGTGATAGTCATGTTGACAATAGTGCCCCTCCTTCCATCTTTACTAGAAGAGAGCACTCTCACTGTCTCTCCGTTGCCATAGAAACAGTGCTTCTTACTTATCTCTGTTGCTGTGGTAACCCACCCCCACTTCCTGGCAGCGCTCCCGCAGTTCTCATTGCTAAGATAATAGTTCCTATTGTGGATTGCATACTAATGGAGCAGCACCCCATTCCCCTCCACAACCACCTCCCCCCAGAGTTCCATAGTTGTAGCCCCTGCTCTCTGAATGTTTGGCATTAATTTGCAAGATTCTCAAACTCAAGCTAGAGTTTGAAATTTGCTTCTTTGTCAGAGCTTGGGGAGGAGATAAATGCATTCAGTTCCCTTTCTTTTCTTTGTTGAGATCCTTGAACTTTGGATAAACATTGATCTGTGTTCAATTTTGATATAGAAGAAAGTCAGCTCCTGATCTTTGAACAGGGAATAGCATAACACAAAGCCACAGGGAATCAGGGATGGGGACCTTCAGTGAGTGTTAGGTGCAGTCACTTTGAATGCCTAAGTTTCACTAAGATATTGGGATCAAACTAGTAAACTTACTTCCACCAATCTATCAACAGGTATTTGTTGAGATCTCTATATACTCAATGCTATTCTATATACTACAGGGAATTAGAAAGAAGGAAAAGACTGAGTCTTTGCCCTTTTTCCCACAGTGTAACCAGGGAAAAAAGACTTAGGCACTAGAAAGAATTAGAGAAAAAATATAAGGTGGCATTTATTTAAGGGCTAAATTCTGTACAAGGTCTATAAGAGAAGGGAGAAAAGTGGAGTGCTGCATAAATGTCAACCATTATTTCTATTTTGTTGTAGTAATTTAAGTCTAGATTCTTTCATAGTTAGTATATGTGATTTCTCTCAATATTTGAAGGTGACATAATTTATGCCTGAGAGATAGCCTGGTGTAGGGAATAAAGTAGTGGTTTTAGAAATCAGGTAAGCCTGAGTCAAAATCTCATTTCTGACGTTAAAAAAACTGTATGATTGTGAACAAGTCATAACCTCTCTGAACTTTAAGTAATTCACAAAGCCTTAAATACTAAGTCATGGGTTTTAATCTATATTATTTAATACTACCCAAATTATAGATTCTTGACATAGTGACAAAATAGTGAATGATTGTAACATAAGTATTAAGGAGTGGCCAAAAAGACCAGTTACTGTATCTCTACATATGGCTTACATATTAATTTCTGGGTATAGCTATTGAAAGGAAAATTCTTCCTTTGGGCATTTCTTCCTGATTAATGAGGCAAAATTTAGGAGAAAGAGATATAAAAGAATGTCATTATAAGTACACCAAGGTAGCAATATGTTTACAAGTTGATCACTGAACATCAATACTGAACATCAGCAAGGTGAGAACAGTTTTTATATGTAACTTTAAGAAAATTCTAATAGGTCCACCTCAGCAAAAGATGTTGAGTTTTTGTATCTTAGTTCTTTCCCAAGATATCAAGAGCATGACAATTTGCAGATAAGGGTACATGACAAAGAGCAGGTGACAGAAAAAGCTGCAGACTTGGTGTCTTCTTCCTCACCAGAACCACTCCCACCACTGGTTGATAAGCAGGGCTAAGAATGATGAGTAACTGAGTCGACATAACTTTCAACATAGCCATTGTTGACAGAGTCCATTATTGCTGATAACTGAATCTTTCAGGTATAGTCAGACAATCCTTTGTCTTCAAAAAAAAACCACTTTCTTTTCTTGTCTATCTGCCAGAAATTTCAGGTTAGTCTATGTCAGATTGGTGTGCCTATTGTCCTGTTTCCCAGGAGTCCATAGCTATGCCACATAGTTCTAACTATGTTTGCAGGATTCCTTAATGAGAACCCTGAAAGCCCTAGGAATGCCCTACGGTATACACTGGCTTCCTTTTCTTCAAGCATTTCCACACCATTAATTAGGTTCCTCTCTCCAAGGTACTGAACTCTCAGTCCCACTGGGTATCTCTCTTGTGGAAGGAAAGGCAGGTTTGTAAATAGGCTTGTTTGAGCACCATTAGGGTTAATTTGGCAGAATACCTACACCAGATTCTGAGCAACACATTCAGTGTGACCTGTCAAGTTCTTGTGACTTTTTGGAAATGAATTTGGGTAATAGCTTGTCAGGATGAATAATTAGTAGGTTGGAAAGCCTGAGAAAAGCTGGCCTTTTTTTGCTACCATACTTTACTGCCTGCATGACATCGCTCATCAGGGTTATATCTTTGGCATGGTGTGGAATTATGTAATGGAAGTAGTGGCCACAGCCCAATGCCTACCGTGCCAGCAATTAACCATTTACCACCTGAAAAAGTTAATACAAATTTTATTATACAATTTTATCTTCCAGAATAGATAGTCTTATTTTTTAAAGAAATCAATGAAATGTTAGCATTTCTTAATGCTATGCTATTAATGCTAATGATACAGAGAACATATCATATTTTTATCTCTTATTTAATGTTGTAAACTTGGTAACAATGGTTTTATAAATATAATAGTTGCCTGTCAGCTACCATTGTTGAATCAAGGAATCATAATATAGAAGTGCTAGAAGTGACCTTGAAACTTCAAACATGGACATTAAGAGCTAGAAGAGACTTTAGAATCTAGCATGTCAGAACTCTAAGGCATCTTAAAACATAGAATGTCATTGTTTGAAGGGGCCACAAAGCAGAAGGTGTCAGTGCTAGAAAAGACCTTAGAACAAAGTGTGCCAAAGCTTTAAAAGGCCTTGGAGCATCAAGTTTTAGAATTAAAAAGGCCTATAGAAATCATCTGGTTCAATCCCCTTATTTTACAAATTAAAAAAAACAACTGGGGTCAGAAGATATTAAATGACTTAAGATTATTTTTAAAAATGATTTGATCCCAATGATGCAGGAGGTTGAGCTAAATTTCCTTAAGTATTCTTTCTAATTCTATAATTCTGAAAAATACAGATCAAATGCCTACTTGGTATTCTCTGGGCCACTATCTTATTTGGCTCAGTTAAGAAACATTTTGGTGTGTTCACAAATGGATTGTCTCTGTTTAGACATAATAAGTACCTTATCTCTTCTATTATCAGCGCTCTATTGTGGCTGTGTCTCAACACAGCTACTAGAAGCTGAATGGTAATTTTTTTTAGAAAGGTAAAAAAATGAACAAATAGGGAGTTGCAAGACTTTTTTTCCAGAACAAATAGACATGAACTACAAACACATTCATGAGATATCACAAAACATCAGAAGAGCCACAGAGCAAGGCCATTATTACTCTTGATCTCAATTGGGGTTGCTAAATTGTAAATTGCAACCAAGAAAATGTGGAAAATGGTAAATTCATTCTTGATGTTCCTTTGACTAATCCAAGCCCTGTTTGTACAGGAGGGCTATCAGTGAGAATAACAAGATCAAAAAACAATTTCTACTGTCCATTTTAGTAGTTGGCTAAAAAAAAAGCCTTTGCTCTTTTTTGAGTTTTATTTTATTTAGAATGAATAAAAAGATGTTCGGTTTTCTTCCCTTTAAAACACTGGCTGAGCTCCATGACATGGAGTTTAGTATGAAAAATACTTGATGGCAAGTCAGGAAATCTAGGTTTGAGTGTTACATCAATCAAAGCACTGAACTTCTTTCTTCATTCTTAATATTGGGTGATATAAAAATTGGGTAATATTTATTCTCTTTACTTCATATGCTGTAAGCTAACATGACTAGAATACGGGAATCTGTCTGAAGTCCCAAATAGTTTCTAGCTCCAGCAAACATTGCACTGTGAACCTTGGACAACTCACTTTTCTCTGAACTTCATCTGAAAAATGAAGGAGTTAAATTGCATTTCCTCTGAGAGTCAAATTCAGCTCAAGATCTACAAATTTAGATGTGAAAGCACTGTATCATATATAGAGAACTAGAAAAATATTAAGTCATGTCGTGTTATATATTGCCAAAGCAAAGTCTTAACTGAATAAAGAGAAAAGGATTAAAATGTTTACCTAGAGCTTTTGGATCACAGAATCTTAAAATAGTAGAGCTAGAAGAATTCCATTATTGTAGAATTTTATTTATGATTCATTGTAATAAGACAGTATCTCATCTCAGTTTGCCAGTTTCTTCATCAAGGTTATTTAGAAGTAGAGTAAAACCCAAGAGAATATCTAGTCTATTGTTATTTTTCATCAATGGTATCCAGCTATTTGTGACCCCATTCAGGTTTTCTTTGCAAGGATACTAGAATGATTTGCCATTTTCTTCTCCAGCTCATTTTACAGATAAGAAAACAAGGTTAAGTGACTTGTTCAGGGTTATACAACTAGTAAACATCTAAGGTTGGATCAGACTTAGACCTTCCTGTCTACAAACCCAAAGCTTCATCCATTGTACCATCTAGCTGTCCCATTCAGTTCAACTTCTCATTTTATTATTTTAATATGTTTTCATACATTTAAATTTTGTTCCTCCTACTTAACCCACATTCCAATTTAACAACAAAAGTACCACAAAATCCATAACTTAAATGTGTATGATCTAGTAAGACAAATTTCCATAGAATCTAATACCAGAAAATAAATGTCTTTGCATGTTACGTTTATCACCTCTCTAGCAGAGGGTGAGTCATCTCATTTTATAAATAAAGAAGGTTCTGGTAAAAGTACTGGATTTGGAATCAGATGATCTCAGCTGAAATCCTAGCCCAGCTCTTTACTTTATCACCTATATTACTTTAGACAAATGACTTCCCTTTTCTCATCCTTACTGTCCTTATTATAAAATGAGGGACTTGGGTAAAATTGCCTCTTTCATCCCTACCTTTCTAGATCCTAGGATTCTATGAGTTAATTTTGAGAAAAATGCAATGACTTGTCTCCAGATACAGAGCTAGTAAACAGCAAGCCAAAATTGGATCTTGAATCTTGTACTTTCAAGTTTTGTGATTTGGAGTGATTTTTCCTCTATAACATTCTTTTTTTCTGTTAATTAGGACCCTTGAAGAATAAGTGAAGAGATTCATCTTGTTTCTGGGAGTTCATGTTTTTAGCATTTCTTTTTGAACCAAATTGTTAGCAAAGCTTTCTGAGACTTTCTTTCCATAAGACTGAATAAACAAGTCCTGAGCCCCAGTGATACTTGAGAGAAAGGTCTGAGTTCAAATCTAGCTGCAAGCACTTTAGTTGTGTGAACATAGGCAAGTCACTTAACCCTGTTTGCTTCAGTTTCCTCATCCATAAAATGGATTGATTTAAGAGATGGAATGTCACCATCAAGGAAAAGCAAGATAACTAGTGTCATGGTTTTGTAAATCATAAAAGAAGAGCAAGGTATAAGAAGACTGGAAAGGTAGGAAAGGACTAAGTTGTATATGGCTATGAATGTCAAGCAGAAGATTATATATTTAATCCTGGAGGTAATAGGGAGACATCAGACAAAGTGCTCTGGAAAAGATTGGAGGCAAGGAGAAATGAAAGCATTAATAACTGGGGGAATCAGGAAAGTAAATAATAGCTGAACTGAGTACAAAAGGAAGAAAAAATTTCTAAAAGGTAAAGATAAGAAGGTAAATTCCTGAAATTGAGGATAGTTTGTGTGAATAGAGGAGGTAGAGATAACATATTTAGTCTGAGGAGTAACTATTTTGATAAAGTGAGAGAAAGGGCAGAATAAAGTGACATGAGATTGGAAAATCAAGATTGAGGTAAAAAAATTGAAATTTATGAAAAATTCCATTATTGTAGAATTTTATTTATGATTCATTGTAATAAGGTAGTATCTCATCTCAGTTTGCCAGTTTCTTCATAAAGGTTATCTAGAACTATGCTTCTGCAATATATAAAAGACATTAGCTCCCTTAATCAATAGAAAGAATGGGCCTAGTTGTTGTAAACTTGATAACCCATATAGCTCTAACACTCTTTTATATAAATCTATCTCATTGACTACAAGGCATCGATAGTCAGAATGTCTCAATCTATAGCCTTCTAATTTTCTTAACTCAAGTAGCTACTCTCCTGGTTCAGAACCGCATTACCATTTTTTCTCGAATATTACAATGGTTACCTGTTTCTAATCTTTCCTCTCTCCAATTCCTCTTCCACCTGACTAGCAAATTAACATTCTAAAGGCATAGTTCTATCCATGGTCTTTTCCATTACTTTAAAATCTTTGATGCAACCCCATTGCTTGTAGGTTAAAAAAACAAACTCCTCATGTAAGGCCTTCCACAGTCTGATTCATGAACTCTGTATTCCAATCAAACTGAACAATCAGCCATTCCTTTAATTCCATATTCCATTCTCTATCTTCTTGCAATCCTATAAATCTGTTCCTGTGGTTGGAATGTACTACTCCCTCATCTTGAACTCATGGAATCCTTATCTTTCTTCAAAGTTTTTCTCGGGCAATTTGGAACTATGCTCAAAAGATTCTCAAACTCTGCATATCCTTGGACTCAGCAGTGTTTCTACTGGGCTTATATCCCAAAGGAGGGAAAGGGACCCACATGTACAAGAATGTTTGTGGCAGCCCTTTTTGTAGTGGCTAGAAACTGGAAACTGAATGGATGCCCATCAATTGAAGAGTGGCTGAACAAATTATGGTATATGAATGTTATGGAATATTATTGTTCTGTCATAAACGACCAGCAGGATGATTTCAGAGAGGCCTGGAGAGACTTGCATGAACTGATGCTGAGTGAAATGAGCAGAACCAGGAGACAATTATACACGGCAACAGCAAGATTATATGATGATCAATTCTGATGGATGTAACTATTTCCAACAATGAGATGATTCAGGCCAATTCCAATGATCTTGTGATGAGTACAGACATCTGCACCTGGAGAGGGACTATTGCAAATGAATGTGGATCACAATATAACATTTTCACTCTTTTTGTTGTTGTTTGCTTGCGTTTTGTTTTCTTACTCATTTACTTTCTTTTTTGATCTGATTTTTCTTGTGCAGCAAAATAATTGTAGAAGTATGTATGCTTATATTGGATTTAACATATATTTTAATATGTTTAACATATATTGGGTTGCTTGACATCTAGAGGAAGGGGTGGGAGGGAAAGAGGGGAAAATTTGAAACACAAGTTTTGTAAGGGTCAATGTTGAAAAATTATCCATGCATAATCATCCATTCAATGTTAAAAAAAACGCTTTAATAAATTTTTTTAAAAATCAAAGTTTTTCTCAGGGGCCTGTTTTAACCACCCTGAGATCCTCAAGGTGTTAAAGTTCTCTCCTTGTTCTGCATTAATTTGGGTACAGATTATTTCCTGTAGTAGAATGTAAGCTCCTTAAGAGTAAGAGCTGTTTAATCTTTTTCTTTGTATTTCCCAAATCTAGAACAGTGCTTTGTTTATAGTAATTGGTTGATAAGTGCTTGTTGAATTTGAACTGAATTAAATGAAATCAAAGAGATTTACATGTGTATGTACCTACCCTCCCACAAAATAAGCCCTGCCATAGAAGCCTCTGTGTTTCTGGAATTGTCTGAATTTCTGAAAACACTCTTTGAATATAAGATCAGGGTTTCCACTTTCACAGACTTATAGGATAATCATTGTAAATAAGAGGTCACTGGTAAATCAACTCTAATTATCCAACTTTCCAAAGGAGGAAACCAACACCTGGAAAAATAAAACTAACTTGCCCAAGGTTACAGACAAAGTTAAGGGCAGAGTCAGCTCTAGAATCCATTCTCTTGACTTTCATTGGAGTGCTGTTCCATCGTATAACATTGTCCTCATTTGAAAGATGCTCTGTTTTGAGGGCTCATTGTCAGTGCTATGTAGAAAATCTATATTCCCTTTATCTAGATTCTAAACATTAGAACCAGATATTCATTCTACTTTTAAAAACACTTATTGAACACTTTCTATGTTTCCAGAACTAGATTGGTGAGATGAGAAATATAAAGGAAAATCAAAAGTGATCCCTGACCTTAAGAAGTTTACAGTATATAGTAAGATGAGAAAAAAGCATTTCTGCCTCCCACATGGTTGTTTTGTTTGGGTTTTGGTGTTTCATTCTTTTTTTTTAATTAATACTTTTTATTTGCAAAACATATGGATGGGTAATTCCTAAACATTAACCCTTGCAAAGCTTTCTGTTACAAATTTTCCCCCCTACTCCCCACCCCTCCCCTAGATGGCATGTTAATTATGTTAGAATGCTTAAGAAATCGAATATATGTATAGTTATTGCATCATTTTTTGTGCAGGAGAAATCGTATCTACAAGAAAGAATAATCCGATAAAGGAAATACAATGCAAGCAAACCTCAATAGAGAACATGAAAATGTTATGTTGTGGTGCACATTTCACATCCCTCTCTCTGGATGTATATGGCTCTCTTCACTGAACAATTGGAACTGGTTTGAAGCATTTCATTGTTGAAGAGAGTCGTGTCCATTAAAACTGATCCTCATATAGTATTGTTTTTGCTGTGAATAATGATCTCCTGGTTCTGCTCATTTCACTCAGCATCAGACCATGCAAGTCTCTCCAGGCCTCTCTGAAATCATCCTTCTGGTCGTTTCTTACAGAGCAATAATATTCCATAACATTCATATACCATAATTTATTCAGTCATTCTCCAATTGATGGGCATCCATTCAGTCTCCAATTTCTAGCCACTACAAAAAGGGCTGCCACAAACATTCTTGCACATGTGGGGCCCTTTCCTTCTTTTATGATTTCTTTGGGATATAAGCCCAATAGAAACACTGCTGGGTCAAAGGGTATGCACAGTTTGATAAATTTTTGAGCATAGCTCCAAATTGCTCTCCAGAATGGCTGGATCCCTTCACAGCTCCACCAACAATGCATCACTGTCCCAATCTTCCCACATCCCCTCCAACATTCATCTTTATCTTTTCCTGTCATTTTAGCCAATCTGACAGGTGTGTAGTGGTACCTCAGAGTTGTCTTAATTTGCATTTCTCTGATCAATAGTGATTTGGAGCACCTTTTCATGTGATTATAAATAGTTTTAATTTCCTCATCTGAAAATTGTCGGTTCATATCCTTTGACCATTTATCAATTGGAGAATGGCTTGAATTCTTATAAATATGAGACAATTCTCTATATATCTTAGAGATGAGACCTTTATCAGAACCCTTAAATGGAAAGATGATTTCCCAATTTGATGCTTCCCTCCTAATCTTGTCTGCATTAGTTATGTTTGTACAGAAACTTTTTAACTTGATATAATCAAAATTATCCATCTGGTGTTCAATTAAGAGTTCCAGATCTTCTTTGGACATAAATTTATTCCATCTCCACAGGTCTGAGAGGTAAACTATCCTATGTTCCTCTAATTCGGTTATAATATCACTCTTTATATCTAGATCATGAACCCATTTAGATCTTATCTTGGTGTGCGGTGTTAGGTGTGGGTCCAGCCTTAATTTCTTCCACACTAGTTTCCAATTTTCCCAGCAGTTTTTGCCGAATAGTGAGTACTTATCCCAAAAGCTGGGGTCTTTGGGTTTATCAAACACTAAATTGCTAACATTATTACCTAGCTTGTCCTGATATCCTATCCTATGCCACTGATCAACTGCTCTATTTCTCAGCCAGTACCAAATGGTTTTGATGACTGCTGCTTTATAATCTAGTTTTAGATCTGGTACAGCAAGGCCAACTTCCTCTGTTTTTTTTTTCCATTAATTCCCTTGAAATTCTTGACCTTTTGTTCTTCCAAATGAACTTTGCTACTATTTTTTCTAGATCTGTAAAATAATTTCTTGGGAGTTTGATTGGTATGGCGCTAAATAAGTAAATTAGTTTGGGTAGTATTGTCATTTTTATTATGTTCACTCGACCTATCCATGAGCACTTAATGTTTTTTCCAATTGACTAGGTCTGATTTTATTTGTGTGGAGAGTGTTTTGTAGTTTAGTTCATATAGTTTCTGACATTTTCTTGGCAGATAGATTCCCAAATATTTTATGCTATCATCCGTTATTCTGAATGGAATTTCTTTTTCTATCCTTGCTGCTGAACTTTGTTGGTAATATATAAGAATGCTGATGATTTCTGTGGATTTATTTTGAATCCTGCAACTTTACTAAAGTTGTGAATTGTTTCTAGTAGTTTTTTAGTTGAGTCTCCAGGGTTCTCTAAGTATACCATCATGTCATCTGCAAAGAGTGATAATTTGGTTTCTTCATTACCTACTCTAATTCCTTTTATCTCTTTTTCTTCTCTTATTGCCAAAGCTAACATTTCTAATACAATATTAAATAGTAATGGTGACAGTGGGCAGCCTTGTTTCACTCCTGATCTTATTGGGAATGGTTCTAGTTTGTCTCCATTACATATGATGCTTGCTGATGGTTTTAAGTAGATGCTACTAATCCTTTTAAGGAAAAGCCCATTTATTCCTATACTCTCTAGTGTTTTTAATAGGAATGGGTGTTGGATTTTATCAAAGGCTTTTTCTGCATCTATGGAGATAATCATATGGTTTTTGTTAGTTTGGTTATTAACATAATTGATTATGCTGATAGTTTTCCTGATATTGAACCAGCCCTGCATTCCTGGTATAAATCCTACTTGGTCAAGATGTATTATCCTGGAGATAACTTTCTGTAATCTTGTAGCTAAAATCTTATTTAAAATTTTTGCATCAATATTCATTAGGGAAATGGGTCTATAGTTTCCTTTCTCTGTTTTCACCCTACCTGGTTTAGCTATCAGCACCATATCTGTATCATAGAAGGAGTTTAGTAGTATACCTTCTGTCCCTATTTTTTCAAATAGTTTGTATAGTAATGGAATTAATTGTTCTTTGAATGTTTGGTAGAATTCACATGTAAAACCATCTGCTCCTGGAGATTTTTTCTTAGGGAGTTGATTAATAGCTTGTTCTATTTCTTTTTCTAAAATGGGGCTATTTAAATAATTTATTTCCTCTTAGTTAACCTGGGCAATCTATATTTTTGTAGATATTCCTCCATTTCATTTAGATTATCAAATTTATTGGCATAAAGAAACTCCTAATTATTACTCTAATTTCCTCTTCATTGGAGGAAAGTTCTCCCTTATTTTTGAGACTAACAATTTGATTTTCCTCTTTTCTTTTTCTGATCAAATTAACTAAAGGCTTATCTATTTTGTTGGTTTTTTCATAAAACCAACTCTTAGTTTTATTTATTAATTCAATAGTTTTCTTATTTTCAATTTTATTAATCTCACCTTTTATTTTCAGAATTTCCAATTTGGTATTTAGTTGAGGTTTTTAATTTGCTCTTTTTCTAGTTTTTTTAATTGTAACCCTAATTCATTGATCTTCTCTTTCTCTATTTTATGCAAATAAGCATCTAGAGATATAAAGTTACCCCTTATAACCGCTTTGGCTGTATCCCACAAATTTTGGTATGTTGTCTCATTATTGTCATTCTCCTCGATGAAATTATCGATTGTGTCTATAATTTGCTCTTTCACCCATTCATTCTTCAGGATTAGATTATTTAATTTCCACTTAACTTTTGGTCTATTTTCTCCTGGCCTTATATTACATGTGAGTTTTATTGCATCATGATCTGAAAAGGATACATTTACTATTTCTACTTTTCTGCATTTGATTTTGAGGGTTTTATGCCCTAACACATGATCAATTTTCGTATAAGTTCCATGAACCCCTGAGAAAAAAGTATACTCCCTTCTATCACCATTCAATTTCATCCAGAGATCTGTCATACCTAACTTTTCTAACATTTTGTTTATCTCCCTAACTTCTTTCCTATTTATTTTGTGGTTTGATTTATCTAATTCTGAGAGAGCAAGGTTGAGATCCCCCACTAGTATAGTTGTACTGTCTATTTCTCCTTGCATCTCTGTTAGTTTCTCCTCTAGGAATTTGGATGCTATACCACTTGGTGCATATATGTTTAGTATTGATACCGCTTCATTGTCTATGGTACCCTTTAGTAAAATATAGTTTCCTTCCTTATCTCTTTTCATTAGATCTATTTTTGCTTTTGCTTGATCTGAGATAAGGATGTCTACCCCTGCTTTTTTTTGTTCACTTGAAGCATAAAAGATTTTGCTCCAGCCCTTTACCTTCACTCTGTATGTATCTCTATGTTTTACATGTGTTTCTTGTAAACAACATATTGTAGGATTCTGGCTTTTAATCCAGTCCGCTATCCACTTCCGTTTTATGGGAGAGTTCATCCCATTCACATTCACAGTTAAAATGACTATATCTATATTTCCTGCCATCTTATTTACCCAAAGTTATATTTTTCTCTTCCCTTTCCCCTCTCTCCCTTCCCCCCTCCCCAGTACTTTATTTTTGATGACCACCTCCCACCAATAGTCCTCTCCCTTTTAGAATCCCTCCCTCCCCTTTATACCTTTCCCCTAATCCTTCTATTAGTTTATCCCTTTCTTTTGCTCCTTTCCCTCCTACTTCCCTATACAGAAGGCCAAGTTTTTCCCTGAAATCAAATGTGTCTGATATATTCTTTTAGAGCCCAATCTAGTGAGAGTAAGAATACTCATCACCCTCCCTTCTTTCCCTCAATTATATTAGATTTTCTATGTCTCTTCATGAGACTTTGCCTTATTTTACCTCCTTTTTATTTTTACTTTATTTTACCTCCTTTCCCCTCCCCCCTTTTTTTACAGTATAATATACCTTCCACCTCTAATTTCTTTTCGATTATTATAAAAGTAAAATCAAATTATACCCCCATTCTTTAAGGATACCCCTAGTAGAGATATAGTTCTTGAGAGTTCTTTCCTTTTTACCTTTTTACGCTTCTCTAGAGTTCTGTGTTTGGAGGTCAAATTTTTTGTTCAGATCTGGTCTTTTCATTAGAAATAGGTGAAATTCTCCTGTATCATAGAATGACCATCTTCTTCCCTGGAAGATGTTGCTCATTCTAGCTGAATAGCTTATTCTTGGCTGTAATCCAAGTTTTTTGCCTTTCAGAATATCTGATTCCAGGCCCTTTGATCCTTCAATGTGGAAGCTGACAGATCCTGTGTAATTCTAATGACAGTTCCTCGATATTTGAACTGTTTTTTTCTAGCAGCTTGTAATATCTTTTCCTTGGTGTGATAGTCCTGAAATTTGGCCGCGATATTCCTTGGGGTTTTAATTTTGGGGTCTCTTTCAGGAGGTGATCGATGAATTCTTTCAATGCCAATTTTGCCTTCTGATTCTAAAACATCAGGGCAATTCTCTTTCATGATTTCCTGGAAGATAGCATCAAGGTTCTTTTTTTCATCGTGACTGTCAGGGAGTCCAATAATCCTTAGATTGTCTCTCTTGGATCTGTTTTCCAAGTCAGTTGTTTTTCCTAGGAGATATTTCATATTTTCTTCTATTTTTTCATTTTTTTGTTTTTGTTTGACTGATTCTTGAAGTCTTATTGAGTCATTCATTTCAATTTGTTCAATTTCAATTTTTAAAGTATTATTTCAAAAAAAATAAAGTATTATTTCCTTCAGCTATCTTTTTTAGCTCCTTTTGTAACTGGCCAATTGAATTTTTTGGTTCATTGCATTCTTTTTCCATTTTGCCAATTTTATTTTTCAGTGAATTGTTGTCTTTTTCCAGTGCACCAATTTTGTTTTTCAGTGAATTGTTGTCTTTTTCCAATTCACCAATTTTGTTTTTCAGTGAATTGTTGTCTTTTTCCAATTCACCAATTTTGTTTTTCAGTGAATTGTTGTCTTTTACCAATTCACTATTTTAATTTCCAGTGAGTTGGCGACTTTTTCCAATTCACCAGACTTATTTTCCAGTTTTTCACATCTCTGTTGCAGGGTGGTATTTCCTTCTTGCGCTGCTCTCAATTTATTTCCCCATTCTTCTTCTAGCTCTCTTTTGAGATTCTTTATGCAATCTTCCAGGTAAGCCTTCTGAAAGGGTGACCAGCTTAAGTCCACCTTTGTGGCTTTATCTGGGATTGTTTTCAGAATCTCAGGATCTGGGGACTTCTCTAGTTTTTCTCCATAAAAGCTGTCTATGGTGAGAGCTCTCTTCTTCTTGCTCATGATGTTTAGCTGAGGTATCAGTCAGCAGCAGAGAATCTGCAGCATTAGCAGTGATTTCAATTTGCCCCGGGGCAGTTTGCCAAGTTGACTTCTGGTCTGGGGCTGATCTGGCTAGATCCGCACTAGGACCACACTTTCAGCTGCTCTCAATCCACCCTTTACCAAAGGTAGACCTGCCAAAGCACCTGCCCACAAGCAGAGCAAAGTGGCCCAAGTGTCTCCCAGGGACTTCCTGGCAGCCTAAAATCTTCTGGTCCGTCCCAGCCTCGGACTTGCACTCCGGCTGCACCCTGGCGTCTGAGCGCTGGGAGCTGCTCGATCCCCTGCCCGTCTAAAACTGACCTCAGAAGTTCTTTCAAAGTAGATTGTTGATAGAAGTGTGTTGTAGTCCAAGTGTTTGGTGGCGCCCTCACTCCAGAACCAGTTCCGAGGCTCACTTTGGCTGGGTCTGAGGGAAGATCTCAGGAGCTCACAGAGGACGCTGTCTGCAGTTTGCCGTCTTGGCTCCGCCCTGGTGCTTTATTCTTTTTTTTTTTTTGGTTTGTTTTGTTTTGTTTTGTTTTTTTGTTTTCCATTTCATTTTTTCTAAGTATTTTTTTATTAAAGCTTTTTATTTGTATAACATATGTATGGGTAGTTCCCCAGCATTGATCTTTACAAAGCTTTCCATTACAAATTTTACCCCCAGTTCCCTCCCCTCCCCTAGATGGCAGGAAGTCCACTACATGTTAATATGCTTCAGAAGTTATGCAAGAAAAATCCTATCTACAAGAAAAAAAAGAAAATCAGAGAAAGGCAACACAATGCAAGCAAACCTCAATAGAGATCATGAAAATGTTACGTTGTGGTCCATATTTCATATCCCTCTCTCTGGGTGTATATGGTTTTCTTCACTGAACAATTGGAACTGGTTTGAGACAATTCTTTGTTGCAGAGAGCCATGTCCATCACAATTGATCATCATGTAATACTGTTGTTGCTGTGTATGATGATCTCCTGGTTCTGCTCGTTTCACTCAGCATCAGTTTATGCAAGTCTCTCCAGGCCTCTCTGAAATCGTCCTGCTGGTCGTTTCTTACAGAGCAATAATATTCCATAACATTCATATACCATAAGTTATTCAGCCACTCTCCAATTGATGGGCATCCATTCAGTTTCGAGTTTCTAGCCACTACAAAAAGGGCTGCCACAAACATTCTTGCACATGTGGGTCCCTTTCCCTCCTCTAAGATCTCTTTGGGATATAAGCCCAATAGAAACACTGCTGGGTCAAAGGGTATGCACAGTTTGATAACTTTTTGAGCATAGCTCCAAATTGCTCTCCAGAATGGTTGGATCCATTGACAGTTCCACCAACAATGTATTAGTGTCCCAGTTTTCCCACATCCCCTCCAACATTCATCGTTATCTTTTCCTGTCATTTTAGCCAATCTGGCAGGTGTGTAGTGGCACCTCAGAGTTGTCTTAATTTGCATTTCTCTGATCAATAGTGATTTGGAGCAACTTTTCATATGACTAGAGATGGTTTTAATTTCATCATCTGAAAATTGTCTGTTCATATCCCTTGCTGGTGCTTTATTCTTAAGAGAACTAAAGTGACATTACTATGTTAGAATCAAGTTAATGTGTCCGACTGTGGCTGATCAGATCAATTATGAGCTCAGAATGTTCTATCATAGGTCAGACACAAATAGTCCCTGAGAATCATATATAAATAAATGAAGAATTTTTTAAACTGACAATGTACTAAATATTGTCCTAAGAAGAAGGACAGTCCCTTACTCTCAAGGAACTCATATCCTAAAGCGGTAGACAACACATAGAGAAGGTTTAATTGTAAGACAGATGGAAAAAAATACAAGATCCTTAAGCTGCAGAAGCAATGAAAATAATAATACATTCTTTTAAATGTCATTTCCACCGCTAAAATCATATCAGTTTTGGATGTTGAAGTATTTAACAGTTCTGTTTAGGATTTGGGTGGTTTAGAGGACTTTCCTTTTTAGGTCTTCAATAGCTGAAACTGCATTATTTACAAAAACAATTGCCAAACCCTATTTTCTGAAAGTGATAACTGCAAAGGCTATCTTAAAAAAGGAACTGGTGATGTGGACTCAGCTTCTTAAACTATAGTTCATAATCCTATACAGGGTCTTGTAACTCAATCTGGGGTCGTGAAATTATGATTTATTATCAGTAAATGTTTGATTTGTGTATCTATTATATATATATATATATATATATATATATATATATATATATATACATACCTGGGTTCACACAAGAATTTCTTGGATGAAAAGTGATTATGAGTGGGAAAAATTTAAGAAATCCTGATAAAAGGGAGTGTTGTCTCTCCCTGGAATGTTGAGTTTATTTGTCTATTAGTAACAGTTGTTCAGCAATTGGTATTGCTGATGATAAGGAATGTAGATCCTTTCTCCACAGTGATTTCTCCTCTTGCTGATGGGGCCTAAATTGGAAATGACTTGAGGGGTAGGAGTGTTTTAGGATTATTTCCTTCAAGTTCTGAGAAGAAATGGTGAAGATTTGACATATCTTGCATATGCCTTCTTGCAGTCTTCCCCTCAAAGTACCTTCCTACTTCAACTTGTCTGACTTGCTGACTTGCTGTGGAAGTTATTAAGCAGTTGGTAGGATGGTTGGTCCTTTCTTTGTATGGAATTGCTTCCTCAGATGATGGCTATGGGGTTTGGAAGCTATGGGGCCAGTCACTGGGGGAAGAGAACAGCTATGATTCACAAAGCTCTTAAGTTCAGGATTCTAGGATATCCCTTTCAGGGTCTCAGAAGAAATGGTGGCTGATGATGAAGATGATGTTGATAATGTTGATTATATGAAAAAGAGAAAGAGAAAGAAGGGAGAGGGAAAGAGGGAGAAGAGAGAGAGAGAGAGAGAGAGAGGAAGGAAGGAAGGAAGGAAG